>CM062862.1:6285791-6479173 GCA_031772225.1 Eubasilissa splendida
ACAAGCAAATTTTAAATGCGTTTTTATACGAAATTCGGTAATATTTGTCTAATCTCAATAGGCTAGTCTTGTAGACATTAATTTTCTTTATATTTGTACATAACTAACTCAAAAATCATAAAAATCGGACACGTCTGATTTTGACAGAAAATACTCTAAAGAAACTACACCTCACAATTTTCTACATTAAAAGAAAAAATTGATTACGATCACTTATCAATTGTGATCGGTAGGATACGAATGTAAGAAACACAATACAAATTTTTTCAACATCTTATTTAAATATCAATATTATATCCATTCCCTTTCACCTTTAGAGATATAAGATAAAAATGCCTATAGATTATTTGCTGAGTTAACAATTTTTTAGCATACCGTATTATTTAATATCTATTGCTGTTTTGATTTAAAAGATACATTTTTTTTGTTTAGTGCTGGGACACTGAACAGTGCTGCGGTGGCTGCTGCGTGGATGTCTGTATCGACAGTAAGTATAGTTTACAATGATTTATTCCAATTCATTCTGGAAACGCCAAACCTTAATTTTTGTTTATTAATGTTATGTCGAATTATATTTATTTTTGCCCAAACCAGGTAATTTATTACTTACTGGAACATTTACAATTTGAAATAGAAAAAGAATTGAGATAAAATAAAGTACTTACTTAAAAACACTTGAATAATGATCCTTATCGTATTAAATAAAATAAATTAAATTAATCATTTGATTCCGCTTGATTACCCTAGAAGACTGCATTAGTCCAATGATTGTCCATTCTTCGAGCGATGTGGCTTGCCCATTGTCATTTTAATATTTCAATTAAAAGTACATATGTGAGGTCCAGAATCAAAAGCATACACGTCCACTTTACCTATTTTCGAGTAAAATGCAAAAAACCATTGTACCGCAACTCTCACATTTGGAATCATATTGAACATGACCAGTAACCACAGGTCACATGACCACCAAATACTCTTGTTTTATTGGCTGAAAACACATTTGTCTGGGTTTGAATTAATTATCTTATCAGATTTGTTCTACAAACAATTTCTTTGGATATGTCTTCTGCTATGGAAATTTGTTGTTCTAGACAGACATAATTATCATCTTGTTCAAGTTGGGTTTATTAATGAATAACTATGAAGTTAACAAAATAGTTCATCATTATCGAGACGTTTATCTTTAATACCATTCTGCCACTGACTTCTGACAGAATTTTGAATTAGAATTTATAAAATGATAATGTGTTTCTTAATACTTCAGCTTACAGGCCCTGCTACGCTCTGACGAACCCGTGTCGTAGCCATGAATGTCCCCCAGGAATGACGTGCACCGTCTTCAAACCCGAAGGCTGTCCAGAATGTGACTTCCAAGCAGTGTGTCAATGATAATTTTAAGGTTTTATTGTATTTGTATTTAATTCTATGTTATAAGAAATCTTATTTTGAATTGTAGATACATTTTATTAATTAAGGAGATATGTATTTACAATTCTTATGTTTATAACGAAAAATTGGCATTCTGTCCCAAGTTTTGTAACAAATGCTATGCGTGATACCTTAAATTAAAGATCTCAGTTAGTACAGTACAGTTCTTTTTTGAGAATGAATTCCAAATCGATTTTATTTATTAAGCTACATTATTTTCATGCTATAATCTATTATATCATTGTATAACCTCTATGCTGTATATATATATGTCGCATAAAACTTTCCACCACGGCCAGCACCGGATACATCCGTCATGACATAATTTATTTATCTGTATTTTATTTTTGCTTTTAATAATGACACCTTCCTGAGACCTTAATTTAGTCTATAAATATGAATACACACTTTTATTTAGTTCCGGGAGGAAATGAGTTAAGTAAGAAAGTACATCCCCTGCGTAATGTCTATATTCCGCTTCAAATGAAGACATAAATATTTTTTTAATAAATTTGAAACATGCTGTAGAAACAAACGTTGGGCAGGTCTCATACTAAAATATCCATTAATGCTCTATGGATATAGCTAATGATCAGAAGGATATGCAATGGTGGTGATAATCTGCCTTCATACTTCAGACCACCATTTGTGTTCACATATTACAATGATCACCTTAGCTACAGTGAAAAATGAATGAATTGATACAATGGTGTGACTAAACAAAATTAAGTACTTACTTGAGAACACTTGATTTATTCAATACAGGTTACTATGAAATGCGTGATTACAATTTATTAATGCGGTGGAGAGTCAGAATAAAAGCTGATGCTGAACTGGAAACTTGTAGAGAAGTAACTTGTATATCTGGTAGTAAAAAAATATATTTTAAATACTACACAGTAAAAATAAATACGTATATTTTGGGGTAAATAGGACGGTGGTTAAATGAAATAAATGTGATTGGCGCGTGTTGAGGTGTTTATTGTCTGTATGATAAAAACAAGGAAGACAGATAGAAATGAATAAAGATGTAGAAGGTGCACGTGTCTTATGGAATGAATGATTGAAGAGTTGGCGGTCTTGCTCTGCGAGCGCGAGCCGGCAAGACCGCCGTTGTGAAACGATGAAACTGGAGAGACTGCCTGGTGGTGAATGATCGAGCCAGGCTTGTAGCAGTAGCCGGCAGCGTTGTTGCTAGCGTCGATGCCGACTGAGATGGCGGTGAATTTGAATTCCGATCGCTACATATATAACAAATTTGACGAGATAGATAACAAAATGATCTTTAAAAAGTCTCTTCCGGTACTGGCCACAATAATTGAAATTTTTCTCTCGATTCAATATTAATGTAATTTTGAATGTTTTGGATCATGCACTGAACAATTTTTTTTTAAAATCATAAATTTGTAAAAGCTAAAAAATGATTTATTTATTTCAGAGATGTGTTTTCATCGATAGAGCGCATAATAATACATGGAAATCTGTAAAATAATAATAATTATATATAATATCTTATCTTCATCATTAAGGCTGATGTGTCTGAACATTAACTAAGATCATACACACACGCAGCATAATATCTTTTCATATATCCTGAAGAAGGGACCATTAGTCCTGAAACATGTTGAGTAATTAATAAACAGTAGTATAAACAAAGTGTGTTTTCATTATTAAATATAAAATGTCACAAAATAGATTTGCATTTATTGAAGAAATAATCTGATTATGGACTAATGTGTATAATATTCTCGGAAACTATTATACAACGTTGGGTCACATTTATTATATACAAGACCGAAGATGGTCCTCCAAACAGAGAAATTACTACTGCAATCATTAGCAGTATTTTAATATTTCTTTCTACATATTTCTAAATCTCAAAGCTATTTTTAACTAAACCATACCATTCACAATCAAAGAACAAGAGGTTTTAAAATCCGGTACTCTCCAAATCATGAGATAGAAGAGGATAGTAAATACATAGTTGACATTAAGAGGCATATTGAAAAGTCAAGATTGAGCACATATTGATAGTATGACAATGGCCAAGAGTTAGATACAGTTTTGGACAGTTAACATAGGTAGTCACCGGCAGTCATTGGGCGGCTGAGAAGACCAAGATAGAAGAGTGATTGGAGGCAAGAACCGAAATTCAGAGTTAAAGAACGAAAGTGATTAATGAAACAAGGGTGCCTCGAAACTTGCTGAAACTGGAAGTCGGCTGCGACTGCAGGGGGACCATCGACATTGACAAATGAACCCGAGGGGCAGACAGTGACAAATGAGCCCTGTCCACCAGCTTCCGGGACATCCTAGGCAGGATGTCCACTGGCGAGACAGAAGTAAAGAAGTTTTAATAAGATTAAATTGGTGATCGGATAACTGCAAAGAGGGCAACTGTAGACATGGCATAGACAACTGTACACAAAGAATAATATAAGTTACCTCACCATAGCTTACATCCTTTCAAAATAGGTTTTGTTACGTTTAGTTAGGTTAGATTATTTAATACGGTCATGGCAGCAGAGTAATAAGCTGTGTGTAGTTATCCATGTGTGCATCCGTCTTGTGTGCAATTGTCGCGGAATCGATTCCATCGTTTTTATAAGGTTATAATATATTTTAAAGGTAAAATGTAAGAACGATCAAAATATGTTTCATAGTTTTTATTAATCAATTGTAATTTAATTATAACATCAAATATCTATAGTATTATCCATATAATTTTTTTAAACTTTTTTCAATATAATATGTACTGAATTATTAGGTACCAACAGAAAAGTATTGATGGACATTAGCTACTAAACACTACAAAAGATTTGTTACAAAATTATTGTGTTGTCTTTAAATTTTACTGTGTCTTGATTTTGTGAGAAATGACGACAGGACTTAGTAATATATTATTCATGGCTGAATTGATTAATACAAGTTTGTTATCCGGGTAACCTAAATCCTGTTTATATGAGGAAGAATTCACACAGAGCAGAAATGTATATTCTAACCAGTGGCGAATGTATAGGGTCGCACAAGTCGCAATTATGAAGGGCCCCCTTTTTCAGGTAGCAACAGAGAAAGCTAAAAAAAGGAAACAATTTAAATATAATAGCTTCAAAACCACTGGCGCATCCGATTGTGCTTTACTGCCATTAGATATTCATGACTTTGTATATTCTCGGTCTTTGTCTCCATACTCTAGGCCTGTTATCATTGGTAATTTAACCTAAAACATAGTCTCTATATCTGTGTTATTGTTCCAGCCCTAGTTCTGACAGTTTTTATATACATGATTAAGACTCATCATAAAGAGTAGTGGAGAGTTGAGTGCAAAGCGAGTTGTCACAACTGTCTACTGTATTTTATACGCAGAGTAGAATAACCAACCGAGGCATACCGAACTTCACTGCCGAATCTTTAAGACGAGAGATCAAAGTCTCATCCATATTCATGCACCGTTATAACAGTTTATGTGCTGGTACCGGTGAAATAAATGTTTGTAATACATTTGCTGCACAAACAAAGCACAAAAAATGGTTTTAATACCTGATGTATAAAATAATCCTGATGCATAAAAACCCAGGCATAAAACTAATGACAATATATTATAATTAATATTGATGTAACAGAAATAAATTTAAAATTATATTCAATATTTGATCATTATCTAAAAAATTGACTACCAAAAGTAAAAAACTCTTAATATTCAGGCTTTTTATCAAACATGTTTATGGTATTTATAACTACATAAAGATATTTAATAATAACATGTTTGTAATATGAATATGTTTGCCGTACAATCACGATAATCCATTTATCAGAGTAATGTCAGATATATTAATGCTGACGAATTAAAAAATACAAACATTCCACAATATGTTGTAAATAAATGACCACGGTTGACTTCCTGCAGTACTTGAATAACCTAGCTTTATATATTAGATAATATATCTACACGCAGTGCTATTTTTTTAGAAAAGTAGGTTCTGGAACACTGCTTTCGTGGACCTCCTGGAATACCATTTTATTTGCCACAAAATTTTTGCAATAATTGAGGCCGAAATTATTAATTTATTTTATGAGACATTAAAAGAATCTGACTCTCGAAAGACTGGATTATGGATATTACACTGTACAGGGTAACATTTTTTCTTTTTTGTTTAATTTATCTATTAGCTATTAGTTTGGTCATATTTATGCTGACAGCTATTTTGGTTGTTATGACACCAAGTGGTTTTTTATATTATATTGACTATTCATAATTTGTGCCGTAAGTGGACATGCTTATGGCTTGATTCAAGTTTTCACAATCACTGCTGTGGGAGTCCAAGAATCTGGTTCTCTGTAAAGTATTAAATGACAATTATTATTATTTTATTTGACAACAATTGAGTGCAAAAGAAAATTATTTCTAAATAGTTGGGTGTGGTCTTATTAAAAACTTATGGTCCTATTATAACTTACTCTATTATATTTATAATTTTTTCATTATCATTAATTTATTGAGTTGCTGATATCTGTGAAATTAATTTATCAAGAGTTTCTATTCCATGGTTTTAAAAAAGCTTTGTTAATTATTACATAGATGTCTCAAAAATAAATAGTTTGGACAGGAAAGTGGTCAAATTTTTTGAGTGGTTTTGAGCATTATATTCGAGGAAGAATTAATTAATAGATTTGATATTATATAAAAACTTTTACATGTAAACATAACATGAATTAACTTATTATTGAGATTATGTCATTCTTATTATTTTATTTTACTAATGATGCAGCCCGGATAGAACAAAATGGAACAGAATGTTTAGAGTGCAATCAGGCTGTCTTAGGCCAGTTTTTGAGCGTTTTTTTACATTTTTATCAATAACTCGTTTGAATCTCGTCCAATAACATTTATTTGTATCTCAAATTATTTGAAAATATTAATAAAAGATTAGCTCGAAGGAAAACAGCGTTAAGCGAATATTTGTAGCGTAATTAATATTTTTACAAACTCTCAGGTCAAATCTGACCCACCACCGCGGAGTATGTGTTAATGGTTGTCTATTTATTTCAGGAGTCCAACTTTCACAACATCCATCCTTCTAGTTTTGTTGATATTAGAGAGTATAAATGTGTTACCTGTATAGAGGAGTTGAGTTTCCAAGCTAAGCCTGCCAACAGAGGGCTGTACAAAGCATTCAGCAGACCCAATCCACGTAATGTCCAAGCAAAACCAATTCCTCGTGCCAGAGCTCCTCCAACTAGTGGTGCTAAAATTTTAGAAAGAGATTATCTTTTTATCTTCAAATAATATATGTATGTTGTAGTGATGAGCTAAACCGTTATTGTAACTGTGATTGTGAAATTTATGTTTGATTGTAAAGATGATAAGTAACTGATTACTCATAATTCGGCGAGCATTCACTGATATACTGGAAATTATGCCTCTAACAGTAAAATACCAGTTACCAATCATCGTTATAAAAGAAATACCAAATGCAAAATCAGTCACAATAACGTTTAGCTCATCACTAGTATGTTGTGTAGTATGCTATAGAAATTAGATAATGCTTTAGTTAGAGAAGAATCTAGTTAGTTCAAGCTTATTTTGTCTGGTTTTGAGTAATTTCACAATATGAATGGTCCATGGTTAAACTCAATCGAGTATATACTATATTTAATTATAATCTAAAATATATGTATATACTTAGGACTTCTTTATTTAGAAAATGTCATAAATAAATCTTAATGATTATTGCTTTTTAGAAAGAAAAAAGTTGTTGCAAAAATATATTATGAAATTGGTTTGGTGAACTGTATTATTTTTTGAAAATCAAATACTACACCTGGGTTCATTACACATTCGAATTCAAGAAAGAACTGGATATTTTTTGAGTAATCGTACGTTAGATGGGTCATAAATAATTTAGAATGCATGAAGAGAGGTTGACTCAATTATTACAAAACTAGTCAAATTTTATTAACGACACAATTTGTGTTAGTTATACCTACTAACCGATGGAATAGGCAAGACTGACAGCAGTTTGCTGGAGAGAAAACACAGCTCCGTAACAAGCACCGTGGCGAGTGTCCACCAGTGTGGCCAGAAGTGGTACTAGAGCAGCATCAAGGGCACCGATACCTAGACCGAGCCCAAAATGCGGTAGCAGCAGCTGCCCGAGAGATGTTGCAGTGGGAATCTAAAAGAAGTTTAATTAATGTTAAGATGTTTTCATATATATTTTCTTAAATTCTGCTATAATTAGATTTTTTTAAAAAGTATTTTATTGTTAATTCTTCAATGTTTGTTAACAGCCAGCTGATTCTGGACCCTTAGCGGCTGTGTATCCCGCTGACATTATTACTGATGTGTTGCATGGTGTCTTGACATGGTACTAGACGTCACAATATGTTCATATGGCTGGCTCATTACATATTCAATGTGTATCAACTAAGCATAATATCTTTTTTAACCCATTCCCCACAAGTGACTCATATATCGTTGTATTATATAGTTACAAAAAAATAAATAAATATGAGTCGCGTCTTACATACCCACAGCGCGGGTGACTCAAATATGAGTCTCCGTGTTTCGCCCACCGCTAGTGTGTACATACGCCCTGAGGAGCGATGAAAATCATACCAAAATTATTTGGAATCTTTATCCTGTCGATATTTATCAAGGATTATTAGCCATCTTATAAACAAACACAAAATAATAAAGCCCTCGTCCAATATCGCTCAGTTATTCAAATTCTCAAACTCAATTTATGCGTGTAGAATGTAATGCTTTTCAAACTATACAGATAAATTTAATGTCAGTATTTCAAAATTTGTAAATAGTGTGCATTGGTCTTAGAAATCAGCACCCGCTCTGATCACTACTTCACGCTAGTACGTATGAATATCACCACAAATAGTGCTAGTGTAGCGACGGTGTAGGACACTGTTGTGTTTTCTGATAGATAATTCTGTTTACGTTATTTAGTAATTACGGTTCTGATTTCAGTATTTGTTTAAGTTTGCTATCGATTTCTTAAAAACAAATCATAAATTTGTTGCATTATCATTGTGTAAAGTCATATATTATAATGCCGCCAAAGAGTGACGCGTATGAAAGATGTTAAGCGTATTTATGAATGCGATCAACGGGATAAATCTCTTTTTTTTTGATCTCTACAAAATATAATAAAGTAATACTCTTTTTTCCAATCATTTAGGTCAAAAACATAATGTTGAGCAGTTTTTATTGTATATTTAAATACTCATAATTATTTTTTATTACATAAACAAATAGTTCTCACTATAAAAGCAGCAACTCCGATGGTTAGAAGGGCAATGACAGATACTCTCCACTGACCAACTTTACAAGCCACTGCTCCAAACAGATTAGTTCCCAGTAAGTATCCCAAACTGTCTGGAATAAACACTGTGCCAACCTGCCACTTCTGAAATAAAAAAACAAGAAAATAAGTGTAAAATTATTTGTATTTTTTGCTTTCTACATTTGAATAGCATATTATATTGTGATAACAAACACTTTCCATTTATAAACTCACAATACAAATGAATAAAGGTTTATTATAAGATAATAAAGCGAAACACTTCACACTGAGTTGTTTTAATAACGTTAACATAATCTAACTTACCATCACACCGTTTAACATAGGGGCTGGTAGGCAGTGAGGTAGAATGCTACACTGTTCTTTTCTGGCACACCACTGTTGCCTCATTTGTTTTTAAACGTCATCTCGTGATAGCTCATTGATTGTTAAAAGTCTAACTAATCTTGCAAGGTATTTCGTAGTCACCTTCTATTGTTATTCAACATTTAGATATTTTCTTCATCATCCTCTCCCCATTTGACCATCTTAGTGACCTTTCTTAATTCTATCGATGTTACTACAAATTGATGCATTCACTTCTAATTTGTACATTATACACTCTATCAAACGTAGAATATTACAACATAGACAAAGAATCAAGCAATACATATATCTATAATGGCATTATCTTGGATTGATTTTTTTTTCAATTTTCACCTCTGGTTTCAAATGTGTCATCAGCCATATTGGTAGACATGGTTCCAGAATGGCCATGGCTGAAGTGGAGATGAAGATAGCTCCAGTGACCACAATAATGACTCCATCTGAGAGTAGGGGCCACCAGACTGTGGCTGTCTCTGAGTCAATTGCCTAGAGTTTAGATAACAAATTATTGTTTCAGATGTGTAATTAGTATGGTGTACATTTTATGGTGTATTTAGATATGTTAGTAAAGTGTACTTCAATTAATTAACAATTGGTATTGGTAATGTGACATTTTTTTACTTCAAAGAACCTATTTGGATCCAAGTAGGCTTTTGTGAAACTTGGAGCCTCACGGAGATGCAAGTAAGTGCTACCCAAGTATTTAAAAACAAAACTCTCTGGAATAGTTGAACCAATTAAGAATTATCATCGATGCTGTATCTGCACAAATGAACTTGTCGAGGCCATCCGATAACCAAATATTTCAGCATTATTAAATTCGAGATGGCTAAGGTGGGCTGGCCATGTTGTTAGATGTGACAATTCCAGAACATTCCGTAAGGTTTACGAAGGAACAACAATGGGAACTCAGCTTCTAGGACGCCCATGAATGAGATGGTTGAACAATGTTTAAAGGGACACCGTAGGGCTGTGAATTCCACGTTAAGAGACTACAACTTAATATAGAAAAGTCTGGAAGACAGTTGGTAATCGGTTAAAGATCTGAAAGGCCCTTAGAACCAACAATTGGTAACTATATCATATTATTATTGCATATACGACTGGACATTATTTCTATCTTGAATATATTCATTACGTTTTGAGAGATTAAACTAAATTAAATTATTACTTCATCCTATATTAGCATGGAAGGAAATTAAAGTAAGTACGTAATTTGAAGAATGGTGACATGTTAAGAAAAGTATTAATTAGTGTTTTTTCAATAATTGTTGATATTTTTTTAAAATGAAATTTAATGATAATGAAGGTGTAGTAAAAAAATATTTTACCTCGTATGATGTACTGAAATCCAGTAGTGTAATTTGTAGAACTAAAAAAATATAACAAAGTATAATGTCAGTAGCACTGTGAAATTGGGTAAATGATTTATTAATTGGTGTTAAAAATAATATTTTATAAATTAATTAGTAATGTTTTGCGTCAACCACTTATTTTAGATTTAAACTATGGTAGTTTAGTGCAATTTACATTGAACCATCTAACTTCTTTTGACAGTAAACCACACTCTTGTTTCCTGACACTTGTTTTAGCTTTTAACTGGGCCTTACGCAGTGGCATAACTATGCCTTTTTTCATGTGTATTACAAAAACATGTGAAAACATTATCGATGAATACAGAACCCCGCTAATATATTAGGTTAAGGACTAGACCATCGTCTTAAAGTGAAGCAAGAATTTTTGAAATTGCAAGTGCACATATATACATGTCTAAAACAACTTATTTTTTTAGGAAGTGTGAATATTATATGAAATAAGAGATCAATTTTATTCTTACTATTTATGGATAAACCACGCAGTACTAATATTCGTACATTTTATATAAAATACTTATTTAGAAGGCCCTTTTAACCATTCTGCATTAGGGCCCAATTTTTGTAGTTACGCCATTGGCCTTAGATCTGCCAGGTCTTTGGCAGACACCCTCTGTTCTTGTTGCCTTGAACACTAACCTCAGATATTTTGTCTATCCTCACTTATATGTTCCACAGGCCAAAATTATTTCAATGAAATGACTTTTACTACAATAAAATACTATATAAATCATTTAAACAAAGTATTTAATCAATAATGTGGTAAAATAGGCATTGCACATGGTGCAGCTGTTATGTGTGCAGTTGGCGTGTGTGTAGTTGTGCAGTTATATGGTTACATTACCACTAATGTTCTCTCTAAGCTGTGGAGGTGTGCACGAGCACACCATTTGGCATCATAATACACAAAAAAATATAGTGCATGCAATTTTTAACAACATGTATCTTCTTTATCATTGGTTATGTTCCATCTTTCTATTAATGATTGGCGTTCATGTTGCAGTATGTTGTTTTATTCTGTATAAGATCACCGGGATTTTTGACATCGAACCTTTCCTGAGGCAGACAAGAAAACTTCTTTCTACCTATGCACAGCTTCCCCTGCACAATGTTTTGTAAGAGATCATATTTTTTATTGTGTCCGAGAATGTGTCAGAAGTTTGCAGCTTTTCTTCATTTGATAGTTGTTCTCTTGATTTATTCATCTGTCTTGACTTCTTCATTGGTAATGTTGGCAACCCAGGAGATATTTAACATACTTCAATATATACTATAGGCATAAGACACTTATTAATATTTTGTGTAAATTTCTCCTAGCACACAATTTGTAGCATTGGACATTAAAATTGCACAAAAGCTTTTTTATATGTTTTACACTATGATCCAAATATCAGAGAGAACATTGTATATGACGTAAAATATACAACATTCTTCACAGCATTCTTCTCTCAAACACTAGTATTAAAGGAAATTATTACATATGTAATGTCTTCAGTTAAAATAAATAAATTTACCCAATGTGACAAATACCAGAGATGCTATTATAAAGAATGGTGCTGTCTTTCCAACAAATTCATAAAGAAAACCTCCGATAGGATAACCGGTAGTGACTCCTAGAGCTCCACCTCCCAGAAGAATGCCCATAGCCTTAGACCTTAAAAGAAAATACACAAATTCTAAGAAATAGATATGTAACAAGATCACACAGTCTAATGGTATTCACATGTATCTACCTGTATGAATTAATATCTATTTAACATTTTAGTGGTCAGAGCCGATATGAAATATTGGTTATGACAAGAAGTCTTCCTCCAGGAAAGAATAACCCAAATGTAATAATTCCATTCAATGACAGTTGAGTAAGATTAATGATTAAAAATAGATTATCCAATATGTTTGTAGAAATTTAGTAACACAAAATGTAATGTTAAAATAACTACAAATCTTGTCTAATAATGTAAAATGTCTTTGATTTATCAGATGTTATTAAAATAATATGCAACTGCTTCTTGATCGTTCATTCATGATGGAGTAGTCGTGATAGAGTAGTCATCACAGTCATTGCAATTCATTGCAGGATGAAGGGTTCCCTGTGTTTTTCCACTAGCTTCTGTCCCTGGCGCCCTGTTGCCAGGCCATTCCGGAATGGTGTTGAATCCCGTCAACTCACTGTGATTTTAGTCTGCCTCTATTTATCTCACATCATCCATTACTATAGAAACGTAACAAATCCCTTTCCATTCAAATTTTTTCACATTTTTGATAATGCTTTCAACTTTTATTTGGTTGTGTGTCCACTCATTGCGCTTTTAGTATCTTCTAATGTAATCCGGCATGCATCTTTTCATACCCTGCTATGTCAGCAGGTATGCATTGATTCAAAATCTTTGTTTTGAGGCAAATTGATATATTAAGTTGAATGAATTATATCAATCCATGTCAGTTTCTTTTCTCTTATAATTTAATTTATTTTATGGTTTATTCTTGGAATGAGACATACAAATAAGATAATTATACTGGTGGATCTGTTACAAGTAAATTTCATTCATTTGAGTCATCTCGATGTTTGCAAAGCTAATTGCCATGACTTTTATTCGTAATACAAGCTCATTATTTCCATCGGTAGCTGTTTATTTATCTCCATCTTGCACAGTTGGCGGTATTCATGGAGCAGTCCTGAAGTGAAGTGATAAGCAGTTCCAGACAGCATGTTGGAGAAGTGATAAGCAGTTCCACACAGTGTGAAGTGATAAGCAGTTCCACACATAGAAAAAATAGTTCTATTTTTCATAACGAAAGCTTTTAGACTGATTTATAAACTAGTCAGTGTCATATTGTGTTTATAATTTAGATATTTTAAATTTCTCACCTTTGTCCGGAGTCACCCCGGAAAGTGGAAGCGGCCAGACACATTCCTGACACTCCAATGCATGCTGAAGACACTCCTTGGACAGATCTCGCTAAGAGCATGGACATGTAGGATTCTCCATACGCAAACACTAAAATTGATTGAAAAAATAATAATAAATACATATATGACATAAAAAAATCAATAATATTTATGGAAGTCAGATATAGTGTACCGAAAAAACATTTCAAAATGGAAACTTATTATTCAATTTTTCATATTGGATCCTTTTAACTAAGAAATTAGAAATAATTTTGTGGTTATTGTTTCATATCAATTTTTAGAGTATTGTTAGTCAATATATAAAGTACATGAATATTATTACATCCAGAACCCAGAAACTTTATAAATGTAGATGTTTGTCAAAATTGTACGTTGTTTACACAGGTTTTTGTCACTTTCTACTAATCTTAAGGTGATTCAGATAAAATTCTCAACATGTGTATGTAGTACTTGTGAGTTCATCTCAACAAGCTTGATGATCTAGTGATCATGTTGGCATGGTGATTTAGTGATCGAGGGTTTAAGCTTCTTTTCAGAAGTCCAGCAAGTTAGTCCTATTTTCATAGCATACGCATTTAGCTTAGTATTAAAAATCTAAGAATATTGATGTGACACGTATTTCGTGCGCTCATCTCTATTTTTTTAAAAAAGAATATTTTTATTACTGAGTAATGCCATTTTTTGTGGCCAATTTGAAATGTAATAAAATACCAGTAATTTATTTTCTAAATTAAGAGATTTATTTCATCGTGTCTCATTGGTCTATGGAAATAGGTCGTAATACCTGTTTCTGACCTTACACAATCTACCATACCTAAAATAAATTTGCAATTTTAAACCCGAGACAGATTTTGTAGTAAAATATATATGTAGACAGGTAAATACTCACATAGTGACGCGAACAGCAAATTAACGCTCCCAAAAAATATTGGCACTTTGTATCCAATTTTCGTTGTCCATATACCAACAAGAGGATTCAAAAACAGCTGAACAAGTGCCTTTGATGACAAAAGTACTCCGATTGGTCCATTCTCTCTTTCAATCTCTTCATTATCCTTCTCGATATCCTCTTTATTTTGTATTAATATAATTCCAACGTGATTTTTTACAGTCGGAAGGATGTTTATAGTTTTTTCTTCTATTTTGGTGACACCTTTTTGTGATATGTGCACAAACGGGTCTACGAGCGTTGATATGTTTTTCATTTGATACTCTTTGGTTGCTTCGGTTGTCAGCGAGTTTTCTGTGTCGATCCAAAGGTTTTCAATGTTATCGTAAAACGCTGATTTTGGTAGGAGTTTTATATTAGTGTTATGTAGAAAGTCAGGTATGATGGGAACTGAAAATTAAAAGGCATATAAATTAATAAGATAACATTAAAAAAATGAAAGCATTAACTTGGATAAACCAAGTCAGAGATATGACACTACATATTGCACTGAACATGGCCCAAAATGGCAAAGAATGGAGGCAAGGAGTATGCTCTGTGGAAGCAGAATAGAGAACCATATTAACCGAGTGAGAGAGAATGAAACAAAGGTGAACTTGACATGAGACTTAGGGCTGCTAGTGGTCCCTTTATAGTGTGGTGATAAAGAAATCCGTGTTAAGTAATTAACTGTTTTTAAATTACTGGTGTTTAACTATTTACCAAATATAATGAAAATATGCGAATATGTTTTCCAAAAATAGTAAATGTTCACCAAATTTTAGACCATATTTAATCTTAAAATGTTGACTAGATATTTACTTCTTGTTAACTAACTAACTTATCAAAACGCCGTTTTCTCTGCGGAGTTGGGCAGAGAGAGAGCGCTACACTTTTCTGCCCTGACACACAATTTTCGCCTCATCCACATTCATAGATTTTTTCATACAAGCTCGCTGATTATTGAGACTTTTAACAGGACCATCCTCCATTATATGGTTTACCTGGTCGTGTCAAGTCTTCCGTTGACATTTTCTACTTCTGGTGTCATCAACACTTGCGTCATATATCTTTCTTACCATTCACTCCTCATTCATCCGTTCCTTACGACCAAACCAACTAAGTGATCTTTTCTTAACCCTACGTATACCATGATAGAAAATATCCGTACGCATCCATAATGTCAATTTGTATTACCGTGAGGAATATGTAATTTTTAAGCATTTTAAGTGTGAAAAAAATGCCTTTACTAGTTTCAATGGTGATAAAATACTTGTTATTATACTTTTACTTTAAATACTGATAAATATGGTTATATAACAGAGCATTTATCGTATGCAATCTAACGGTGGCAAGTATATAAATATGGCAAGAGCGGTAGACCTGTGTTACTGCATGACTACGGAAGGGTCAATATTACTCATTATATTATGATCAGCTTACATTATTTGACATTAACATTTTTTTTTGTCTTTGTGTTCTAACCTAACCTAGCCCAACAAAATGTTTACAAACGTAATCTCTAAGATATTTTGGGCAATCTCATGACCATTCAGTCTTGTCTTGTGGTAATTCTACTCCCCACCCGGTAAAATGTTTCCCAGAGATTGTCGTAAGTTTCACGTTACCTGGAATTCTGTAACACCGCTTTAAAGTATTTCTTAAAAACAACTACTGCTATCAAAAGCTGGGAACTGTCGTCCACAGATGATTTAAAACATATTATGACTTTTGTGTCTGCAAGGTCAAAGAGTGCGTGTTATCACGCTTATGACTTGGCGTGACATGTAAAGTTTGGCATGTTAACGCGCTTATGGCATTTAAAAAGCTAATGAAATCATCATTATTAATTACGCTTCATTACGGGTTCCACGCTAGCGAGGCAGATCACAAATGTGAGTAATCCAAAACGCGGCGAACGTAATACAAATTGGCTGGGAACGATGTCACTAACGCGGAAACTAGAATAAGTCTGCAGGTTCGTTAGATTTTGGTATAAAAACAAAACAAAATGCTGCTGACGTAAAATTTCCGTATTCGATTAAATTTATCAAAAAATATGCTGGATTTAGTTATGAAGCTATGAAATAGATCGAATTTGAACACAAATAATAGTGTAAATAATGCATTAACAATACGAAAAAATAGACTGCAAAAAACAAAATTGATTGATATGAGACAAGATGATGAAGAATCATTTTTTTTTGTTGATATTTAATTCTCAGAGAAGAACCGTAATATAATGTTCAATTACGTAATTAATATACAGACAGTTTACGATTTTGGTACGAAGTAATGTTGACGTAACATATTTTAATTTTAATTATTTTGCAGTCCATTTCATCATATTCTAGGGGCTTAGAAGGGCGTTAATGGGGATAAAGTATAGTATAGTAGTGATGAAATATTTCAAAGTGTGTGTAGTACAAAATCTATATTAGTGAAAAATTAAAATAATTATTTTGCGCGTGTCAAAAATAATGATTTTGATGTTGATAAATAATTATCATACCAATTAAAATTTTGGTATTTTTGCAACTGATTAGTTTTAAATTTTATTATTTTTTCCTCCCACAACATAAACCATGAAGTAATGTATAGATTGGGCGTATGGAACGGCAGCATTTTTAATCAGTCAGTCGTTTACGTATTCGCTTCGCGCCGAACTCTATACTGTTCTTTACGCGCGCTCGAGTCGAATCTCCGAGAGAAATCTCATCAGTGGGCATGAGCCGTAACAATAAAAAGTGCAAAAATGGATGAAAGTACTTACCGACCACTGTGAGTAACATATTGTCGAGGAAAAAAGCCATGTAAATGATCACCAGAACTGTATATTTGTTCTCTTTTACAGAGCTGATGAAGTCAGAAAAGGAAAAGAGTTTCATCTCGACCTCGTATACCTACGTTTAGTTCATAAAATAAATAATATATCACATTAACAAATAAATAAATATAATATATCTACAATAATGTGATTTAAAATATACAATTTCAATGAATTGAATGCCTCATAAACTAATTAAAATCTTGACAAATACGTAGGCGATTTTGTATGTTCTTCTAACGGATATGTTAAGAAAAACTATTAGATTACTAAATATTGATGTATGAAAATTGATAAAAATAGTCTTATATTATTATTTTAATATTATGGAATTGTATTTATTTTAAATTTCTACTGTATAATAATATTTAAATATATATAATGTATTAATCACTTTCGTACACTTGTAATTTAGAATAAAATCAATTAAATCTACATATTTTTATTGAGATCCATTTTATATCTTTACTAAAATAATTTTAAATGAATATTAAAATCGTTCGTTATTAGTATAACATCTAAAAGCTAACATTATATAAACAGATACAATTTATTATTATTTTAACGAGTATTATTTTAATTATTTCGAAGTTAACTTAACTGTTAATTATAATTATTCTATGATACAAACAAAGAACTGGGTTCAGATCTTCACTGTAAATTAATATAGCGTTTGTACAGTCTCTCGAAAGTGTATGATTAATTAATTACTTCTAGTAAAACAGCCGACTTATGATTTATATAATGAACAAATAATTAGGCACAATTTTCACAGCGTTAACAAATTAATCATGAGATAGAAGAGTTTTCTATTAAAATAATAACAGTACTCAAAATCACACAGATCGAGTCGGTAATTACAGTCGCTGGAGGAACAATATGTTAGGGTTGAGGGCGAATTGATACTGGGGTGCCGAGAAAAATGAGGTACCACCTCGACCGGCGGGTCGGGGGTCGGGAGGTTGCCACGGGCATTGTGGGCCGCCGGGGATGGCGAGGGGTGGAACGGTAAGGCCGTTGCGCTACACTTGACAAATTGTCGAGTGCTGTAAGGCGCAGCTCACTATTTTAAATAATGACAACTTATTATATCTACATAATCAAAAAAGCTGTGCGTAACTAGAATCTTTGCGAAGCAAATGTAAATGAAATATTTATTGATATATTATGTATTAAGTATATAGATCAATACGAAAATAATTCAGTTCTCATATTAAGGTGTTAACTAAAACCGTATAACTTGCGGAAGAATTTAGAATTGACAAATAAAGCTGCGCATGTGTTTTATCGCAAAATCTGTTCATGGCGTATACGCACTAAACGCAACACTCGCACCGCGCGATGTTTTGAATACACGTCTTCGCTTTAACAGACGTGTTACAAAACGCCGCAAGTGTGACTTTGAAGTGGACTTGACTGTATGCATTCTTATGCACTTTAAGCGTGGTAAAATTTTATATTATAAAATATTTTATCTTCTTTAGTTAATAACTTGAAAAGCTTCTCAAGAATAATAGTAATAAAACACACTCACACAGGTATATTGACACAAAGCATGCTTCAGAAAGGATGAATGATGAATACAACCTCTAATGATAATACCCATCGCTTTTACACCATCTATATTAGCAGCATAACCTAGCACGCCGCTGCCATGTATAATACAGATGAAAAGAAGACTGAACCGACTGATTTACACTCACGATTATGAAGATAAATAATGTAAACGAGGCCAGAATTTTGTGCCAGATTAGGATAGTGTAGCGTTCTACCTTCTCTGCCGTAAAATAATACAAAGCGTCATAATAAAATACCTATAATTCACAACCAAATATGGTTCGAAGTGATTATAGATTTTCCGTTGGAAAAACAATTTTTTTTTTCATTTACAGATTATCAACAGGTTGTTAATGATCCTGAAAGATAATCTTACATTGATATTTAAATACATCATATAAACATTTAAGATAATTGAGGTTATAAATAGTACAATTTTTTTTAAGGACATTTAAAAATGAAAATAAAAAAAAACCAGTTATGCTATGGTAAAAGAAAGCTAAGTGTATCTTAATACACCCTTTTAATAAATTACCCCCTGAAATTAGAAACCTTAAAATAAATTCAATTGTAAAAATCACAAAAAAAAAATACAATTAAATTAATATTTATATAAACATTGTTCAAACGAGTGTTAATGAGAAATGATAAAGTTATAACTGATTAAAAAACATTTTACATATCTCAGACTCATCTATCATACCACCCCTGCACACATAATATATAATAATATCGACGAACATTTCATAAAATATTTCTAACGTTCTATTTCCAATGTGTTTTTGGGAATTTCTGATAAAACGCATTCTGTGTCAAACATGACACAAAACAGACACGTTGAGTGTCATCGGTAAATCGCATAATATTAGTACTGCGGTGACCCTGCACGCGCCCACAGACATGGCTATCAACCATATAGGGCCAAAGCGACCGATCAGATATGCACCAGAGACGGATACTGCCCAAGCAGCTAGCGATCACTTCTCCGCAGACCGTCCTCTCATCTCTACAGTATCTCGAGCGAGTCACTCCAGAGTTCAACGCACATTTCACTGTTTAATTGATCACATCAAAAAAAAACTTGTAAGTGATCTTTCAATTAAATACCTTGCTCTAGTTACAACAATAGATACCCCACACTGCGGCATACAAACAAAACGTGTGAAACTTGAAGATGTCAGGAGTTTCGGTCTCACAGCAACAAAACCTTCCTACACATCACGATTTAATCATATTTAAACATCAACAAAATCTACGCCATCAACTTCTACAGTACCTATCATTATTAAAAAAAAATTACTGTGTTTTAGTTTTTGTTTTGTACATTTAAATATTGTATATTTATATTTTTTTTTTTCTGCGAACTTAATACTGTTAATGCATCTATGTTTAACCCGCGAATAATGGTCCCACAGGACGCTTTGCGGGTCTAGTATTTTAAGTTGTGTAAATAAATTTGTGATATTTTTTAGTAATAGTAACAAAATACATTTTACATTATTTACGTTGTATCGTATTAAAAAAAATCGGCAACCTGGCAGCACTGTGGGGACCTGTTGCCCGATGGTGTAGGGATGAGATAACCTGATTTGTCGTATCTACGGAGACACAGCCTCCACGGTAATTGAAATCCGTTTCCCCACCCCTTACCCCGTCACGACACGCCACGCACCCCCAACCCCCGCCCCGCACTGCGATCCTCAAACTGCGTTACGATTTCGCTAATTTTTGTGATAAACTGCGCAATAAAAATGACACATTGACGTCGCGTGGCCTCGGAGTCCACAACCCAAATTTTAGGGTATCACGAATTATTATAGAGTTCAATTTATTCTGTATTCATAAACATCAAACTTACGTTTTGACATATACGTATTCAAAAATCCATTCACACGGTGTCCCTCTCGCATGCACAGTTCACAAGCCCGCATAATTTATTGCGCTCGCCGCGTGCGAGATTGCATTTACAGTCGATGTTTCAAAATTATAAATGTTCTTAACTATATTCAGTACAGTACAGTACGGTACCTAGTATATGTATCTACCTTGTGTTGTATCTAAGAGTAAATAAAGACAGCACTTAAAAAGTTTAAATTCAAATCTTTATTCGTTTTGCTTATAAATTTTTCCACCTAAAATATAAATTAAAATTCTTTTTCTTGCATCAGCATTTGTTTTTTATCAATTGTAGAATTCGCGTTACTTAAGTATTGCGTATGGAAGCGATAAAGGGAGTTGCAAATTTCTACAACGGTTCCGGGAAAGGCTCCTTCTGGCGCCCCTTTAGTGCGGTACCAAGCGAAATACATTAATAATTTATTTATTTTATTCTTAGTACAGTGTGTTATATTATAATCAGATAAACATTTCAGAAAATTAAGACATATATTTGGGTACCCTGCCTGCTACACCAGTATTTGACTGTATTATATAAGACAGTGTTCTTCCGGTATAGTAGTAAACAAAGTGTAATGATCGATATACAAAAATATATATATATATATATAAAGAGTTAAACAAGATGTCATTAGATTAAATACATACGTTATAAAATTTAACGTAAATGCATTGTTCAATGTATAAGATATAATATATATGTAAAAAGTAAAGTTAAAGTAAGTCCAATGTTCAGTATAAAAAAAAATCAATACATTAATTAAAACAAAAACGTACCTTACCTACCTAAGTATAATACTAAGAAACCGTTTTCTAACAATCAAAATTGTATTGCCTTCTTAAATATACTCTTGCACTTTTCTCCGGATCCATTTTTTTGATTTCCTCCCCCTCTCTGTCTTTCAATGTGGTACACCATAATAAGTGTCTTCAAGCTATTCTTCATCCCTTGAAGATACTCCCTGTGCCTGTAATTCAGTATATCGTTGTATTGTTTCTGCAGAATGGAGATATTTTGGCATCTTGCTGTTCATGGAATACGCAGTACGAACCTATTTTTTCAACACTGGAAAAATATACAAGTCTGATCTCGTTTTAGATTTGCGATGTTCTTCCACATCTTGTCAAGTCTGTACGAAGCGCTCTTCACCATATACGTATGTCACTTTTTATTGAATCGCAGCTATCATCATGAACTCGACAATTAGATCCTTGACAAATTCAAGGCCTGGAAGGATATTCGTCCGGGATAATATCATATCATAAAAAATACAAAGTTAATAATGAAAGTATTTAAATGCGTGTGATAAGGTAAAATATATATTTTTTTAAACTGAGCCTGTTAGAGAAAATATCTATATTTGAATTATGGATGAAAACTCATTATAATAGTTGCGCGTTCTCGGTGAGGAGAAACAGCTGTTGTCGGGGTTGTAAATGTGCCGTTTGGTCAAAACAAACTTTTGAAAAAAATAACATTTTACACCCCTCTGAACAAGCACTTCTCTACCGTATCAGGTAAATACTGTTTCTCTGTTCACACCTCATTACTGTTCAAACACACAACATTCCCAACTGTCAAGCCAAGGTGAACAGTAAAGTTATTCGAACGTGAATGAGATGCCGATGTATGGAGACGGTGAGTTATAATTTTTTTTTAAATTCTTATTCGCATATTCATTCCTACGAACGCTTTTAAAAATATTATATTAAATATAAATTAATTGCGAAATTGTTCAATTTTTGTTCTTTGAAATATTAGGGGTGGATGTTTATTAAATTTAGATGCCTCTGCAACTTTAATCATAGCTACACATAATCAAATTATATTTTTTATCTTCATCCTACCCTTGCGTGCGTCTTTTTCTTGCAATCACAGGGAGGCACTCGAGATGAAAGTAATTAGAAAAACCGTTTGAGGGTCTGCCGTACCAGAGGTGATCAACTTTATTTACGGAAGCGAAGATTTTAAAATGATATTCATGTGCTCACTGGTGCGAGTGTGTGACTGTGAAGACCAGCTGTGTTAGAGTAGGAGTAGACGAACGTGTGTAATAACCGCTTTAATAAGCGTGTGCTCAGGGGCGGATTGGCGACTTAAGACCGGCCCTGGAAATTGCGAGACAACCGGCCGAAACACAATTTTTATAAAATAAAATAATATTTTTGAAATATGATTGAAAAACGTTAAGTACTGGGTGAATATTATGTTCCAGGCCGATGTTGTTTTTAAATAACTAAAAAAACGTTATTTTTTAATTTAGTTTTTATTCATCGATTACTTGATTTATTACAATTAAGTATGAAATATTATATTGGTTAAGAGGCTGCCTCTGGCATCAGCACAAATGCGTGCTCTT
Organism: Eubasilissa splendida; assembly: GCA_031772225.1. Taxonomy (NCBI): domain Eukaryota; kingdom Metazoa; phylum Arthropoda; class Insecta; order Trichoptera; family Phryganeidae; genus Eubasilissa; species Eubasilissa splendida. Next base: position 6,308,757 of record CM062862.1, read on the forward strand.
TTAATCATATATTTTTCATAACATTCTCGCTTAATTCGCGTGTTATTTCAGCAATTTATTTCGGATTTGTTGTTGCCTTATTCTCACAGAAAATAGTCGTGAACCGTCAAATCAGGTGATCGAAGAGGTCAGTCCACTTTTTGACATTATAAATTATTAATTTCAAGCGTAGCTCGGGCTGTGTGTGAGGTGGCACCGTCCTGTTGAAACCGCGTATGTTACAGATGCAATCGACCCAATTCGGATACTAAGAAGTTTTCCAACATGTGACGATAGCCATCACCATGAATGGTTACAGCATTGCCATTATTATTTAGATAAAATGTTTTAATGACAATTATCCTACTAAAATATAACTTTATTTTTGTTTATCTCCTAAAGTGCTAGGAAATTTGACATGTTTCAAAGAGAAAATTATTGTCACTATCATAAAAAATTCAATTTCAAAATGTCAGATGATACTCGGTTGTGTTCCAAAGACACGATTTATTAACAATAATTGAGACCCTCCCTGCAACAACACTGTACATCGTTTTTACAAATGTTGATAGATAGACGGAGCATCGGCCATATTGGACAATACACAGTGTTATATGTGCTATAATCACTTAGAAATTGTGTGTAATAGTATTTTTGTTGATTTGACATTCTTCTTTGTGTGTCCTATATGTTCACCCGGTGCAGCTCTACAGTAGACTGGCCGAACCATTACCTCAGCGTCTTCTTTCAGGGCCCCGACTTCCAGCAATCTTTCCCTGCATTATGAAGTTCAAGATCTCATACTTCTCCGGATGTCTCATTACGTGTCCGAGATATTGAAGTTTTCGGAGTTTAAGTTTTTTTAAATACGTATTTTTCTTTATTCGTCGGAACCATAGCATCTTCATTCGTAACTCTATCCATCCAGCTTATTTTAAGCATTCTTCTGTAGATCCAAACCTCAAATGCTTCAAGTCGCCTTATCATTTCCTTGCTTCCATTCCATAAAATAAAATTGAAAACACATAGCATCTGACCATTCTCAGTCGTAATCTAAGGTTGAGATCGTGACTGCAGAACATTTTTTTCATGCGGGTAAAGGTTGCACGAGCTAGCTCAATACGGCATTTGATTAAGTATTAATGGCGAATAATGAACAAGAATTACAGCGGCTAGTGAGTAGAATGTGCGATGTATGCAAGGAAAGCGACCTTTTTATAAATGTTAACAAGTCGAAAGTGATGGTATTCGTGAAGGAGGAAAGCAAGACAACGTGCAACATATTTGTAGATAATGAATGTTTGGAACAAGTAGATGAGTTTGTGTATTTGGGAAGTATGTTTGATAGAAACGGAAAGGCTGAGAATGATATAGAACGGAGGGTGACTGCAGGGAATAAAGTGAACAGCGCTTTGGATGGAATTATAGATATATTGGAAACATGTCAACAGCGGTTCACAATGGAGTCCTGGTACCGACACTGATGTATGAAGGCAGAAGAGGAACGAAAGTAGACTGAATATAGTGAAGATGAAATCACTTAGGCGTATATGTGGCAAATCCATTTATGACAGAGTAAATAATGAAGAAATAAAGAAAGAATGTAAAGCTGATCTCAGTATAATGAGTGAGATTAAGAAATGATCACTTAGGAAAGAATGGTAAGAAAGATATATGACGTAAATGTTGATAGCACCAGAAGTAGGGGACGTCCAAAGAAGACTTGGCACCAGGATGAGCCTGTTAGAAGCCTCAATAATCGTCGAGCTTGTACGAGAAGATGGATGAATGTGGATGAGGCGAGAATTGTGTGTCGGCACAGAATAATTTAAATGGTAAGTAAGTCATTTGATTTCAACAGAAGTATCCCATTATTCATTTATATTGCAATCCAGGTATATAATACTTTGTCTTTTCCAATTTATTTCCAGCAATATGAAGACTTTCATTGTCAGCTGCGATATGTTTGCAAATGAGCATATATTTTATATTTTCCAATGAATAATGTTGTCCCTTTTCACCTCATGTAAATAAAATTAGTATATAGCTGTCTCTTATTATAATTATAAGTACAAGTTGTTGAGTTAAATTGTTAAATTTTTAATTCATTATGAGTACATTACAAAAACAAGTTTTAAATACTAATTAAATGTATTAATTATAAATATATACTTATAAAATCAATTTTATCGAAAAATATTGCAGTTGCGCTACCAGGATTCGAACCTAAATCTCATTTATAATCTGGGGAAGTTGCATTACCAACTATGTATTTTTGACGACAAATTTTATTTCAAATATCACAAACCTATGTTCTGAATAATTAAAACTTCACAATAAGAATGTGTTCTGCTTAATAATTAATAAAAAAAAGCAAGTGTTTTATTTTCACATATGTGGTAATGGAGTTGTGTAACTTATCATAATATAATACAATTAATTGTGTTTGAGTCGACTGCGGACATTTCGTCCGATGATAATATTTAAAAATCGTCTACTCTAAATATCAAAGAAAATAATTTAAAAAGTTGTCCGTTAACGAAAAAGCTGAAAAGTGAATAAATTGAAAAGCTTTAACTGATTTAAATTCAACACGGACTTGTTGACTAACTCGGCGGTTGGCGGCTGGGGGTTGGGGGTTGGGGGTGGAGAAGGAAGCGACCTGGAATTATTCATCGCGGCGTTTACCAAAGTGAAACGAGCACTCGCGGGTTAACACCTGCGAATATGTACGTAATTTTACTAGATTTTTTTGGAACTCTGCACGTTTTACTAATTCATATAGTCGGTTTATATTCAGATCGGTAAAGACATTTTTATTATTTTAACAATCTGTCAGAAATGATACAACTAGATGCACTTACCCCAAATTTGGGGTAAGTGCGTCTACTTGTCCAATTTTCATAAAATGCTTTCAATATCAGCTGTTTTTTTTTTAAAGACTTATATTAGAAAATGGTTAACGATCCTTCTATCAAAGTTTCAATGCCATAGGGCATAGTCATGGAGAACAGTTGAAAGTTTATGTCGATGATTAATATGTCGCACTTACCCCGATTCGCATTATTTATTTTTCTACTTATTTTATATCGTAAAATTAAAATTAAAATGAAAAACCAAGTGAAAAAGTGGCAAGCATTTCATTAAATGATTATCCAGGTACAAATTTTTTACTTTGTTTATAGTCCCGTGTCCACGAAGCAAGAAACATATATCTGAGATTTACACATAATAAATCTCAGTACCGTGTACACTGCTGATATTATAATATATTATCGTACAGGAGGCCCATAAATTGATACGAAATAAGACACGTGTAATAATTTAAAGGTGTAATCATCGGCTGGCGCCAATTAAACCTGTGGGATAGATTTTAGGAACACAAATGACGTCCTTAGTAAAACTTACTAGGTACATGCAAATATGACTATACGTCTTTGTTATGAATTTCATAAAAACATAGTTATTTTGGCTGATCGAAACTCGCTACTGTGCAAAAACGTCACCCAGAACCAAGATACTTACAACTAATTATTTCTCAAGAGAAAACAATTCATAAATTCACCCATAAACGGTTGTTTTAGAGATTTTATTACTTATTCATGGGTCACCTGTCGATATATTTTACCTAATGCATTCTTGAGTCGATTCTCGAGAATAATCTCAACCGCGGACACGTTACCTTGGTTATTGTCTTAATATTTTATTTATTTATTTATATTGTAGGTTTACTTCTATGGGTTTTTTTAACAAAATTATGTTTTATAGAAATAAAAGATGTGGCAGCTATATTAGTAGAATGAAATTAATATACAGAAATGTAAAAAATTGATTTTTAAAGAAGAAAAAAGGGAAATGTAAGCAAAAAAAAACAATATTATTGTTTAAATCCAGAATGGCAGAGTACCAAAATCCCCAAATAAATACACATTTGACTCAGCACTGCATCAACAACATTGAACATCGGAATAATCTTCAAGACCAAAAATTCTCCGAGCTGTGAATCTTTGTGTGGGGTGGCGTTCCAATAAAAATGTGTAATGATGCATTAACATGAACAGCGCCGACGACCTGGTTTCTCCGCGCAGGAAACGTGTAAACAATCATTACAATTAAATTAAGGGCGTCTATCATTCCCTTAATATTTTAAATAAAAATATTTAATCATTTAAAGTTCCTCTATACAAGTTGGTTAAATTAAGTTCTCATTAGAAAATCAAACATACATTTGTCAAGTCTCGTTTAAAAAATTAAAACAACCTTTCGATCTAAAACAATAATGTTTCGACAAAGAGTCGCTAGGTGTCTTTAGACATGGATAAAATGAATCATATATGCAAATGCGAGCTCGGCTGATACAGCGAATTTAGCCAGCGATATACGATAGTGTTATGATTTGTCTTCATGTCATTGTCAGGATTTAAATGCTGCAACTGATACAGGCTTTATAGGTCGGTAATATGACTAGACATAACTGTTCATCAGTGGCGTGCACTATGTATAGATTGTGTGTCGCACCGCTGGGGCAGACGTCTGCCGTCATTTTTGGATTATCAAGTATAGCGCGCCCTAACCGAAACAGCACTGAATAACCGCTGCGAACTGCCGGTTTGCGCCTCAAGCTCATCACTTCGTACCTGTCAGCAGCTTTTGTTACTCACTCTCTTCCACAGCGTACAATTGGTGACCTCTACATGAAGAACTTACTCACGTATTTTGTGATACTTATGATGACAGAAGGATAATATATATATATATATATTTATTTATTTGCGCTCTGGTGAGGCAGGCGCCGGAGCACATCCTCTGGGACTGTGTGATGATGAATGATGCACGTGAGATCATGATTGTGGGATTAGAACGAATAGGTCATCGGATCCCCCAGAACGATGACCTATTTAAGAAATTAAAGGAATCTCGGACATTTATGGGTATTAATTAGAGTATGGGTATCCCGCTGGGGGTTGCAGGGATGGGCGATGCCTGGAAAAGTAGTGGCTAGAGAAACCTAACGGAGCATTCTACTGGCTCTCCCTCGCTCTACTTGCGACATCGACTGGATGAATTTCTGTCGGACTGTGACGAAGTTCTGCGACTGAAACACATAAATGTGACGTCTACCCTCCCCTTCTGGGGGTATGTGATTTATATAGCTTCTTTCTGGCTGCCTTTTGAATTTAATGTGACAAGTCTCTCATATTGTACAGGTGTGGTTCTGGTACGACGATAGCATAGTTGGATAATGCACCTTCCCCATTTTTCGATAAAATTGATTTTATATGTATATCTTTCTAATTAATATATTTAATTCATATTTAGAAAATCTTTTTTACGTATTTACACATGTGCCGTTTTCCGAACCTGTTCAGTGGCGTAAAAAACTATTTATATTTCGTGAAACGAGTTAAACGTTGTAAACACATATACAGAATATAACATGCCTAATCCACAGTGTTTTATGGGTCTCCTCTGACCAGTGGCGTAGTACTAAAAAAATAAGTACCGGTAGGTATTGAAAATAACGTTTATTTTCTTTTCTCAGAAATGGGTAGATATTTTTTTTTGTATATTAATTAATACACTAGAATCTCTCTTGCAAAAATCAGTTAGCACATAATAACGAAAAAGTCCCTACTCTTAGTAGTCTAAAATGGTTTAAATCAAACAAATAGTATGTAGTTTTTTGACTTTGATTTCATGTCTTTATAGGGTACCGGGTCCGGCGAACCACTTGCCCCTTCATCGGGAGTATGCCTTAATGGCAATAGTATGCAGTAACACAAAAACGATGTCAAAAACATAAAAATGTACAAGACTGAAACAACTATGTAGATGGTGACTAATCAACTTTCGAAACTCATCTGAATATTTATGTTTTCAATTTTAACTCATTCGGGTTCGACATGATAGAATGTGGAAGTATATTTCAAGCAAAATTTACCAGCTGTTTTATTGTCGTGTAAAGTAAGTATAAAGTATATTCAATATTTTTGTTGCTACCGGGATTCGAACTTGGATCCTTTCCTATCCGTAGAAATGCGTTAACCGATTACACCGCACCAACATTGTCCTTTCATATTGATACATTTATTATTCCAAATTTGAAAACTATCACCCTTTATTGCGAACATCTCAAATACTATTGATTAGTATTCGCTAGGAGACGCCAGAAATTAAATCAATTCCATTTAATTTAATTTTTGGTAAATTTTGATACAGCTAACAATGTGTTCCCCTTAATAATAAGTGTATTCCGGTTGAGCTAAGAGTTTCAACTTTTTTTGAAAAATGTCGAAAAAAGAACCGGAATGGCGACACCACTATTCCTGGAATATATGCAAACAAATATTTTGTTCTAACAAATCGTACCGGAACGCGTTCCGGTCGTGGAAAAACGAACCGGAATGACGTTCCGGCCCCACTACACCACTGCTCCTGACCCTCCATCCTAATCAAATAACGAGTCGAAAATGTTCAAGGAGTGTGTACAAATTTTGTCCCGTTACGGAAAATATTATATGAGATTTTTACAAAATATTATTGTACTACATCTTTGCTTCCGGCCGTAAATCATGTAACATAAAATATTCCGACTGCTCGAAATTGGATGACCTTTTATTTTTTGTATTCAATATATCATTTGGATCAATAAAATATTCCATTTAATCGAAAAAATCGCAAAACTGCGACTTTTTCAAGAATGCTTATATCTCTGACATGGTTGAAATTCGGCACATGCAGCTTGAACATTTTCGACTCATATTTTTGTATTGAACCTGATATTTTTTCACTACCGAGAAAAACATAGTATGATGTCTGAATGATTTGATAGTAAATTTTTTTTGTTAACTCAATATTTAAATAGCGAATCATTTCATTACTTCTCAAATATAACCCACTAATTCAACCCGTTTTCTTGTCTCATTTCTATCCATTTTTTCTATAATACACGAATATATAAAATATATTTTAATTTATTCCGTAGACGCTGGCAATATTTATAAATTAAACATTGAAAAATCCTAATCTAGGTGTAACAAAAAATATTTTTATAAAACTACCTTAACATCACGTCATTTTACATAAGGGTGCACAATAATATTATTATATTTTAAAACCATTCTCGCCTCGTTCACTTTCATACATCTTCGTTTGACGACTGTTGAAACTTATAAAAGGGTTGTATTTCACACCTGATTATGACAGGTATTTTGCTTCTCTCCTATATATTAGCCCTGTCGGTAATTATGCAAATTATGCACCGCTAGTCTTGCTTCAGATGACAGCTACCTTCAGAGGGCGATTCACTTTATTCTTCTATCGTCACCCATCTGTCGTTACTCTTCCATCGTCACCGTGTGACGAGAGATGCATTTGAGATATGGTGATGTAGACATATGTTGCGCATGCATGAAACGCATAAATATCTCCATTCTGCAGGAACTGAACATCAAAGACAGACTCTTAACCATTTTTCAAAGATGAATCACTCCATTTTACGAGCATATTGCAAGAATCGTGTAGGGGATCGTGTGGGGGATCGTGTGGGGGATCGTGTGGGGGATCGTGTGGGGGGTCGTGTGGGGGGTCGTGTGGGGGATCGTGTGGGGGATCGTGTGGGGGATCGTGTGGGGGATCGTGTGGGGGATCGTGTGGGGGATCGTGTGGGGGATCGTGTGGGGGATCGTGTGGGGGATCGTGTGGGGGATCGTGTGGGGGATCGTGTAGGGGATCGTGTGGGGGATCGTGTGGGGGATCGTTGGACCGACCATGTGGAAAAGCCAACAGTCCTTCTCTGGTTATCTGTAGTTTGCCGAGAAATGTGCAGCAGTATAATCACAATCTTCAGTCATATGGGACCGATCTGGATGACGATGATAACTTCTCAACATTTAATGTATTAAATAAGGAACTTTCGGCGATCAAAAGACAACCTGTAAATAAAACTCTATAGGATCGCCCATTGCAATCTGCGATGAAGTGGCTTGCAACCGGCCTTGACGAAAAGTCACCAAACAAATACGCCATACTCGTTACCATGGTGAGAATGTATATTATTCAGTACCCATAAACGCCATTAGTTAGTTTAGTCATTAGTTTTGACACCTTGGAGAAATTCACGCGTTCGTAAAGCCACAACACTCACACAAGAGTGTGAAAATATATTACATACCTAGTTTTTTTTTAAAAGTGTTATTTTTTATTTCAATTATAATGTAATGACATTACTAATTGTATTCATTGATATTATTAGGAGAACACATTCTTATTGTGAAGTTGTAATTATTCAGAACATAGTTCTGTGATATTTTAAATATGAATTAAATATATTAATTAAATAAAATCAATTTTATCTAAAAATATTCTTGTTGCGCCACCGGGATTCGAACATGGATCTCTTTACTAACCGGGGAAGGTGCAGGGAATTATGCTACAGCGACAATATTTTTCGCGACAAATTATCGAACCTTTTTGATATGAATACATTTAATCGTTCCATTATTTGAAATAAAATAAAAATGCGGGCTAAGGAAATTAACACCTTATCCACGGGATTAACTTTTTACGTCGATTAAATCTAATCAGAACTTGACCGAGGTGGTGAAATAGGTACCTGAACATTCAGTTTTAATTCATTAAATAATCGAAAACATTGTGGTCAACCATCGTCACTGCTACTGCCATCTGTTGTCGGGCTTTTGGAATGTCAAAAATAAGAACACTGCTTTCATTGCCACATTATGTATGTAAATATAAGAAAACTGGATATACGTCAGACACAATAAGATTATAATATATACGTCTAGACGCTAACGAACTTTTTAAAGATTTGCCAAAGTAATCGATATACTACGCAGCCCCAGCGCCAAGAAAATACCTATTTTTAGACCCATGATACGCACCATCTGTTGGCAAATGTCTGATTTATTGGAAAACGAGTCAACTATCTCGTTTTGTATTTAAATTTTAGATTTGTGTGATAGAAGATCACGAGAAATCAAATGGAATGGAATTAAATTATTTATTGCAATATATTTGTTTTAAACGTTTTACTAATGAATATAAATAAATATTTACATTAATTGTAAGAAATTCGAAGGCGTACACAACTAGCTAAAGTTTATATGGAGTAAGTGTAGAGAATGTTAATTTTATTTTATACTCTAATGATATATTTAAATTTAAATTACATGGTAAAATAATATCTTATGCTGACGATATAGTACTAATAATTAATAAAAAAACTGACGCTAATATATCTGCAAATGAGGATGTTAATACCATTAAAAAGTGGACGGATGATAACTTACTATCAATTAATACTGATAAAACATACTTCCTACGATTTGCTATTCAACAGAAAGATAACACTCAAATTAATATTAAAATTCACACCAAAGCCTGTACTCGATATAGTACTAATAATTAATAAAAAAACTGACGCTAATATATCTGCAAATGAGGATGTTAATACCATTAAAAAGTGGACGGATGATAACTTACTATCAATTAATACTGATAAAACATACTTCCTACGATTTGCTATTCAACAGAAAGATAACACTCAAATTAATATTAAAATTCACACCAAAGCCTGTACTCGATATAGTACTAATAATTAATAAAAAAACTGACGCTAATATATCTGCAAATGAGGATGTTAATACCATTAAAAAGTGAACGGATGATAACTTACTATCAATTAATACTGATAAAACATACTTCCTACGATTTGCTATTCAACAGAAAGATAACACTCAAATTAATATTAAAATTCACACCAAAGCCTGTACTCGATATAGTACTAATAATTAATAAAAAAACTGACGCTAATATATCTGCAAATGAGGATGTTAATACCATTAAAAAGTGAACGGATGATAACTTACTATCAATTAATACTGATAAAACATACTTCCTACGATTTGCTATTCAACAGAAAGATAACACTCAAATTAATATTAAAATTCACACCAAAGCCTGTACTCGATATAGTACTAATAATTAATAAAAAAACTGACGCTAATATATCTGCAAATGAGGATGTTAATACCATTAAAAAGTGGACGGATGATAACTTACTATCAATTAATACTGATAAAACATACTTCCTACGATTTGCTATTCAACAGAAAGATAACACTCAAATTAATATTAAAATTCACACCAAAGCCTGTACTCGATATAGTACTAATAATTAATAAAAAAACTGACGCTAATATATCTGCAAATGAGGATGTTAATACCATTAAAAAGTGGACGGATGATAACTTACTATCAATTAATACTGATAAAACATACTTCCTACGATTTGCTATTCAACAGAAAGATAACACTCAAATTAATATTAAAATTCACACCAAAGCCTGTACTCAAGAAGACTCTTATGACCAATGTTCATCAATTGAAGAAAAATACTGTATAAAGTACCTAAGAATCATAATAGATAACAAACTCAAATGGAAAGAACATATTACTAATCTTACAAACAGAATAAGGCCTACATATTTTTAGACTCAGAAACATCTTATCACGTACAAATGTAAAAATGATATATTACGCGTTTGTACAGCGTTGTACTGGGGAGGAGCATATAAAACTTCAATATCACAATAATAAATTACTCAAAAAATCATAATAAAAATTATTCTTAAAAAAAGGCTATCCAAGTATACAACTTTTCACAGATTCAAAAGTACCAAAAATAATAGACATACAAAATAAATCAATAATCCCAAAATTGGAAATCATTTAAATATTAGAAGCAAATTCCGATCTACAAGATTGATATTCCAAAACTAAAATATGCCGCAACCCAAAATCACTATTAGGCATCAAATTTTGTAACAATCTGCCCATCACAATTAGAACAATTGTCTGTAATTTTTCTAGGGAGACTATTGAAGTTTTTTATCACTAAGTATTTAAAACTTTGCTGATAGTGTTTGGTATTACATTTAGGGATTATAAAATTATTTTGAAATCTTAATATATTTGTTTCAAATTTTACAGTGTTATTTTCTTTAAGTCATTGATTAATTGAGATTTTTTTGTGAATGTTCTCTATTTTGGGAACTGGGAATTTTGCAAAAAGTGTATGTGTTGAAAAAGTTGATTTTTTTTAAATATTACTTTAATGATTGTTCTCTGTATTATTTTTACCGAGTTCATTTTGTTGTTGTATGTTCTTCCCCATCCAATTATTCCATACTGAAGTAGTGATTGAACAATAGAAAAGTATACATTTAAAAAATTATTTATACTTAAAATGTTTCTTAATCTTATGAATATATAAATACATTTTCTTATTCTTTTCACCAATTTGATAATGTATCGTGTTGTACACTCTGTGGTGTACAATAACGCTCGCTTGTCAGGTAACAACCAATACGTATTTATTATATTAATTAATGTATAGTACAAGTGAAATACAATAAGGTACACGTTTTGCTAATATAATATCTCGAAGAAGTCCCGAAAGGAAGAGCGTGCTTTCTGCGATCGCTCTTGCTTATGAGTCTTCCTTGTACCCCCACTCTCAGACTCCTTCCGCGCGCGCCCCGCTGCGCGGCAGACATACGCATTCACATAAACAAATTGGTTGTTTCCATATTTTGAACCACCCAAAAGCATATTATGTCATCAGTCGGATGGTGGAACTAAAACGTTCTTTGAATACAAAACCAAAAACTTTGTTCAAGGTCGAAATAAAAATCTTAAGAAATATAAACGGGCAAAGGAAATTATTTCTGTGATTGAATAAAAAACGTATTTGACTACGTTTCCATTTTTTATGGGCTTCCTAATGATATTTTAAGATAAATATTGCGGCCTCGAGATCGGCCACCAATGCATGGTATACGTATTGACCTATTTAAGATCACCATTTAATGCCCGTGTCAACGGAAAGCGACACGATGAGATAATCTCAGAAATTTAGTTAAAATACATCTCAATACCGTATACACTAAAACCACGAGATTCGTACAACTATATATTTTGAATGTTTGCTTCTAGAAGGCCCTCGTACATAAAACTGAAATATTACACCTCAGTTTCTATCAATAACTTAATTACAAATGTTATAATTTTTTAATGCTATAAAAATCTAGCCTACAGTCCTATCTTAAATATTTTTCCTTTCACCATATCATCTGTCTCTCCCAGTTACCCACCCTCACTTTAACACCTGACACTAACGTATAACTGCCCAAATTCTGTAACACTAAGTTCGTATCTTGTACACCCTGAAGAAGGAACGGTAATTCCAAAATCGGTTGGTGTTAGTAAAAATAATGTGGTGTTTAAACAAAGTGAATTGTTTTTAATTATATTTAAATAAAAAAAAAAAATTTTGCTTCTACTTTGTAAATTTTTTTTATACTTCTAATGTTTTAAAATAATTTTAAATTAGTTTTCAAGGTACAGGCGCTTAGCTTAGTTTATATATCAGCAATCAATTAAATCTAGTGTCAATTCGATTACCTGAAAGTTAAAATTAATCGCAACTAAGTTAAATTATGTTGCGACATCTAATAATGAACAAGGGTGTCGCTTGTCAGGTATCCCTTACCATTTTAATTTCACTAGAATTACCTATCGGATGCGAAATCGCCGAATTGTTTACTGTTTTTGACTTTATGACTTAATGACATTAATTAGGTTATTTGGTATTTCTTATACAGACTGAATATTATGTTCCAGGCTGATGTCGTTTTTAAATAACTAGTAAATAAAACATAATTTTTAAAATTTGTCTTTATTTACACATTACTTTGTTTATTACAATTATGCTTAAAATATGACATTGACCAAGTAGTTGCCTCTGTCAGCGGCACAAGTGCGTGCAATTTTAATCATATTTTTCATAACATTCTCGCACACTTCGCGTGTTATTTCAGCAATTTCATTTCGCATATTGTCCTGCAGTATCGGAATTGTTGTTGGCTTATTGGCGTAGACCTTTCCTTTCAAGTACCTCTACAGAAAATAGTCGACAGCCGTCAAATCAGTTGATAGAGGATAGAGTCAATATCACCACTTTTTGACATGCGGCCAGGAAAAATTTCTTGCAAAATTTTAAGCTTAGCTCGTGCTGTGTGTGAGGTGGCACCGTCCTGTTAAAACCACATGTGTTGCAAGCCCAACCGGGCCAATTCAGCCACCATCAATGGTTATCGATCACCATTAATGGTTACAGCATTGCCATTATTATTTAGATACAATATTTTAATGATTCCAACATGTTGAGATGTTAAATACTTCATAATAAATTGTAATCAACTACTCTTTACGACTACCAAATGCGAACTGAGAAATGTCTGCCGAATAAAAATGGCGATCAATTCACTCTGTAACATTAAAATCGTTTAAAATAAAAAATATTTTGGTCCCTGTGGGGTTCATGTAAAACGATTTCCACTATAATTAAAAATAGTGTGAATATAAAACTAATTAAAAATGCAGAAACATTTTATTCAAACCTTAAGTAAAAGTGTAATGATTATTTCATAACCGATTTAAAGGATTATTTAATTTTACTAAAATACTTTTAATTTTTACACATATTTTAGTCTAGATTAGAACTAGTTCACTAGGCGAACGTCTTGACTAATAGACCAACAAGCTCCTATCATATTTTATTATTATTTTAGTTATATTAGTTAAATAATCTTGAATTTTTAACAATTAAATTAATTGTAATTATTATACCCAACCATGTTGAGAAGTCATAATTTCTTTATATACAGTCTAAACGGACTACACGTATTACAAATTTTAATATACACACTGGTAGGAGCTTGTTAGTCTAGTGGTCAAGGATTCGAACCTCGTTCTAAGAGAAAACCAAGTTAGTCCTATTTTCATAGCACAAGCGTTAGCTTGATTTGAAAATAGTAAGAATATTAATATGTTTATATAATAAAAAAAACGAATTACCACGTTTGTTTAACTGTATTCAACACACTACATAAAGCATGCCAACTGTCGATTTTAATTTGAATTTCCAACGGTTCGACAAGAGGCTGTCAATTTAGCAATCAGCCAAGCGCGCGAACCGACTTCCTTTTTTATGATAGTTGTCCCTGAAAAAGTAAACTTAACGGATTAACTTTTAGCGAGAGAGAAACATAAATCCTCCAAATATCCTAACCGCGACACGACGCTGAGTAACATGTATTTGATTGCATCTAATGATTGATATTACATGTCAGGTGTGGATGCTGTGACACGTAGCAGTCCAACAATGATTAAATACTAGCCAGTTATTTCCTGATCATTTTAAGATGACTCAAGGACTGAAAGAAATCGGTGGCCACCATTTTAATTAATGTAGTTGGTGAAAGGTCAAGTCTGTCAATACACAATTGATTATCAATAAGTGTCAATTGATGTCAGATGTCCACATCGGCGCTGAGCATGTTGGTAGCGTAGCTTTAGTTTAGGCACCTTATCGTTTATGTGACTTCTCAAAAATAATGCTACATTTTTGGTCATGGCACTTAAAGTCTAAGCGAGAAAGAGACAAAGCTATATGACCGCTTCGCGCTAGATAAAAATACAACAACGCACTTGACGTCAGTTGACGCATGGTATCGGTCGTGTACACCGTTCTTAGTATGTTGTTGTTTTATGTCGCACTTCGGTTATTTTCTTCACCAACTAGTTTCAAATGACGAAGGCCATCGACAGTCATTATTATTATAAAGATGTAATTAATATTATTTCATTCTCTATGTATAAAATTATGAAACATTAAAAAAATCTATGTACCTTTATTTAAATTTGTTTCCGGTTTCGACACTGACGTATCTTCGTCAGGATTGGCGTACATTATGAGGTGTCGTTTAAATTTTATGGAATAATTAAGTTATACGCTAGTCCTGACGAAGACGTGTTAGTATCGATGCCGGTTGACGTTAAAACAACACAGTGGTTTAAACAAAGTTAAATATAGACACAATTTTAAATTATGTCTAACCACAATGTTAAAGCTCTAAATATCAACAAAATCTATGTACATACTATTATATTGTAATAATAAAATAAAAACACTAGCAACAGATTCGTCAGTACCCGACTGTACAGTACCATGAGTAAATAATTGACCTGTATGCACTTTAAAATAAAAACCTATTTTATGTTACTCATGTCGTAAGTTCACTCCTTGGCAATGTTAAAAGAGTGAGGCTAAATTGCTATCCAAATTAAGTCGTTATCTATCTACATATAAATGTATGCGAAACCCATTCAAGAGTCAGTGGCCAGAATGACGTATGAACTAGTGATTTAAACTGTTATATCGACTTATTATTCGTAATTGTTCGAGCAATGACTGGCACACTAGAAAGTAAACCTTCAAAGTTAAATCACAGTTACCAATCACCGTCACAATCACACGTAACGATTTACAATCAACAGTGCTAACGCATCGAGGACACACTCTCAACGATATATCTGAAACGTGTACTTCAATATTTTGGATAACTTGCTTGTTGTGGTTGAAGGGGTTAAAAGATACAGAGGAAGATGAACTTCAACTCGATGGACGGACCGGGTCAAGACCACAACAGGCTCTTCAGTGGTGTTTGCTGGAGCTGCAGTTCTAACCTAACCAAACCGAACTTGAAGGCACATGGCACCGGGTGTCAAAGCTGAGATAGCAGTGGTCGAGGCATATCTAATATATGAAAAGAGGGGTTAAACATATGACTGAGTAGAGATCTCGGACTGGAATGTGAAACAAATGATAGCAGGTACGCAGTGGACTCGCAATACCAGCAACATAAAGCTTGAAAGAACTTGAGCTTTGAGCTTGAAGCTTGAAGCTTGAGGAAGGCGTACGTCCTATACTGGACACAAAAATCCTGAGGATTGCATATTCAATATATTTATTTTTTAATCATTCACGTCAATCTTCATGATTGAAGGTCGTGATTTTAATTATGCTCCTTCACATTTCTTGGCATCTTGCAGACTTGGGGCTGTCAGCAGAAAAGTGCCTGTTGCATTTTCCGTTTGGTCGTTCCAACGGGTGAGGGATCGTCTTCTTCCTCTTCATCCTTCGCTTCTCAACAACTTCCCCAACGCTTCGCCAAACTATCTTCCCTTCTCGCAAAATGCCCAAAAATTGAAGGATTTATCTCAGGCAAATGGTCGAGATTCTGTCCTTGATGTTCAGTTCCTGCAGAATGGAGACATTCGTATATCTCGCCGTCTATGGTATGCGCAACATGCGTCTCCATCACTACATCTCAAAGGCATAATTCTGTATTTTCTCCTTGATGAAGATGATTATAAAACCACATGTATGCATTCATATAATATTTGCATATTTTGTCGACAATTTTAGTCAATTATGGAAAAATTACATATTTTATTCGAGTAAAAGTTTCTTAGAATTATTATTCCCTTTAAATTTCGCGCTTGGGGAACCCGCCCCCGGATAAGCATTCAAGAAGACGTCCTCGTTCAGCAGCAGGCCTAAGCTGCAAGAACCGGAGACATCCAGTGGTAAAACTAAAAATATATTCGAGTCTACAGAATATTTCGGTTTCAACAACCGAAGACGTCACGTACAAGACGGCAATATCGACCTAATAAATACGACACTAATTTGTCACCCAAAATACTCAATAAAATCGTTCACTTCGCGCGTAGCTTCCTCACAATTAATTAATTAATCCGTTAAATCTCAAACGCCGGATAAATCACGGTCATAACTCACGGATTACAATTTCGGGAATATTACGCCATTATATGTCGCGAATTAATCATTTATTGTTGCACATCGCTCCTGCGAAATAATTTCCCGCCAATAATCACCCGCCAGAGAGCTCAGGCCTCGGTACTCAGTACTCAGTACGCCACCAGCGCTCGTGCCGGGAGGTATTTCGCCGACGGTCCAGCAAAACAACCTCAAAATACAGCACGTCTTTGAAAAAATAAATATAAATCGCCGAGCCGTGTCGCGATGATGTAGATTTGAACAAACTGAATTTAAATATTGTCTTGAAATAAATTTTGAATAATTTCTGATTATTTCGATTTTCTTGTTGTTTATTATTATTATTATTATTAATTGTTTTCCGCGCGATTGTAAAAGTGTTGAATTGTTTCTTGAGTTTTATCGCCCTTTGTCGAGTGAAGTATTGCAGCCTGGTTCAGTACCTGCAATTTGCAGTTTTAACGGAATATTTTACGAGGTAAGAAATTTGTTATTTTATCTGATTTTTTTCGTTTAGAAAATCTGTTACCGACATGTTACGATGTATACTTCTGACTGATTGTGTCGTTTAAATCACATTAAAACTTAACTGTATTGGGGTAGATTTATTAAAATTGTAATTCTATTCAAATATTATCATGGTTGGAGTCAAATATTAACGTACGTATTATTTATTTATTTATTTACACCCGTTCCTGAATCGTTTTGAGAGTTGTTTACTCTCGTTTCGATTCGTTAATTTTACATGTAACACAACGTACGGATTAACCTTTACCATACCATGATATAAAATATCCGAACGCAGCCATGCTGTCAAATCGTGTTACCGTAAATAGCAGTTAGAAAAGATGTTTTAATTAGCTTAAATGGGTTTTATGGCACGAATTTACTCTAAATATTGAGCATTTAATTTTGAAAAAATGATTCATAAAATAATTTAGAGGATTCATTAAGTCCTATACAATATGTTCTTCCTTCTTATCTCTTCATTTAATTAATGAAAAAGAGACAATTAATTATATTAGTATGTTTGTTGTTCTTTTCACAGTGAAAATAGTGTGTGATCTCAGTCTTTCATATCACAAATGGTATTTTTACCAACGTATTAATTTGACAACGGATTGAATGGATAAAATAATTATTTTTATACGATTCCATTTTTATAATTGGATTTTTACTAGTCATTCCTAAGCGCTAATATTTTCTTTAAGATTATCTAAAATAAAATTTTTATGTTGCATGTATTTACCTAAATATTAGAGGTTTAATGATGATGGTAGACCTGTGTTACCGCATGGTTTGGGAAGGGTTAAAAGAGTTCTTTTAGCTTAGTATGAATATGATAATATTATGGATATACAATATTGCTGATCTCAGCACAGGTTTGGTCATGTGGAACAATGAATGAGGAGAGGATGATAAGAAATATATACGACGTAAGTGTTGACACCAGAAACAGGGGACATGACTAAGTAATCAGACTCTTGAAAAATCTTGTTAGAAGCCTCAACAATCTATGTTGCAAGAGTGTGATGCTCTATCATCTCTGCGTCGCGGGTGAAGAAACGACAGGATGGTGAGTTAGTCAGCTGGGTGTCTAAGGATGTAATTATTATCCAAATGCTCAAAAATGATTCTGAAATCTGAGAATGTTTTTATTTCAAAAATAGATTATGATGCGGACAAAATCATCGTCTGTCAAATGTCAATATTTCTTGCATGATGGCAATATTATTTCCTGCACTATTAAATAATGTTTTATATTAAAGAAAACATGAATAATGAATTGTTTAAGTGTTAGTTGAGTTGGCTCAGCATCCGAGTCCAATTACCTGGCTAAATCTAAACTATGTAAGAAAATAAGAAAAACCAAAAGTATGCAATTAAATGTTTAGCGATATTTTGAATGTAATCATATTCCACGAGGCGACAATGGATTGAAATGAGTCGCCTCGTTTCATTTTAAATACTCATTTATTAGTCTCGTAATCTGACCGGTGGATTATTGTTCAATTTTCATCCATGTTTTGCCAGAAGTTCTCTTTATTGTTTTTTGTTTGTTTTTTACCTTATCTACTTGTTGGTTTTTCTGCCTCTCAGTGAGATACCTTACATTGCTAGTTTCATAGCTCCTTGATACAACCGGGTATGTAAGAGTCCTTATCTGCACATCATACGATAGTACATGATGAATGTTTTGATTCAACACACGTGTTCGAAGATGTTGAAGTGTATTCTTGTTCCCGAATAGGTGTGCGGTTGAGCTTTCCGAAGCTGTCTTCCCCAATCTACTTTTATATAATACAGGTGGGTCATAATTTTTTGCACTTTTTAAATCGCTTCTGTACGAGAATTGCGCGACAGCACGCAGGAGTATGCATACATTTAGTCGCAATGGATCACTTCACGATGGAACATCGCGCGTTCTGCGTAGAACAGTTTTACAAAAACAACGATTCTAATGTAATTGTTCAGCGCCTGTTTCGCACTCACTGCTGATTACACAGTGTGAATCAATTTCCGAGTTCAACGCTAAATAAGAAGAAAACCGAGCGGCCACGGAGAAGGAGAAATGAAGATAACATTTTTTTTCTTCCAATTCCTTAGAGTCTACGATACTCTGAGTACTCTACATGCAGCTAGACTGCCAAATCTACTTCTACAAGTGCATCAGCGCTAATCGCTTTGACACTTTTATTAACTAACTTATTGTAATAAACATCATATGTGTTTTATATTATTACATGAATTGGAAGGGTAAAAAATTCTGATAAAAAACCCTCTAAACAATTTACTGGAAGTTAAATATTGCAAATTAATTAGGCGCGACACTTTATGTACAGTGCCGCCTTATTCTAGCATAATACTTATATTTAAACTAAAATAAATAACTACTAAACTTAAAAATATATTGTTTTATTGTTTTTACAAGTCATTTATTGGAGAGTTCAGTCGACGCTGTCCGCTTCTGTGTGCATCTCAGTCCGGAGGATCGAGCGCGTCGCTTCAAATGAAGAGAACGCCACGCGTTCCCGTACAAAAGCGATTTAAAAAGTGCAAAAATTATGGCTGACCTTATATATTATACACCCTAGCTCTATAACTCGGTACGGGTCCTGGCATTCTTGTCTCCTCCTCCTCCTCCTCTCTGTCCCTGTACAGGGCCGCTTTCCGCCAATGATGCCAATTTTGACTATTACTGTAATATAAAATATGTGCAAATTTACACTAACGTAAGACGGATGGAGGTTACTTCCGGTTATGTATAATATCTAGGTATCTAGGCAAAGCTCAGTTGGTTCATTTGAAATAATTAAACATCGAGAGAACAATATCTTTTCATATCCAGTCAAGTGACAAAGTGTCAGATTATCAATTATTATTTTATTCGAAATATGCATACCGCAAGTTTTACATTTATGTTGATACGTAATATATTATATTTATTTATATTTATATACTATATTTATTTCTTGTTTTTCTTCCACAATATAACATCCCACTCTTATCCCTGGCCAGTTTCTTGCTTAAATAAATTTTCGAGCCCATGGTTCATTTTTATTCTGTAAGTTACATATTCTAATATAAGTTCTCAAATTTTTTTTAGTATTTTGAGTTCAAAAACTGATTTCTTCATCGATTTGGGCTAAGCCAGGGATCGGCAGAATTTTCAGTGAGAAGAGCCAAATATTAAGTAAACAGAATCTCAATATTTTCATCGAGTCGCAACATACGTTTTCACTGTAAAAAAAACGACGCAAAATTAAGATTAAATATATTAATTAGAAAGATATACATATAAAATCAATTTTATCGAAAAATATTGTTGTTGCGCCACCGGGATTCGAACCTGGATCTCTTTCCAAACCGGGGAAGATGCATTATCCAACTATGCTACAGCGACGATATTTTTAGCGACAAATTTTCGAACCAATATGTTACCTTTTTGATATTAATACATTTAATCGTTCCATTATTTGAAAGAGCCATCTACCTTATTTTTATAGAATCTTGTATATCTTTCTAATTAATATATTTAATTCATATTTAAAATATCACAGACCGTCTGTTCTGAATAATTACAACTTCACAATAAGAATATGTTCTAAATATGAATTAAATATATTAATTAGAAAGATATACATATAAAATCAATTTTATCGAAAAATATTGTTGTTGCGCCACCGGGATTCGAACCTGGATCTCTTTCCAAACCGGGGAAGGTGCATTATCCAACTATACTACAGCGACGATACTTTTAGTGACAAATTTTCGACCCTATATGTTACCTTTTTGATAGTAATACATTTAATCGTTCCATTATTTGAAAGAGCCATCTACCTTATTTTTACGGAAACTTGTATACCTTTCTAATTAATATATTTAATTCATATTTAAAACATCACAGACCAATGTTCTGAATAATTACAAGTTCACAATAAGAATATGTTCTAACAGTACAGTCGTATACTTAGAAAAATATAATATATGAGAGTTATAAGCTTTAGTAGGTCAGTGCTCTATTTATAACAAGAAAACCTAAATAAATAATACTTTTTGGACTTTGTAAATCTTACTAGTTAGAACGGTAATCTTGCATAGCCTTTAAAAGCTTTGCTATATCTGGAATCTCATTCAGTTTTAGAAATGATTGTATTAATTTGCTCACTAACTAATTTTTTATTTGATTCATGGAAGAGAATATTTGTTCGCCTAAATAAGTAGAGCCAAAGATTGTGAGAATGTCAAATACTAGTTATTTTATTATGTCACATGTCATACAAACTATTCCATGTATCAAATATGATTGCAGATGAACATGTGAATTGGAATCGAAGAGTGGCAATTACCTATGAAAAGAGCCGCATGCGGCTCGCGAGCCGCGGTCTGCCGACCCCTGGGTTAGGCGTATCCACAACAAATGTCGCTTTTATATCATTCACTTTAAAACTGAGCTTCGCCACGATCTCGGTTTAAATAAATAACACCACAACTGGTTATTTTTGACTTAAAAATAGCAAATTTACAGATTAGAGGAATAAATTTAAAAAGTTTATTTTCCTCGTGCGATTTTACACATGTTCTTTAGAACTGAATTATATTTATACATTCAATTAATTCTCTTAACGAGACTATTAAATGTATGCAGTTCCTCGCTATGCGTACACAGTATAAAAATAAATTGTACAATAATAAAAATATAATCTTATAAATGAAATTCTAAAGCACTGTAATATACGAGGGCCAAGTAAAAAATAAGGTTCCTTACGCTGTACACTCGCCACGCGAGATGCTAGGCGAAATCCGGCAACACCGCCTTGATTGTTGGTCCCTTAACTACATCCCCACTACCGGGAGCAAACGCTGCGACGCTCAGTAAAGGCCTGACAGCCATCCGCTATGGAACCCGCCATCGCCGTTACCGCCAGGTGTGAAATCCGTTCGGTGATTCGATTTTTAAACGCGAAGAAGCTTAAACCTGTTGAAATTCATCGACAGTTGGAAGAAGTTTATGGCACAGCTTGCATCAGCGTCCAACACGTCCGCAAATGGTGCAGGGAGTTCTCCGAAGGACGCACAGACGTCCACGACGAGCAAAGGAGTGGGAGGCCATCGGTGTCGGACGAAGTCGTGGCGAAGATTGAGCGCATTCTCCTCGAAGATCGGAGAGTAACGCTTCGGGAGCTTGCTGTCCAGGTTCCTGAGGTTTGTGAAAAAACCATCGACAACATTTTGACCGATAAACTTGGTTATCGCAAGGTGTGCGCGCGGTGGGTCCCACACATGCTTTCAGAAACCCACAAAGACAATCGTGTCAAGTGTGCCGAGGGTTCTCGAGAATGCGCCGAGAATACCGAAGAATTCTTGGACTCCATATTGCTGGTGAACATGCTGCCACTACAGCCCAGATCTAGACGTCCACAGGCGACTTCCACTTGTTTCCGAAATTGAAGCAACACTTGGGTGGACAACGCTTCAATACAGATGAAGAGGTGAAAGAAGCGGTCACCAAGTTCATCGGCGGCCTAGCGGCGGAATTCTTCGAAGCGGGTTTTCAGAAGTGGATAACTCGTCAGGAAAAATGCATAGAAAAATCAGGAGACTATGTAGAAAAATAGAATAAAGTACAAGCTTTCAGATGGTTTACTTATGTATTGCAATAAAAAATACCTTATCCCTGAAAAAAATGTAGGAACCTTATTTTTTACTAGACCCTCGTACGTTCATCACGAATGAAAAATAAATGAGAAATTCGTACATTTAATCGAAGAAAAACATCAAACACCTTTGAATGTGTATATATGACACATTTATTTAAAAAAAACTGCTGTCAGATATTTGAAAAACTGAAATATCGCAATGCTGCTGTAATATGATTAAATTAATTCGAATTAGATACATAGGTAATAATAATAATTATTTCATAATGAGGTTTTCAAAATTAAATCTTTAATTAATTATTAGAATTGTAGAATTTTATAAGAAAGACATACTCTGTCAGACCGACTGTTCTACGTGTGCACGTTTTAGGGCGAAATTTAAACGCTAGTTTCATAACAAAAAAAAATATTGACGACTTCAAAATAAATTAAAAAATAAAAATAAAATTCATAAATTATGATCTTTGTACCTACCGAGAAATGAAATGTGTACCTATATTTTTTTTTTATGTATTTAATTGGGAATCCACTGCTTACTCAGAATGCACAAAATAATAATAATGGGGAGTATACAAAACACTCCCTTACGGGAAACAAGACGGGCATAAAAAAAAGACCTGAAATTAATTCTCTACCCGGGCACCACTGCCGGCAGATATTATCCAGGAAACAGTATTGAATCGTTTATTAAAATTATTATTTAAAAAAAATCTATTATCAAATTCTGCAGATAACCAGGCTGTCTGCAGGATTTGTAGCCATTTACATATTATATAAGGCATCCCTTATACAGTTTAAATTCCACAGAGCACGACAGTCTGCCATCTCGCATAGACACAAACCGTTTTGCCAAAGGGTGCCTTTATGGGTTATAAATTCAATATAGATTTAGCTAAATTTATGTTTTTTTAAGACATCCTCGGCGGTGATGGGTCAGATTTGACCCGGGTGTTTGTAAAGTGTAAGTGTAAGTAAGTGGCTGTAAGTGTTAATTTCAAATCAAAGAAAATAGACGTAGATTCTTTTAATTTTTATCGCAAACGTTGGAACTTGTCCATTCAGGACTAAACATTTTTGATAACCTAAATGGCAAACATTTTGTATTTGGGTGCATCGCATCTTAACAGCTGCCTTTAATCCTTCAATTTATATAAATTTTGCGCCATAAGCTTTATATTTTCCCCATAGAAAGTGCAAAGCGCGAGATCCCGAGAATGTGGGGCATATTGTATTGTATCTCTTCAACCAATTCATCTGCTGGGCAAGATATTAATTAAAATAGGTTCTCATATCACGATGGTAGTGGGGATGGATGTACTGGAAATAAAACTCCTCATTAACCTTTACCATACCGTGACAGAAACTATCTATAAGCAACCATGCTGTCAATTTGTGTTACCGTTAAGTATTTAGAATTGTTTAAACGTTTTCAATTAAAAAAAAATCTTTTACGAGCTTAAAATAGTTAATGTCGTACATTTGCTCTAAATGACGAGCATTAAAAGTATAAAAATAATTTCATAGCATATATATATATATATTATTCATTCAAGTTCTATACAATACGAAATTCCTTATTATTATTTTTTATTTAATTACTGATAAATATACATAATTATATTCGTATGTTTGTTATTCTTTTCAATGTGAAACTAATGTTTGATCTTTTTCTGTCTTACTGCAAATACTATTTTTTCTAACGTAGCAATTTTACATGGGATTGAATTGAAAAATAATTACTTTTACAAAATTGGTTATAAAGTGAATCCTACAAATCACTAGTCATATCTAAGCGTAAATGATTTTTTAAGGTAAGTTAAAATATTAGTTTTGTGCTACGTGTATTTATGGAAATATACAGGTTAATTTGGAGCGGTAGACCCGTGTTACAGCATGGCTAGGGGAGGGTTGACAAGTAAAACTTTTCCAATAGGCTCCCTTTAAAATGCAATGGACGCTCGATTTTGGAACTCCTGTCTCACGTGTCTCCTGTCTGACAATGTATTATACAATGTTACGATTCCAAATATAATTGTACGTACTTAACGAAAAAACACGTGGACTACTGCGCTCATACCTGCTGGACTGGTAAATTGTGGTTTTCAATACGGGATTGCCGGATGAAAAAGGATTATTATAAACCTGCAGTGGAGTCCTCATTATAAGCCTGCAGTGTAATTCCTGTATAATGAACCAGTTTAACGACATGCATATATGATGTAATGTGCATTTATAATTGTCTGTTAAATTGTAAATTTAAAATAATAAAATATCGTGTATTTTATAATTGAATGTCACATATTAGTAGCTACACTTTTTTTTTTATTTTTCTTTACGCGTTCTCCCACGTTACTCCCATGTTTCGTAGTTCCACCGAGTACAATCTGTGTATAGTTTTTGCAGGGCATCCGAGACGCCGTGCACGAGAGGCACCTCGGTTTAGGCTTCCGGCAAAATGTGCCTCAGACATCTAGATAAACCTACGCAAAAATCTCGTAACTAAAACTGATTCATGAAGACGAAAATAATTTATTTTATTTATTCTGTTCATGTTTTTAATATGCGTACATATTATTCATTATAAACATTCTTATAAATATAGAAAAAAAGCGAACAAGCTTCATAATGTAAGAGATTTTCATTGTCTCCTTGACTAGACCGTAGTCTGTACTAAAGGAGACAGGTTCATCCGTTATCTATCATACAAATATGTTAATATTTTTTTAATGTAAACCAAAAATATTAGGAATGAAGTAAACAGGGTTTTAAAAGAATTCTAATAACATAATAAATAAATAAAATAATCTCGCTATCCCATGATTGAAACACTGCAAAACAGAAAATGAATATAAAGAAATGATGTTCTGTTCGTGTGATCATTTCCGTGAATCTTTGCTCAGTTTCTTATCTGCCAACACCTAATAACCACCTTCTGAGATGGTGTTTGAGTTTGTCCATCGAGAATTGTTTCATACTGCTCGGCATTAAATTACATCATCTACATCCACCGCTGCATCTGTTCCATAAATATGTTTTTTTAAATTTTCAATATCATAATTCGGTGCACGTTATTTTATTTGGTTTCGCGATCAGGTTTCATACGGTGGTTCTATCTTTCTCGTATTGCTCGTAATCGCTTTGAATGACTGTTTGACTATCTCTTTATCATAGATATTTTATGCATTAATGCCAAATGACAGAAACATCTAATATCTGTGCATCTATTTTATAATAATATAAATAACAATTTCGTTTCATTTTAATTAAATTTCTAAAATATCCAGCACGGGTTGACATTATGATATTTAGATAACTGAGAATTCCGCTTGAGATTGGTAGGACCGACCCATGTACACGGCGTTAGATTTGGCAATGAGCATAAATGTCACATAATTCTAATAAGTTGGATAAATTTAAACAAGAGGCACTAAATTTTAAACATTTTGATTAATTATTAAGGAGAACACATTCCTATTGTGAAGTTGTAATTATTCAAAACATTGTGATATTTTAAATACTAATTAAATGTATTAATTAGCAAGATATACATATAAAATCAAATTAATCGAAAAATATTGTTGTTGCGATACTACAGACCTATGTTCTGAATAATTACAACTTCACAATAAGAATGTGTTCTCCTTAATAATATATAAGATTTTGTATCAATGTGCCAAAAATTTAATAAAAATGAATTGTTAATTCTGGCGCCTGCTATCGGTTTAGTCAAATGTATTTGAGATTCCGTAAAAACAATGTAGATGGCATTAAAATAATGGAACGATAGATGTATTAATTTGAAAAGTGTAACATATAGGTTCGAAAATTTGTCGTCAAAAATACTGTCGCTGTAGCATAGTTGGTAATGCACCTTCCCCGGATTGAAAAAGAGATCCAGGTTCGAATCCCGGTAGCGCAACAACAATATTTTTTGATAAAATTGATTTTATATATATATTCTCTTAATTAATACGTTAAATTAGTATTTAAAAATATTTTTACCGTTTTCACTGCTGCTGGGGAGATTCAAATTCTGACGAACGGAACATCATTGGACTGACATTTACCGTTCGACGTACAAGACAATATTTAGATAGGTTCGAAACTCTGAGACAAGATGTCTATACAGTGGACTACGAAATCCGTCTACGATGCATTTCATGGGAACATAATCTTTATCTCGAGGCGAAAATAAAAAATAATCACAGCTTCTGTGCCAGACCTTTATGTCCCGTCTCCACGGCGATATCTCAATGAGACTTTGATCTGTAAAGGTACGTATGTAATAAATGCATCATTCTAATCAATCAGAAGCATCGCTTTCCAACATTCTAACATAATCATTATACAGTGCTTACACTAATAATTCACTATTTCTAAAATACTCCCACTACATTTTTTTTTCTCTATTTTTATTTTTATTCCTGTCGAATCTTTATCTTTCTTGAATTAAATAACACCACAACAGCACAAAAAAAAAATTGGATACTTTAACACAGATTGTAGTCTAGTAAAGTACGCAGGACAATTCTGTATAAATCAGACGTGGAGTCTACTCCATCCCGCACAATAAACTACGAGTATTTAATTGAAATATAATTGTATCTTATGTTTATCATGTTATATAATAATATGTTCACCTCTGTTACAATATGTCAATAAAGTCTAATAAATGAATCCGGGAGTGAAATACATGAGATTATGATTCATAGAACGCTTCGCGCTGAATTCTGTACTGGCTTTTATCCGCTTTCGAGATAAATTTCCGAGAGAAATTTCACACACCTCTGTTCTCTGTCTCTCTTGTCTTTTTTGTCAATTTTGTATTGTTTGAAACAAAATGGTTCCGGAACACGATAGACAACGAACGCTGTTTACGAAGAATACAAAATCTTATTTGGGATTAATTTGGCGGATAAATAATTACTTTTCAAAAAAGAAGACGTTTGTTTGAGAGAAAATCACTTTAGCCCGAAATTGTTACACCCTGAGCGATTCTCGGCTTAAAGCACTTAAGCCACCCTTCTCGCAAAAGTGGGTTTAAGGGAGGTTTCCATCAACATTTTTAATTCCTCATCAAGCACCTGGAGCGAGGCGCGTTCACCGAAGCCTTCAGCACAGTAATCTCGTTACATTTAAAAAATCTAAATGTTGTATTTTTCAAATCTTAAAAAATATTATTAATTTGTCCTGTAGTGGTAAACATCTGTCCCCGTGCATCGTATATATCATTTTTTCAGGAATAAAAATAATATTTTAACATAAGTTTGTGAGATAAATTGATATCATTTATTGCGCCAAGAAAATAAAACGGCAATGGGCGGGCCACATCACTCGAAGAATGGACAATCGGTGGATAAATGCAGTCATCCGGCGGTACTCGAGGGGAATCAAGGGGACAACAGGCCGCTTCAAAACCTATTGGACTGACGAAATCATCAAATTCTTCGAAAATACATGTCAGCTAACAACAATGGACAGGGAATAGTGGGAGACACTTGGGGAGGTACCAGGCACTCACACACACACACACAACTTTCCGATTCTTACAACACATGTGCTGATTCGTAAAATTCAATCAAAGTTGGTTAATTTTGTTTTTAAATTATCGGATTTAAGCCCTCTGTCAAATATGGAAAATTTCTGTTGAAATTTAAATTATTATTCCAGTGGATTAATGAGATTTACCTACCGTACTACACCCGACCGCAAATGTGTTCAATATTAATCATTAGTTGTGATAAAATTATGATGCATTTACGTGACGTCAGACGGTATCAAATGATTAATGGTTGTGGTGTACAGATGCAGGCACTAGCAATGGAAATCGTTAATTAATTTATCTATATATCTACTACTGAGAATGTGGTAATGGAAGTCCAGCGTAATAAGCGAAATGTGTTTTATAATATTTTTTCACTAGTCTTCTAAAAGCCGGCGGGCAAAAAATACAGTTTTAATAATTACATAACTGAATTACAGTTTCGTTTATTTTCAGTTTGAAAACAATAATTCAGATTCCGTCTAATTCATTTATTTAAAAGAAAATTGACACTTCACTCTAATATAATGTGTCAGTTTACTTTAAAATTTACCTACTTATGACCGACAGGGACATTGGGATAATTTATATAAATAAATAAATGATTTGTTTACAATTGATGTTGTATTAGATAATTACTTTTTAATTATTAAGAACAACACCTAAAGTAAAGTTGTGGCTATATATATATTTTTTTCTATTTATATTTAAAATAGACAGGAACAGGGACAGAACACTACCTACATTAAAACTTATCACACAATCTTCAATGTAAATTTAGAAGAACTGATTTTGTTGACTATTTTTCACTGATCACTTATAAATGGTCAAATAGCATTTATACTTTTAAAATCAGCAATATCATCTTTGTGGTTAAGATTCATATTTTTATTTATTATCTTTGTTTTATTAACCACTAAAATGAGTTTAAATACATCTACCGGTTTCGAGAAATACCATTTTCTTCTTCAGGATGTCATAACTAACTAAAACATATATTGTTTCTATGACAGGATCTATTTAAAAAAATCTATTTTAAAAAAAAAATATATATATTTTTTTTTAGTACCTAACTCAATATATTGGTAAAACGGGAAGAAATTTTAATATAAGAGTAAGGGAGCATTTGAGATGTTTGAACAATAGTGGGTTTTCAGAATTTCCTAATCATTTGATAGAAAATGGTCATGATTTTGATAAAAAATTGGGATTGTCAATTTTGCATATAAACGGTGTTGGTCACAAATTAAATAATTTGGAATCGTTGGAGATAAATAAAGCGTGTAAAACTAATCAAAAAATTATAAACAACCGACTAAATTTAACTACGAGTCCCATTCTAAAATTTTTCCCTAAAATTATTTAAGTAAATTTGTATTAAGTAATGATTTGAGTTAGGTAATAAAAAAAATATTTTTTTTTTTTAAAAAATAGATTTTTTAAAAATAGATTCTGTCATAGAAACAATATATGTTTTAGTTAGTTATGACATCCTGAAGAAGAAAATGGTATTTCTCGAAACCGGTAGATGTATTTAAACTCATTTTAGTGGTTAATAAAACAAAGATAATAAATAAAAATATAAATAGCATTTACTTGGAAGGTTCTATTATATTATATCGGAGTGCCCAGCATGCAGAATTGACTGCAGAGCGGAGATGGAGAAGGTAATCAGATAATATAATTATGTCGTCTAATGAAGTACCATGAAAAATTCATCGTCATGACTGCCTTTCTTAACTAGGAAACATAACAGCCATGTTTAATGTTGGTGATATAACGTATTGCTCAAAACCTGTTTCGTTCGCAATAAGTCTGTCGTTAAATTTTCGTTACAGCTCACGATGGCTACTTTTAAATTATCGATTTAATGAGATCAGATAATTTTCTAAATAAAATGATAAACAAAACGTGGTTGCGAAGTTGTAATTATTCAGAACATACGTCTGTGATATTTTAAATATGACTTAAATATATTAATTAGAAAAATATACATATAAATTCAATTTCATATGTATATCTTTCTAATTAATATATTTCATATTAAAAATATCACAGACCTACGTTCTAAATAATTACAACTTCACAATAATAATGTGTTCTCTTAATAATAAAGTTGTATCAATGTGTCCAAAATGATATAAAAATAAATTGATAATTCTGGCGTCTTCTATCAGATTACTCAAAGGTATTTGAATTTCCGTAAAAATAAGGTAGACGGCTCTTTTAAATAATGGTACGATAAATGTATTAATATCAAAAAGATAACATATAGGTTCGAAAATTTGTCGCTAAAAATATCGTCGCTGTAGCATAGTTGGATAATGCACCTTCCCCGGTTTGGAAAGAGATCCAGGTTCGAATCCTGGTGGCGCAACAACAATATTTTTCGATAAAATTGATTTTATATGTATATCTTTCTAATTAATATATTTAATTCATATTTAAAACGTGGTTCATTACAATGTGAACAGGTTGTCTTCTGTCCTCTCTGTCTTGAGGTATATTCAAGACATCTTGTAAAGGGGATCTGACCCGGTGCATCTTGTTGATGATTTGACCCTCTCGCTTTGTTCTTCTACAATGTCCAGTCTAATTTTTAATCACTGCTGTGTACAAATAGGCAGTGCAGTTTAATGGTCCAATGCCGTAATTAGTTTTAATTATCGCTGATAGAGAAATTATGAAAAACAAAATAAAATGAAATATATACCTACAATAAACTTTGTATTTAACCACGTTGAATTTGATGTAAAAACCAAATATATTTCCAATAATTTCGAATCACCAAAGTCATTTTATCATACATTTCATCATCATACTAATTTTATATTTAATGCAGTCAGGTACGTACACTACTACTGTTTTATTTATATGTATATTTTCAAAATAAAATCATTTGAAGTAACAGATAATAATGTTATGTTAAGGTTTTGTTTCTATATGATCCAAATGATGAAGTTAATTGATTTTTCCGAATCCGGTTGGTTTTTACTGTAAAACTCACGTCGTTAAATTCAAATATTATTATAAAATATAAATACATAATAATATGACGCTTCCCCGTCTATATATATGACTTACTGGATGTGGCGTCAGTGGCGACTTCGTTAGTGTCATTTGCTTCTATACGTTATTAAGTACTTGCTCAACCAGGTCTGTGAGACTACTGTCATCTCATCTGTCTCATGGTCATATCGCATCGCACTCTATAATATTTTTCATTTCATATATCGCAGTCAAATGTGACGTGAATGTTTTGTTTGTATTTTTTGTTTTGTTTTCACGTTTGTACTAGAGAGAGAGAGAGCAATACAGAATATAAGAAAAGGTATTGACCGTAGGACCAGGGATTCCGTAGGATAATATAATACGAATATATAATGTATAATATAGGGATTTCTGCATTGAAATACAGATTCTACTAAGACCCCACCCGCAGGGCCTAGCAGTAAGCTTAGCAGCTAGTTTTATTATAAATAACTAACCACACTGTTTTTACGGTAAATATTAAAAATAAATCTATCAAATAAGGTATATTGTGTATATCATCTTCATTATCTACGTCGGTCTCTCATAACTATGCTCCTCCACTTTTCTCGGCATCCTGCAGATCGTAGGTCTGTCACCAGAGAAGTGCCGGTTGCCTTTTCTAGGTCGGTCCAACATGTAACGGTCCTCATTGTGTATACCTTTACAAAGTATTCATATTTTTATTTATTTATTTTATTAGCATAAAATAATACATTTGAAATAAAAGTAATTACTTTACTAGACGTGGTCTGTTCTAAAGCAATTACCTGTACAGTTTTTATTAGTTGTATTTATATTGTTAAGATGTAATCAGAAGTTATAAAAAATATATTTTCTCTACAAAATGTGTAGGTAGTTAGTTTAGCACAAATGACAAATTAGATTCATTTTGCTTTCTACCCATATCAAGCAACCACTTTGCTATTTTTAGTTTAAAATCATTAATCACTTTAGACCCTTTAAGATCTAGTGGTAAAGAAGATAAAAATATGAAGTTACATAGTGTCTAGTTAAAGTAATCAGTGCGCTCGCTATATTTTTTTGTGCGCGCTATGTTGGCAATTCGTGTACGCACATCTTAGAGATAACATTTTCCCAGTGACTACCAGCTCCTTCATTTTTATCACCGTGAGTACAAAACCCTCTCACCCACCGTCCCCCAGCAACTTTCCAGATGTAATCTTCCTATCTCTCTGGCTGTCTTTCCTGAAGTCAGTCTTTTACATCCAAGGGAAGCTGCTTGAGAACACGTTTGGTCCACCGCTCCGCTTCCATTCACGAAATACGTCCGGCCCATTTGCACGTCAGACGGGCAGTCCTGATTACAATGTCACCGATCCGCGTTTAGCTTCTTATCTTAACTCAGAAAGCCGCTATAAAGATTTGATTTACGCACAAAATCCGCGTAAAAATATTCAGCTGATTTATAAAACACGTGTATATGACGTTTGCAGGAAAAAATTCATCACAATCTCTGGTCATGTATACGAGTTTAATTGATGAAATGAACGATATGTTTAGTTGATTAAAAGGTAGATATAACGAGTATAAATGATGAAATTCTATTTAAAATTTTCTTAAACATGCTGACTTGCCATAAACGTATATAATGATAATTTTTTATATTCAATTTTATTTTATATATTGATATACTTTGATATTTATACTAGTGATGAGCTCATAATC
The DNA here is from genome assembly GCA_031772225.1 of Eubasilissa splendida. Lineage (NCBI taxonomy): Eukaryota > Metazoa > Arthropoda > Insecta > Trichoptera > Phryganeidae > Eubasilissa > Eubasilissa splendida. The sequence continues at coordinate 6,341,887 of CM062862.1, forward strand.
ACGAACCGTGAGTTAATCACTGATATTTTTGAGTCACACTCACTGTCTGCGATTGAATATCTGGGTATATCGTGATTCATTTTATTATTTATTTATATTTGGTTGTGAATCGTGATTCGGCGCATGTGCACATGAAACGAAAATATTCACGAAGGAATGACGTTATAATTTATGATTACGCATTTAATCCGAAATGCTGAGAATTTGACCCGAAATATAAACTTTTTTTATACGGTTTTCATTCTCTTTGTGATGATATTAAATTAATTATTTATGCTAGAATATGTTTTTTACGCTAATTAAATTTGAATAATATAAGTAAGTATGCTCAAAATTATGTTTTTTTTATTTATTCATTTATTTTGTGTATTGTGATATCGTGTGGCGCATGCGTATTAGTAATGACACTGATCACAGTCACAGTGTTCAATCACTGATATTATCAAATATCAATCACAATCACATCAGTGAGTCGAAAGTAGCATTTTTTTCTCGTCACTAATTTATACATTATTAACATTAAATTTTAATACAAATATTTTATTTTATTTGAAAAATACTTACACCTGGTTAAGATTGCAATAAGCTTAAAATATTTGTAAATTTCACATTTATTTTCACGACTAATTTATATACGTCGGCAGTGCAGTAGATGGTATGCCCCAGTAGCGCACCCAGTGGGAAGGGGGCAGACGGCCACTCAACCTCCCCAAAATTAAATAAACGAAAAAAACCATAGAAATTTTACTAAAATTATTTTCTCAATCAAAATATGTGTATTTTACGACGCAGTCACATAAGATGGGAATCTCTATATATCTCAGCCGGTTACCGTTAAAAATACTTTTACCCGTTTGATCCGCCACCCCAAGATTCCATCCTGGGTGCGCCACTGGTGCGCCCGTCTGTCACGCCACTGAGACTGGAGATCGGTTTTCCGCCGGTGAGACTTTTATTTTTATTTGATTTTTTTTATTGAATTTATGGATGTACCTATATTTTTTCAAACCAAAAAATATATGAAGAGATGGTATGATACACGTGTCTGAAACATTTTGGTCTGAAGCGGCTGTGTTTGAAACGTTTATATTTTGATTTTCTAAAATACATTTTTCCATTAATTGCAATATTTTATTAATTCCAAATTATATATTGAATACAAAAAATTAAAAGTCATCGAATTTAAAGATACTAGACTATTTTTGTTATATATATAAATATGTATATATTTTTAATAGACAAGCTTAACCTATTAAATGCCAACTCCAATTAAAATGTGCAAACTAGCATTTAAGGGTCTTGACTTATTTATCAAAAGCTGAGACCTGTCGTTCACAGATGGCAAAATGATTTTAAAAAACGACTTTAATCCCTGTAAGTTTGCAAGGTCACGTGTTAAAACGCTTATAAAAGATTTTAAATAATAATATTCTCCGTAACATTTTCGACTCGTAATTTAGTCAGTAAAATATTGTGGACTAGGTCTGTTACTTACTTACTTACCATCACGCCGTTCCTCCGCGGGGGTACGTAGAGAGGCTAGAGTGCCACACTCTTCTGTCCTGACACACAATTCTCGCCTCATTCACATTCATACATCTTCTCATACAAACTCGCCGATTGTTGAGTCTTCTAACAGAACCATCCTCCATTATCTGGTTTACCTGGTCGTTCTCTATTTCTGGTGCCATCAACACTTGCGTCATATATCTTTCTTACCATTCTCTCCTCATTCATCCGTTCCATATGACCAAACCACTCAAGTGATCCTTTCTTAATCTTACTCACTATACTAACATCAGCTTTACATTCTTTCCTTATTTCTTCATTCTTTACTCTGTCATAAATAGATTTGCCACATATACGCCTAAGTGATCTCATTTCCACTGCATTCAGTCTACTTTCGTTCCTTTTCTGACAGCTCCAGGCCTCACTTCCATACATCAGTGTCGGTACCGGATTCCATTGTGCACCGCTCGTATTGCCTCGGTTAACAAATTACCGTTAGATATAATTCCATTCAATGCGCCGTTCACTTTATTTCCTGCAGTCACCCTCCTTTCGATATCATTCTCAGCCTTTCCGTTTCTATCTAACATACTTCATTCATTACCCACAAGTATTTGTATAATACATCTTCTTATTTAAATCTTTAGAAAGGGTATTATAAAGATTTTATTTTTTGATTAGACATGTCTATCTAAATTTGCCAACCTGAAAATTGGACATAATAATACGTGTATTTTATTTTGAACTTGTCATACAAACGGTAAAGTAGAAAGTAATAATAATTAACGATGTTCGTGTACAATTTTCACGAAAAAAATATAAAAGTGGAGTTTATCACGTCACGCTGGCAACGCCCCAATTACATAATTACAAATTAAAATGAAAACGAATTAATTTAACGTTGCAATTAGCAAAACGCTGTTAACATAATTAAATTCCGTCCTGATTAAGTTAAATCTGTGTCGGAGCGTTACGAGCCGCGTTTTTGCTTCCCGAGATTCGCCCTGCGCGGTTCTGTAATTTCACTTTTTGGCCGTGCACGCTTTGATATGATTTTTGTGTTCTCCTAAATAATAAAGTTGTATCAATGTGTCCAAAATTTAATAAAAATGAATTGATAATTCTGGCGTCTGCTATCAGTTTACTCAAAGGTATTTGAGATTCTGTAAAAATAAGGTAGATGGCTCTGTCAAATGATGGAACGATTAAATGTATTAATATCAAAAAGGTAACATATAGGGTCGAAAATTGTCGCTAAAAATAATGTCGCTGTAGCTTAGTTGGATAAAGCACCTTCCCCGGTTAGGAAAGAGATCCAGGTTCGAATCCCGGTGGCGCAACAACAATATTTTTCGATAAAATTGATTTTATATGTATATCTTTCTAATTAATATATTTAATTCATATTTAAATATATTTTATTTATTAATTGGTCGCGTCCCTATTCCATATTTCTGGCGTGTCTATTCCACATTATTTGTTGTGTATCTAGTGCAGCAGCATTTGAATAATTAGAGCTTATCCTCCAAGCTGGTATCCCACAGTCTTAAACCCTAATCTGGTACGTAATCCGGTAACACTTGACCCTGAACGGTTTAATCATCGACATAATAATAACAAGACTCGAACCTTCCAATAAACAATAAATGCGACTCACGAAATGTGTCAGTGAGGTGCGATTGATAGTATTCTCTTCATTAACCTTCGCAGCTTCGGTTAACCTTTACCATACCGTGAAATAAAATACTCGTACGCAGCCATGCTGTCAACTCGTGTTACAGTAAGAAATTAAAGTTCTATTAGCCATTGAAATATTAAAAAATGGTTAATGCCATAAACTTACTATAAATATTGACCATTAAATATCATTTATTCTTTTTTATCTATCTTTCTTTAATTAGTGAGAAAGATACACCGTTATACTCGTATGTTTGTTGTTCTTTTTACTGTGAAATTAATATGTGATTTATTTTATGTCTTGACACGAATGGTATATTTTTCAACGTATTAATTTTACAATGGATTGAATTGAAAGATAATTATTTTTGTAGTATTCGCCTTACATACTTGATTTTTCACTAGTCATTTCTGATAGTAAATATTTTCCTTCAATTTAACTAAAATATGAATTGCATGTTGCATTCCTTTACTGAAATATTTATCAGGTTTAATAAGAGCGGTGGACCTGTGTTACTGCATGGTTTGGGAAGGGTTAACAACGCAGTTGGCGGCAATTCAGGATGGAAAAAATTGGATATTTATGCATTAAAGTGATACTGAAATGCTCATCACTTGTAAGCATATATGTGTAAAGGAACTGCTAAACAACGGTTATTTAATTACTTGTAGTAGCATATCTGCCAATTTTTATAATTTGTGTGATGTTATATATTATTAGGTTCTTGTAGTAAAACCTATGAAAATTTCGCGGCACTCTGACAGGATACCCGGGGTACACTGGTGCGCGTCATGGCACGCCTTTTGAAAAACAACTCTCTAATATTAGGTTGATGCATAATTATCCGTATATTGTAACATAGCCAAAAACGAAATCAAACTCAAAACATATTATTATTTATTATCTTTGTTTTATTAACCACTAAAATGAGTTTAAATACATCTACCGGTTTCGAAAAATACCATTTTCTTCTTCAGGATGTCATAACTAACTAAAACATATATTGTTTCTTTGACAGAATCTATTTTTAAAAAATTTTTTTTTTTTTTTTAGTACCTAAATCAAATCATTACTTAATACAAATTTACTCGAATAATTTTTAGGAAAAAAATTTAGAATGGGACTCGTAATTTAATTGGTTGTTTATAATTTTTTTGATTAGTTTTACACGCTTTATTTATCTCCAACGATTCCAAATTATTTAATTTGTGACCAACACCGTTTATATGCAAAATTGACAATCTCAATTTTTTATCAAAATCATGACCATTTTCTATCAAATGATTAGAAAATTCTGAAAACCCACTATTTTTCATACATCTCAAATGCTCCCTTACTCTTATATTAAAATTTCTACCCGTTTTACCAATATAAAATGCAACTATGCATTTTATATTGGTATGCTATGCAACTATGATTTACCAATCCTTGCAACTATGTTTATAGACACCAGAATTGTTAAATTTATCATCTTTGTTTTTAGAATTTATGAGTAAATTTCCTATACTATTATTTGTATAAAATACCGGTCTAATGTTTCGTGGGAGGTGTTTAGATATTTGATTCGAAAAGTCATTTATGTATAAAATCCTACGCCAATAATCAATAAAACAAAGATAATAAATAAAAATATGAATCTTAACCACAAAGATAACATTGCTGATTTTAAAAGTACAAAACATATTATGTATAATTATCATACGGGGGTGTAGTCTCCTGGTGGTGTAACTTTTGTCATCTTCCACAGCCGCCAGAAGGGCCTGGTCATCAAAATCCGAAGATCGACCTTTTCCTGACATGTCATCTAAGCTAATATCAACAGCTTTGAAGCGAACAAACCACGCTAATCGCTAATCATTCCTTTCGCCGAAAATATCATTGACATGGTGAAATGACTCAGCAGCTTTCCATCCTTTCTAAGAGTGGTACAGCATCATGTGGTGGAGTATATTTGTATGCTTTTCTAATTTCCTAACCCTATTAAATAATTATATAATGACAAATGTCAATTTAAAAAAATCAAAACGGCGGATATTATGCATCAACCTAATATGTTAAATAATAAAAATGACAATTATGTGCATTCTAGTCACTTACCGGTAGCTAAATCGTGACTGCTGTTTAAATAATCTTCTTAAGTAAGCAAATTTTTGAAAAACACTTTTTTCGTATTACCCGCGGAGTCGAGACGTGGACCCTCAACATCAATGTCATACACAAATTAAATGACATACAAAAGTTACCCAAGGCAATGAAGTGGATGCGCTTGGAATATTTCTGAGAGATTGAGTACCTGCGTACAAATTTGTCAGAGAACCAAGGTATGAATATGTGTCCAAAAAAATCTGCAATCTAGTGACAACGGGCTGGACATGTCTGTCGAACAAACGTCTAGCGAATGACGGACAAGATATGTACGAGATGGTCTGAAGACAGAGAGAATTAGCGATCCTTGACGGAAGCTGTATCCAGCATTGAAGAGGCACAAACTAATTATGATGACAATGAAGACCTGTTCTATATTTTTGTGTTCATATTTATTTAAATACTAATTAAATGTATTCATTAGAAAGATATACATATATATTCAATTTTATCACAAAATATATTATCGTTACTACGGGGATTCGAACCTGGATCTCTTTCCAATCCGGGAAAGGTGCATTATCCAACTGTGCTACAGCAGATAGTACCTTTGTCGACAAATTTTCGAACCCATATGTTACATTATTCAAATTAATACATCTACCGTTCTATTATTTGAAAGCGATCTACTTTCTAAGGTCTGTGATATCTTAAATACTAATTAAATGTATTCATTATAAAGATATACATATTAAATCAATTTTATCGAAAAATATTGTTGTTGCGCTTTCAGGATTCGAACCTGTATCTCTTTCCAATCCTGGGAAGGTGCATTATCCAACTATGCTACAGCACATTATTTTTGATGACAAATTTTCGAACTTATATGTTACATTTTTTCAAATGAATGCATCGATCGTTCCATTATTTGAAAGCCATCTACTTTGTGTTTACGGAATCTCAAATACCTTTGAGTAAACCGATAGCAGACGCTAAAATCTGAATCTAACGATCTCCAAAATTACCAACAAGCATGGATCAAGGACAATAGAATTTGTTTTTCCTACAATAAAAAATAAAATGCCTGTCTTTACAAAATAGTACGCTTTCTATTAATTTAGAAGAAATTATTAAAAAATGACTATAACATAACATGTAATATAAAATAATTCTTGATCTACCCCACATCCTGCTATTTAAAAAGTTTGTTGTGATGTATTAGCATGATCCACAAGCAGGTATTTTCATTTTAAACTAAACTGCTTGGTGTAATATTATACACAAATATATATACATATTTATTCTTCTTCTTCATGTACTGTCTTCTATCGAATATTATCGACCATATGGCAGTATACTAATTTATCTTGACCAAGATGTATAAGATCACCAGAATTTTGTAAATTAAAACACTTTTTGAGGTTATGCAATCGAAAAAACATCTTTCTATCTGCTCCTCTGCTATCTTTTATCATTACGGAGAATATACCCGAAATGTGTAATTTTGACATTGCCATTAGTTCTCTTGACCACTTCATGTATCTTATACATATTTATTACGTACACAAAATGAGGTGATCTGTAATAATGTTATATAAATAATGTAATTAGTACAATTATCTGCCTGTATAACAAGCGGACTTACGAGTTAAATCACCTAATTAAAACATGTTTAATTACATGTCAAAATTTCTACTAAATCTAAATAAATTTTGAAAATATTGAATCACTCATTGCGTAACATATTGGATCCAAAATAATGCACGCAATCACATTCTTAAATGAAACAAATGTTTTAAGAAAATTTCAGATTACTTGAATTTATTTACCCCTTTTTTTCGTTTTCGATCTTAGCAATTTACCAACTGTGTAATTTTGCCGAGATTTATAATCATTAGATTTTTGATAGGTAATTGAATACTCAATATGTGTACGAACGTACAAGTTTTGCCGTCTTTGCACGTACATCTAACTCAAGTAAGGCATATTAATAGGACAGTGTGTCAACTTGAATCGGCCAATAATTGAGAAAAAGCAACCAGATACCTTTGCCGCGTTGGTATTGTTGTATATTGTCGGTACCCAGTGTCTCTAAGGCTGATGGGAATTGATAAATTTATATACGTTCAGCATCGCCAGGCGGTGCTGGAGAATAATTAAAAGTGAAGGAAGATGTTTTGTAAAATAAAAACTGATTTCATTAAAAATTAACAAATTAAAAGTTTTTTTTTTTTTTTAGGAGAACACATTCTTATTGTTCTCGTAAAAAAATAATAAAGTTGTGTCAATGTGTCCAAAACATTTAATAAAAATGAATTAATAATTCTAGCGTCTACTATCAGATTCACTCAAAGGTATTTGAGATTCTGTAAAAATAAGGTAGATGGCTCTGTCAAATGATGGAACGATTAAATGTATTGATATCAAAAAGGTAACATATAAGGTCGAAAAATTGTCGATAAAAATAGTGCCGCTGTAGCTTAGTTGGATAAAGCACCTCCCCCGGTTAAGGAAGAGATCCAGGTTCGAATCCCGGTAGCGCAACAACAATGTTTTTATTTTTCGATAAAATTGATTTTATATGTATATCTTTATAATTAATATATTTAATTCATATTTAAAATTAAAAGTAGCTCAAGAACAATGGAAAGGGCTATCTTTGGAATATCTCTAAGTTGGAGATCAAGTACATATTGTACATTTTCAATAATGAACCAAGGTAACAAGTGTGACTCAAATCAGCATGCTAAACTGGTATTGGGGTTGGACAGGTTTGTTAAAGAGATGATATACAGTGGGGGAAAATAGTCCTGGAATAAAGGCTTCGCACTGATAGAAGTGTGGTGGGCAATTCATAAATGAGATGGGGATTTTTGAAGAGGCCTATATCCAGAAGTAGAGAAACTGGCTGATGATTAAGAGTAATGGCTTACTACCAATTTCTTTACATTCTGCAAAGTGCACGAGTCACATATGTATTTCAATTCTCTCTCTCGCTATTGGTCGATGTGCTCATGAGCATCGCTGTATTCTGTTTCCACGGCGTGAACTGCTTGCCTTCAGTCTTCGCGATCTTGGGCTTTGCATGATGCGACGTACAGCGAGGCTCCGGTCATATCTCGCTCTTGGCTTATCCATTTTATTGCAGATCGACCTCTTATTCTCCGTCTTAGTACGTTGCCCGTGATCACGGAATTCTCCAGGATATCTCCATCTCTTCTAGCAACCTGCCCAATGATATGACCATCTTATTGGAAATCTCCCCTTCCATTATTGTGTACATGATCAACAATTTCTCCAGGCTTTTCCATCTTTTCTAGAAACCTACCCAATTATTAATTTATCTTATTGGAGATCTACGCTTTCATCCTTGTGTACATGATCAACAATTTCTCCAGACTTTTACATCTCTTTTAGTAACCTGCCCAATGATATGTCCATTTTATTGGAGATCTCCCCTTTCGTCCTTATGTACATGATCACCAATTTCTTCAGGCTTTTCCATCTCTTTTAGCAGCATACCCAATGATATGTCCATCTTATTGGAGATCTCGTCTTTCATTTTTGTACGTTCCTCTTGATCACCAACTTCTCCAGGCTATCTCCATTTCTCCTAACAACATACCCAAAATATGATATTATTATTTCCCTGCTTATTATTGGGAGCTTTTCTTTTGTGCGGAGTTCCTAAAGAATGAATACATTCGTCTGTTTCGAAGTCCATACATTACATCTCGAAGGTGTTGAGCATTTTCCTATCTTTTCTTCTCAGGGTAAATATTTCTACCCCAAATAAAGCTATGGAGAATACCAGGTTTTAGTAAACCCATGACAAAAGTAATGTAGTAATAGTTTACTACATTACTTTTGTCATCATCATCATTATCTACTAAAAATTTTAAACAATTTTAATCTTTTCAAAACATTTGTTAAATATCGTATATTAAAAAAATACATTGTTATGTTTTATTTTAACTACGATTCTTGTTAATTATTTTTGTATAACAGCTGTATTATTATGCTTAATTGCTTTGTTACTGTTTTAATATTAATATGTAAGGATAATGTTGAATGTCTACCTTTTAATGATACTACGTATCGTATATACGCATAAATGAATATCTTGTCGAGTGTATACAATGTACAGTAAGCTGCGTGTTCACCATGCTGCGGCCAGTAGAACAACCTAGAATTTTGTGAGATGATTCAGCACATCGAAGAGTTTTTTAACGAAGCCCATAGATAGACACTATCATAGAATGACAGTGGCTAGGAGATAAAACAGTTAGCGTGATTCGTTACACGTCAACGGAAACGAATAATTTTAGTTAACCTGACCTCAGATAATTTTTGTCTAACCTCTCGCTGTGTCGAGTGAGAACGCTGATTACGTCGCGTCGAGTCCTCGGAACTCGCGTCAAATAAGATTTTATTTTTAAAAAAGTGTGCTATTGGAGATGGCGCAAAATAGTAGCCATGGAAATGTCACGGTGCTCCGGGCCGCAATCTGGTCACGGGCGATTCTCTCAAAACACGAAGCGGATTATTCTATAATCCATGGATTATTTATATAACGACATTCGCGAATTCCAGTAGGCGATATAATTATTATACTTTTAAAATCAGCAATGTTATCTTTGTGGTTAAGATTAATATTTTTATTTATTACGTATTTATTAGTTAGTTATGACATCCTGAAGAAGAAAATGGTATTTTTCGAAACCGGTAGATGTATTTAAACTCATTTTAGTGGTTAATAAAACAAAAATATAGATATAATTATTATATTATGAGTTATCTCGCAGCGTCAATAAGAATGAATTGTTTAATACAATTATTAAACTAGTTCTAGGACAGACACGATTAAATTCTTAGTAAATATTAATAATGATTTTTTTTTGTGATTTTACAACTTCAGAACATAGTTTTATGGTATTTTTAAATATTAGTAGTATCAAATGAAATAAAATGGTCGTCAAAATTACTAGCGCTGTAGCATAGTTGGTAATGTAATGCACCTTACCCGGATTGGAAAAAGAGAACCAGGTTCGAATCCCGGTAGCGCAATGACAATATTTTTCGATATAATTGATTTTATATGTATATATTTATAATGAATATATTTAATTAGTATTTAAAATATCACAGACCGTCTGTTCTGAATAATTACAACTTCACAATAAGAATGTGCTCTCCTTAATAACATTTATGCAAATAAATATATGTCTCAATCAGGCATAGAAAAATTATTTGACAATTTACTTTGAAATACATTATGTAAGAAGCGTTTCTTAATAAAAAAAATTATGCATTTAGGTAATTAATATATACAATTATTTACTTGTTCGTATCAAAAATATTAGTTAATTATATATACACCTTCGAAACGAAAAGATCACATATCCATCTAATTGGTATTTTAATGGAATTTAACACTTATCACCAATATGTTAACTAAATTCAAAGTATATATTTTTCTTTATTATCTTTGTTTTATTAACCACTTAATTGAGTTAAAACCGGTTTCGAAAAATACAATTTTCTTCTTCAGGATGTCATAACTAAATAAAACATATATTATTATTTCTTTATATAATTGACTAATATTTTTGACACGACAAGTAAATAATTGTATATATTAATTACCTAAATGCATACAATTTTTTTATTAAGAAATGAAAAACAAAGATAATAAATAAAAATATGAATTTTAACCACAAAGTTAATATTGCTTATTTTAAAAGTATTACTTCAAAGTGACTAACATAGTAACAATATATATATATAAGTTGCAAAATTATAAAAATATTTCATTGTGATACAATTGACATTTTATTAGATCGTTAATTTTACATTTTTTTAAAGGTGTGCGATATTGTCCAAATATTTCGTCAAGGGCCAGCTACACGCCGCGTGAGTCACCAGAAATAACCGTAGATTAAGTACAATAATAGGCCCACCTACACTGTTTCACCTCAAAAGCAACAAACAATTTAAAGACATTAATTTTCATTAATTTTTCCTTAATTAGTGCTGTCAGTGTGTCGAGTTTCATTTGTTCACATATCATCGTCAGTGTGTTGCCGGTTATATCACACTCTACCCGGATCACTTACTCTTCCACAACGAGCCTCGAATATGCTCTTGTACGGGAAAAGCATGAAAGCACAATTTTTAATCGTCCGACTATTTAGTTGTATGTCAAAAGGCTATTGGATCATATGGGAGTGTGCATATTATCGACACGATAGTTGCTTCGATCTTCAACTTCATCGATCGTCTTTTGACAAAACAGTTGAACAACTATCGGTCGACAGCTTGCGTACATTGCCATGTATTGGCGTGCGCATACACTCCGCGACCGTTCAGTTGTATAGATAAAGCGCACGAATGTCGGGAGGTATGCGTCGCGGTAATAATCGAGTACATGCACCTAACCTAAACAAAATTGTAATGTTTGCTAATGATATGGACCGCTATATATACCGCTTATTAAAATCGGGTGTCTAACCTTTTAAACAATAATAAAACTAAGGGTATGTACAAAGGTACGGGTCAATTTCGCAAATATTTATTTCGAAGTAGGCATTTTCCATTCGTAATTTAGTCAGGTGTCCACCCATAAAATAATGTGAACTAGATCTAATACATCCTGTATAGTTTATTGGAGCCACTTGGCGTCGCGTCATTCGCCAATCGGCAGACGTAATTTATCTGATAGTCGGCCGATAGCCGTCAAATAATTTTATAATAATAAATAATATTTTGAACATCTTAAAATAGGTTTTATTGATTATCTCAACAGCCCAGATTTGGGTGATGTGTACCAACAGTACCTTGTAAATGTATAACATCTGATAACTTTGTGCAAGGAATAATAGGCGCGATATATATTTTTTTTTTCTGTTTGATCATTTCGGAAATATTAACAGTAGACACGCAGCAGCCACTATAGCCACCATGAATATATAATATTGTAATATGTTTATTGTGTGTGGGATGGAGTAGACTCCACCTCTGATATATACAGCGTTGTCCTGACTACCTTGCAAGACTGAAGTCTGTGTTAAAGTAGCCAGATTTTTTTCGTCCTGTTATTTAAGATTCGACAGGAATAAAAATAGAGATAAAAAAAAATATATATATATATATAGAATAAAAGAAAATGAAGTGGGAGTGTTGTAGAATTAGTGTATTATTAGTGTAGGCACTGTATAATGATTATGTTAGAATGTTGGATAGCCATGTTTCTGATTGATCTCTACCCGATTGGATCATATGTTGGGTCCATATTTGTGTAATCTTATTGGAGTGAACGATTTCCAGTTGGTACTGAGTGTGTTGTACAGTTTTGGAGCTAAGAACATGTAGAATCTTTGATAAAATGTCGTTGTTACTCTCGGAACTGGTGTGTAAATGTTCGTTGTTTGTCTTGTGTTGTGTCCATGATTTATTGCTCGGGGTGAGTTGTTGTTAGTAGGGAAAAATTGGACGAATCTAAACATAAAGATCTGTCTAATGTCTAGGTTATTGTACTCTTTAAATATAAGATCTGATTGCTTTAATAACAAGCTTAATATATTTATAATTAAGTTATTTATTAATTTTGGATATACGCCCCAGCGTTTTCATAGTGTTATTAAATCCAAATTACACATATTCACGGACAAGACTTGTCTCAAAGTCTCCTCTCGAAAGTATAGAGTTTTGCGATTCATAACCGCATGTATTTTATATAAATAGTAGATTTATGCAACTGATACGTACCGACCTTTACCGATAAATCACACACACCCCTTAGGCGCGTGTAAATGAGTGATATGATTCATATTTGTAGAATTATGTATCCATAATATAATTATTGAATTCATGTACGCCTGTGTGTGTGCTGGTTGATGTACAAGGCGACACACAACATGGCGCCTCTATATCTTCAAGAACTTTGTATCTTAGACAATTTGAATGGTAGACGTCAAACTCTCAGGTCAGCCTCTACTTCAGCTGCAGGAAGGGTTGTAGAACCGATCAGCCGTTGCCAGATGTCTAAATTTAGTGAACGGGCATTCGCAGTGGCAGGCCCAAAAGCGTGGAACTCTTTGCCCTCCGTTACTAGAAACAGTGCATCAGAGACTTTATTTAAGAAAAAACTAAAAACGCACTTTTTCAAAAAATCATTTCCATAAGTGAAAATAACGATTTTTAATTTTAAAAATAATAGATAATTGTAGAACTATAAACAGTTTATGCGTAAAGCGCCCTTGAGGTGAAAGTTTTTACGAAAATGGCGCTATACAAATTATCCATTATTATTATTATTTATGCCGATCTTTACCAGCAAATCTCTGAGATGAGAGATCAAAATTTCATCTGTATAGTGTACATGCACTATCGTAGTTTAGTCGCCGCCCTGAATGGAAGTAAATGAGTCGCGCGGAAGATTTTTTAAACTTATGTACGCAAAGCATTATATAGATAATATTATTATTGTGGGTGAGGTATTTCTCGATGTTGTTTCAAGTTTTGGATATAAGACAACTGTTTACCAGATCAATCTTAAAACTATTTTAAAAAAAAATTAACTTTACTTCCACGATCCGATCCAAAGGAAACTAGAAGCAAAACCTTAGGATACTTCAAATTCATTCAGTGTCAAAAATGAATACCAAATTCGCTCAACGAACTTTCTTGTTTTGTGCACCGCGGATATTCAACAAACTGCCGCTAGACCTTAAAGGGTCTAAAGTGATTAACGATTTTAAACCAAAAATAACAAAGTGGTTGCTTGATGCGCGTAAAAAGCAAAATGAAACTAAACTAATTTATCAACTATGCTAACCTAACTACCTACACCTTTTTGTTTTCGACTACATTACAGACAAATACATTTTTATAACTTATTTTACAACAACATTTTATAACTTATGATTGTATTTTTTTTAAATAACTTTACATTATACTTACTTACCTTATTTTATACCGATTGTTAACAATCGCGACTTTCAAAAACTGTACAGGTAATTACTTTAGAACTAGTCTAGTAAAATAATTACCTTTGTTTTCATATGTACAATGTATGCTATAAAAAAATAATAATAATAATAATAAAAAAAATATTAAAATCGGTTCAAACGTTCGTTCTAATGTAACAGACAGATAAACATTGTATTATATATATATATAAAGAGAGAGATACATTTGATTTATTTTGATTAGAATAATAATGAAATTATGTAAGACCATACCTGTATACCAAACCGATATGATTTCCATAAAGGTTACGTCATCGGCAATGCACTACCTTCACATGGTACGGAAAATGTATTTCGCTCGACTCCAATTACAAGACAATAACTCCACATGACATTGTGATACAACTGCTGCACACTATGACTGCTCAGGCAGCCTCGACATTTGTAAAACTAGATTACAAATTGTTCTCACATAGTGACGTAACTACCTCAGCCCCAGGGTTGTTGAAATTTTCTTTTACACTTTATTAACTACCGATTTAGGTCTTTTATTTTCTGCAACTAGAATTCATTGATCCAATTCCTGAAATCAAAAATCCTGAAGTACCGTGATCCGGGGTGACTGGCAAAGGTTTTAATCATTCTTTCGATTTACTAAAGTCCGACCCAAGCTTCGGCTTCGGCTTCGGCCACCTTTGGCCAAAAAATACACCTTCGGCGTCAGCTAAAATCTGCCGAAGTTTTGTATTTATCCGCCGAAAAGTGCCGAAAACGCATGACCTATTACGAATAAAATAAAATTCCGTTCATTATTTTTGTGAAACTGCAATTTATTTATTAAATGGATATATCAGGAAAATTCTATATATTTAGGGATAAAAAATTTCAATAGCCTCCCTACACAAATTAAAGAAATAAAAGATACAAAAGAGTTTAGAAAGAAATAAATGAACACTTCAAAAACACATAATTGGAATATAAACAATATTACAGAACACTTCAGAAGCACACAAATGGACAATGAATAGAATATGTAAGGTATTATATAAAATTATTGTAGTGTAACTCCCTCTCCGAGCACAAGAGCTGGTCTCTTTTTTGGAGAGGTAAGCGAAAGAAAAACCATGTCATTTGAAAAATGTAAAATACTTAATTCATGTTATAAAAAAATATTTATTAAGGAGAACACATTCTTATTGTAAAGTTGTAAAATTCAGAACATAGGTCTGTGATATTTTAAATACTAATTAAATGTATTAATTATAAAGATATACATATAAAATCAATATAATTTGAAAAAGTGTAACACATAGGTTCAAAAATTTGTCGTCAAAAATAGTGTCGCTGTAGCATAGTTGGTAATGAACCTTTCCCGGATAGAAAAAGAGATCCAGGTATTATTATCAATACCATAACGCAGAAAATTATGTAGCAGTGTAGAATTTGCATTGTTCTGCATACTTTCTAGTCGGTGTTCTAAGATTTGTAAGTACGATTGAACCTGCGGCTTCGGTTATGGCCGAACAATCGGCTTCGGCTTCGGCCAAAAACTGATCCTCGGTCGGACACTAATGTTTACTACTGTTTCATAGAGTTATATTAAACACATTATTTACTAAACCAATTATTAATATATTAAATTTCATTTTTTACTAGATATAAATAGATCTATTTAAGTAAAAACATTACGTAAAATCAAACTCAAATAAAGAAGAGAGGGAAACATTTTTAATCATCGCCATACACAATAAGATGATAATTTTCATTGCAGGACCCACAAATGCACAATTTCAATTGATTTAGGAGCAAGATGTACGGGTGTGCGCGCGCACACTGCATGGCATCATAGCGCACACAATTTCTTCATGTACCATTATATATCGAGTGTTGGCGACCATATTGATTTATCTAGGCCTAGGATTAGACTAGCTTTGTTACACCTTGTATATACTCATTCATGTTAATGTAACCCAGCTTGTATAAGTCAATAATGATGTCCACTCGCTGTACTGGCAAAATCATCAAATTTTGCAGAAATACGCGACAGCAAATAATATATAGAGATGTATGAAAGACACTTGGGGAAGCGTTCATCCAACAGTGAATAGAAAACAGATGAAATGATGGTATATTTATTATTTACTGGCGGTCCACACTCGGCGTTGTCCGGGATTCTGGGAGGGCGGAAAGGGTTTCCAGTAGAGAGGGGGGGGGGGGGTAACCCAGAGAGCAACTGAGCAAAATTTGGAAAGGATGACGTTCAATGTAAAACACATTTGGCCGAGTGACAATATCCAGAGTACAAAAAAAAAAACATACCGTAGGATTACAAAAAACATTTTATTTATTAAGGAGAACACATTCTTATTGTGAAGTTGTAATTATTCAGAACAGACGGTCGTTTATCCCGGTAGCGCAAAAATAATATTTTTCGACAAAATTGATTTAATATGTATATATTTATAATGAATACATTAAATTAGTATTTAAAACATTTTATTTATTATTATATTATGATTGAACTAATTAATTGAAGATATATTTTATCCAAAACATTTAGGCCCGGTTGTATGATCGGTAGTATATTTTCACCATGGTAAAGTGTTACTATAATATAGTAATGTTTTACTATCTCCCGTGGTAAATAAACGTTGGCGAACTGTTCATTCGTCAAATATACTTCTGTCCCGCCTAATAGTGTGTCAAGGCGAATAAACATTTTTTTTTTTTGATTTTTATGATTATACCTTATGATTTTTACAAAAATTGATTTTAAATACTAATTAAATGTATTAATTAGAAAGATGTACATATAAAATCAATTTTATCGAAAAATATTGTTGTTGCGCTATCGGGATTCGAACCTGAATATCTTTCCATTTAAAATATCATAGACCAATGTTCTGAATAATTACAACTTCACTATTAGAATGTGTTCTCTTTAATAAAACTGATTTATTTTAAATATTCACCAATACATACAATTTAATACTTTATCTATGGCTTTATTCACTCCCACGTTTGAAATCTGTCACTTTGCTGGCGAAAAATCTTAGGTAATATAAAATAAACAGCGAGCCCATCGTCGTACGAACTCTCATCACTGAAATAGCAGGATATTGAACGATTCATTGTCGTATACTGCAATTTTCAAAGTATCAACGTGTCAGATGACTTTTGAAACAGCTGTGAAGAGACCGCTATTTTTAACTAACGATTGACGGTGCTATCATCGGATATCGGAGAGTAACATTAAATCACTGTGATCGAAGAACCCGTTTTGGCATTTTTAAAAGCTTATAACTGATCATACGACTGGCGTACATGCAACACTGAATTTCATTGTACTGACCGATCATCACTATTACGGTGACCAGAAACCTTGGTCGCCACAATGGCCGGTCCAGCAGCGATCCGGAAAAAACAACAATATAACAGATGATTATCGGGAGATTTATGTAGTCGTTTCATGTTTTGGATCGAGTCCAATTGGCTTTGAAAAAAAAAACATAAACATGATAAATATAATTGTCTCATCAGGTCGAGGAATAAATAAAACAATAACATTATTAAGGTAATTAAGTCTCGTGCAAAATAAATTACATTTGTGCGACTTGTATTTTTTTTTTGCAAGAGCCACGAACATCTCACTGGGCGTATATTTTTTTATTATCTTCCATAATTAATAAATTATTGCTACTTAAAAATGACATTACTCAATAATCAATACATATAGAATATATCCGAATTTTTTTATTTCTTTTTTGTTTTATCATTTCCAGAAATACTGGCCACTACGGTCTCTGGCAGGGCATAATAAAATAATTGATAGCCGATTGACTTCGCAATACTTGTATACTTGTTTTAGAACTAGTTTACATTGAACTGTACAAATTACTAGGCCGACGATTTGGCGTGGTGACACGTGCCATTGTCAAGGCTTTAAATAAATTGCGTACTTGTACCTGGGTGATATAAGTGAATATATATATGATATATACATACATTTGTTTTATGTATTAGAATATATTGTGTATTATATAATAATATAACTGTGTAATATATAATCTACAAACATAATTAATAGTTTTAATATTGTTTTATACTTTACACAGCTTCAACTTAAATTATAAACCCATGTACTATTCTTAAATTAAATTGACAATTAAAAATGTGTTAAAAAAAACTGTTTTATTATATAGTAACATTATTTAAACTGAAAACCTTTGTAAAAATGGATTATTTAATAAAAAAAAAAGTTAAATACTAATTAAATGTATTAATTAGAAAGATACACGTATAAAATCATTTTTATCGATAAATATTGTTGTTGCGCCACCGGGATTCAATCCTGGATCTCTTTACAAATCGGGTTAGGTGCATTATCCAACTATGCTACAGCGACATTATTTTTGACGACAAATTTTCGAACCTATATGTTACACTTTTTTAAATTAATACATCGTTCGTTCCATTATTTGAAAGCCATCTACTTTGTTTTTACGGAATCTCAAATACCTTTGAGTAAACCTATAGCAGACGCCAGAATTCGAACCTGGATCTCTTTATAACATATAGGTTCGAAAACTTGTCGACAAAAATAATGTCGCTGTAGCATAGTTGGATAATATATCTTCCCCGGCTTGTTCGTATCCCGATGGCGCAACAACAATATTTTTCGATAAAATTGATTTTATATGTATATCTTTCTAATTAATATATTTAATCAGTATTTAAAATATCACAGAACTATGTTCTGAATAATTACAATATCACAATAAGAAGGTGTTTTAATAAAAAAATATATTTTCATAATTTATTTATTTCGTAGTAGCTGCCGGACAAGATTCTGTCAACACGGAAAATCTGCGTTATCCGTCCGTACGGGCAATCTTTTAACATTCTATGTTTAATTCAGAGCAGGTACAGCCGTGACCTAATGGAGCGCAACACGGACACATTATGCGTGTAGCAATATTGCAAATGATTGCCAATGGCAATCAACAGGGCCAAGGCAGAGATTTCAATTCTTAGATTATTTATTTGGGAACTTCTCAAAATACAGGAACAAATGCAAATGCATAAAATATATTGTTGATGTTAGTAGCGTTAACTTTGTGGTTGGGCATAATTATTAATTTTTATAAACTAACAAACTTGTATACGCCACACTGAGTAATTTAACGTCGACCGGTTTCGAACCACTTCGTCAGGACGGACGTATACCGATATATACGTATACAGTGGGATCGAAACAGGTCGACGTTGAATGACTCATTATATGGCTTATACAAAGATTGCATAATAAAATTGTCCCGTATATATTATGCAATTTCGTTACTTGTTTTCAGATTCTAAAATAATCGAAATAATTTCTAGAGATGCTCTTTGAAGTACAAAATGCGCGAGGACTTTTAATAAAATGTTATTAATATGTTATACCTAGTGTTTTTCTTCTTCTTCTTTTACGGCACTACATTCCAGGTGCTTTCCATCGACTCCTATCCCTGTCCATTGTTTTCTAGTTCCCAGACTCTTCCATCGTGCTCCAGCCCTCTTCCAAACAGTCAATCCACCTTTTCTTTGGTCTGTCTCTAGATCGCTTCCGTTCGGTCATGATCTTCAGTCATCTGGCATTCTTTCAACACGGCCAGCCCATTGCATTCTTTGGGACCTACAGAATCTTACAATTGTTTCTTGGTCAATTAAATTTTAGAGCTCATGATTTCCATTCTTCCGGTGTAGGTCTGTAATTTTTTTTATTGTATTTTGCGTTCAAAGCTGAGTCTGTAAATAACGACTGAAATTACTCTAAATAAATTAAATGCAGAATAGAATAGAAAAGAGCAACATATTATCCAACAAGTGTGATAGAACTTTACCCTAAGGCGCAAGAAATGATAATTCTTGCACTAGCCGGATCTTGCAGGGGTGTAGCCCCAGATCTTTACGCAAAATACGTCATGTGGTAAGCGTAACTGTTGAGAACATCGAGGAATCAATAATTTACACATTCATTGACTAGCGGCAATATTGGCTTCACTCATTAGCTTATTAGCTTGCTCAGAGGGATGATTATGTCGACCATAAAATACACAAAATGCACATTGAGTTTCCCTGATGTCCCGAATCCCAGGATTTTTTAGTAGTGTGGATCGCTAGATTTTAGTTCAAAATATATGTTATTAAAGAGAACACATTCTTATTGTGAAGTTGTAATTATTCAAAACAGACGGTCTGTGATGTTTTAAATACTAATTTAATGTATTAATTATAAATATATACATATAAAACATTGTTTTTGTATATTCCTGTAGCGCAAAAACAATATTTCTCGACAAAATTTGATTTTATATGTATATATTATAATTAATACATTAAATTAGTATTTAAAAATATATGTTTCTGAGTTAGTTTTTAATACTTAATGGAATCTATATTTTAATGATAGTGTATGTAATATTCCCCAAAACAAATCACACGTAAATTTCTAATTTTGCAAGTAGCATTGTAAGCTATCAAAACGAACAAAGATGATAAAGAGTGTCCAGCGGAAAAAATTCAAAATTAAATTGTAATTGCTCGTAAACCATCAGGGTGAGGTAAGTGGGAGGGGTATTGTTCAACGCGCGTGATTTGCGGATTTGCCAGTCGCAATGAGTCACTGGTCGGGATCGAACCGCGCGTTTGCGGTTGAGCAATATTTAAAGTGCGGTGATTCATTAGTCAGTGCGCGTCGCACTCTTTGTACCCACTTTAATATTCGACAAGTAAGTGATGGGCCAAGCACGCAATTTATCTGGTGATGTGTTCAAAAGTTCAGACAAGAAAGGACAATGGTTAACCAAACTCCTCCGGGACCATCAACGTCAGCAGCGACGTCAGAACATGTGGCTCAAGTTCGACGTGAAATTATGCGCACTCCGCATAAATCGATAAGGAAGATCGCAGCCTGTACTGGAATAAAAAAATCAATAGTGCACGTTTTGAAAAAGCAACTACAGTTTCACCCATACAAATTGCAAATCGTGCAGTTTCTCAACGAAAATTACTATTCTTTACGTGAAACCTTAATGAGAACGATGCTGGAACATTTTGGAACAGCACGCACGCTTGGAAACATATTGTTTACTGACGAAGCACATTTTCATTTTAATGGCTATGTTAATAAACAGAACATGAGATACTGGTGCCCCGACAATACAAGGGAACGCCATCAAAAATGTTTGCATTGTCCAAAAACGACAGTGTGGTGTTCAATTTCTGCCCGAGGAATAATTAGCCCTTATTTTATAAACCAGCGAAAGATAATCACTGCTGACGTATATTGCCGAATGTCGACGAGTTTTTGGTACCGCAACTGCAGCCGTTTCCCGGGTTCAATAACAGAACACAATTTCAGTAAGACGGGGCCACTCCACACACAGAAAATTCTTGCGTTGCTTTGATATTACATAGATACGAAAATATGACATATTATGTCAATATACCTGCCGTAATAAAGACAATGTATACTTAATTTTAAATTGAATATATATATTTACAAACTGCGCCTCGCAGACCTGGCCGTTTAACCAAGGACTTTACAGCCACAACGACACTTTTACTACAGTCCAATAAGTCATAGATAATAGATGGGGAAGCGTAATATTATTATGAATTCGTATTTTGTTATCATTGTTTTATTTTATGTTTAAGTATTGGAAGCTGTCAGAACACAAGGTGTGTGTGCCCAAATCTTCACCAACCGGTTCCACAACGTAGGTATACATTCTGTGCATAAAATAGTGTTAGCACTGTACTCGAACTGTGCGCAAAGGATCATTGAGAATAACAGAAGATTTCAAGGCTGACTTGAAGTGATTAATTTTTTTTTGAATAGATTGTGTTCAAATAAATTTAGTGATGATGTCTGCAGTGTATAACCTGTGTAAATTATCCTCAAGTGGTTGGTGCCGACCTATACGAATGGAATCCAAAAATATCCGCTAGCGTTTACTGCGCCTGATTTTTGATGATCTGTCATCATTCAGCATCATATACGTCCGGTTTACAAGAGCGCTTCGAGTTTTTAAGATGCGTTAATCGATACTTAACTAAATCAGTTATTTAGTTTATAATACTTACGACTCTATCGTTTGTTTAGAGATGCCCACGTGATCTCATCACATTTAGCAAAGAAGCGAGACTAGATCCTCATAAAACCAAACGCCTGCTGCTGCACAAAATAGTCGAGGTCAAAGCTACCGTCGTCGTCGATAAGCAGTAGAAACAATTTAATTTGGTCTGTATGTAAGTCATAATAATAATTACTAGCAGAAAAGCATTCGGCCTATTGCGGCCACTTCGTTACCGATAGCGGCCGGGGTTTCCGAAGAATCTTTGTTCCAATTCGAAAATCCATTATTACATTGCTTTAAGAATGCACCATGTAGTGTCTTTATTTCCAGTAAGAAAAGCGTCACATGCCATATAAAGGGTGTTTTTTTAGAGGTGTAAAACTTTAAAATGAAATACAACACATACAAATTGTAGTAATGGCCATGGTGTTGGCTTTATTGAAAAGATAATTTTATGACATTAGTGTTAAAATATGTTTTCGCGCATATGGGCTGGTTGTATAAAGCGCAATCTAGAGTTTATAGAGCATCTGGGGACGTATATCGGAAATTATGCGAAAAATGTCGCCTTCCAAGTCATTCATCATCTCTGGTTTATCGGCGTAGATTAGCGACTTCACCTATCTCCACAGAAAATAATCCAAAAGTGTTAAATCACACGATCTGGGAGGGAAATTCACAGGTCCATTACGCGAAATTATGCCCTCATCGAATGTTTCCTTCAAAAAAATTATTGTTGCGCGCGCTGTGTAGCATGTTGCGCCGTCTTGTTGAAACCACAGCTCTTCTACATTAATGCCATTCAATTGGGGAACGAAAAAGTCAGTAATCATGTATCTATACTACGCTCTAAATACTACGCTCCACTGCAGCAACAGCTTCTTCGGTGCGCACTGTATGACGTCTTTGCGGATGCGTATTATCAATTAGAGTATGCGAGGTGCAAAAACGATCCATGGTTATTCGAATTACTTGCTCGGATGAACGTTTATGTCTACCGTAAAATGGACGTGGCGCACGGTAAGTTTCACGAACTAAACCACGAATTTCAAAATAAATTTTTATGTATTGTTCTGGCGTAAGTCTATTCACGGTGAAATGGCAAACCAAACTGAGCACAAATCAGCTGTCAAATTGGCTGCCGCTGGAAAAGGTATTCCTAATTCGAAAAACAAACCTCCAAAAAAACACTCTTTACTTATGTACACCTAGAGCAATCTTAAATTGATATGTACATCGTCAGAATGGTATTAAAAGCATAAACATAAAATGTATTGTGAACTTAAAGAAATGATATAATATGGACAAGAAAAAAAAATTAACTTAAAATCTCAAGCGAATACAATATTATGTGTAAAATCGTTTTGAACTGTTGTGTTAAAAGGGTCGAGTAATCGTGTCTATGATATTCGTCAAGAAATCAGTTTTTAGTGTAAAGACATGACTAACTGCCTCACATTCTGTTAGATATCAGTTATATTAGAAAACTTTCATCCCCTCAGCGCATCGTTTAATTTTGAAAAAAATCAGAAAGGCACAGGAAGCTTAGACACGTTAGTAGGCAGGATGATCTAATTAATTAATAGCAGTGACGTCCCTAAGTAAAGTGCCGCCCTTAAGCAAATTTTAATATACCGCCCCTACTATTATTAATCTAACCAACTAACTTACCATCACGCCGTTTCCGGGTAAGCAGAGAGGATAGAGCGCCACACTCTTCTATCATATAAGCTCGCCGATTATTGAGGCTTTTCTAACAGTCATATATTTCTAGTGCCATCAATACTTGCGTCATATATCTTTCTTACCATTCATTACCTCGATTACCATTACTTTTGCTGAATTTTTACAGCAATTTTATAGATCTTATTGCTGACCTTTAATATTTTTTTGTCGGATTATTTTCGCATACTTCTGAAAAATGAACCCTTAAAGTATTTGGATACTCAAAATATACTGGACTAAATATGAAGTTAAAAAAAAAATTCCGTCATTTTAGACGTATTCAAGTATATATATTAATAATTTGAATGAATTTCATATATACACATAAAATATATAGCCTCATACTTCAGACAAAATGTCTCGGCTTCAGCGACATCTATACTGTTACATGAGAATTAATATCAAATTTTCAAAAAAAATCCATATATGGTGACAGCATAGTTGGTAATAAATAATTGAAATGTTCCAACATGATAACATATATACAACTTCCAAAAATTTGATATATGTGGTAACACGGGTAAAAAGGTGAACGTTACATTGTGTAAAGTGATCACTTAAGCCCTGTAATGCCCAAGACTTCCATACTTCTCATGTAAAAATAATAGCTTCGTCTCTGTGAGACATCTAGACCCTTAAAGCGTCTGTTATTATTTGTTTTCTGCTTTTTTTTACATGCGGGACGATGCCACCCTTTAGAATTTGCCTCCCTTAAGCACCGCCTTACTTGCCTACGCCCATGGGACGTCTCCGGTTAATAATTTATTTATTAAGGAGAACACATTCTTATCGTGATGTTGTAATTATTCAGAACAGACGGTCTGTGATGTTTTAAATACTAATTTAATGTATTAATTATAAATATATACATTAAACTAGTATTTAATTATTTATTTAGCTAGAAAGTTTCTCACGGTGAGTGCGCTGTGACTGCTCTAAACTTCGATAATCTTTTTTTACTACAAAATTCATTCAAAGATATCTGTTATAGGAAGGTAACAGATATATACATGATATAATATAATAATAATATAATCCGTATATATGATATATTTCACTAACAACTGGCTCTATCAGCTTGAAGTTTAAGCACGCTTAGTTCAAACACGAATACGTGATATCGATACAATTACACCACGGGCGACATGGCTATTTGCAGAATTAAACGGTCATACCTCGTATATCTTCGCGCTCCAGAAACTATTATTTGCAAGTTTGTTATCACAAAAAGCTAAACAAAAATCAATTTCTGATTTCTTATAGATGTGTTATTTTCTTGATATTGTATCAAGAATGTAATACACCCAACATTGGTACGAAAATATTTAACACAACACTAACTTGTCTTTGTAGTCAGTCTCGTTTATTTTCTCGTCAATATCTGCTTCACATCATCGAGTATAATGAACCCACATAACACAGCATCTTTTGCATCTGTGGTCAATGTAGTTAACACGTGGACACGCGCTGCGAAAGGTATACAGATAGCCACATGCACTCGAGTATAAGTCGAGAAATTTAACGCCATTTGAAATAATAAACAATGCGTCAATTTGTAATCGAGTTGAAAATTCAGCCGCAGTCATTTACAGGGTGAATATTATGTTCCAGGCCGATGTTGTTTATAAATAACTACAAAATATAGCATAATTATTTAATTTAATTTTTATTTATCAATTGTTTAATTTATTACAATTATATATATAATATTATATTGGTATAAATGCCTACAATTTTAACCATATTTTTCATAACATTCTCGCACACTTCGCGTGTTATTTCAGCAATTTCTTTTCGAATATTGTCCTGCAGCATTAGAATTGTTGTTGACTTATAGGCGTAGACCCTTTTCTTTCAAGTGTACCTCTACAGAAAATAGTCGGGAGCGGTCAAATCAGATGATCGAGAATATCGAACATCATCATCGAATATCACCACTTTTTGATATTATAAAATTTCAAGCATATCTAAGGCTGTGTGTGAGGTGGCACCGTCGTATTGAAACCACATGTGCTGCAGGCATATTCGACCTAATTCGGCAACCAAAAAGTCACCATTAATGGTTACAGCATTACCATTATTATTTAGATAAAATGTTTTAATGACTTACGTTGTTGGGGCATTTATGCTTCATAATAAATTATAATCAACTACTCTCTACGCCTACCAAATGCAAATCAACAAATGTCTGCCAAACCAAAATGGCGGCCATATAAAATCGGCCTGGAACATAATATTCAACTTGTGTTAGCATATTTAAAAAAAGTATTTTTATACCATAATAAGTGATTTGAAAATTAAACGAATATTGTGTGAAACTGGTTTTAAGAGGAAAATAGTGGAATAATGTAGAGATTCATTGAATATCAAACGTGGGAGTTTAATCTCAGCGAGAAATTTGTTCTTGAATGGAGAAAGATGAAATTGTTATTGTCGAAAATGGGAAAATTAATAAAAATTTTAATCTATATATTGTATAAAATTGAATGTGTTTATTTTCTGTACAATACCATCTCCCCATTGCATAGTTACCTACATTTTGAGAAAAATATTGTCACTCAACCCTCTCTTTTCCTGTATCAAATTTTACATACATCTAATTTAGGCCTATATACAACAATGATACTCCCCTATTTCCTCCTCCTAAACCCTATTTTTATATTATAACTAATTTTGAATCCCGAGAAACGCCGGGTAAAATGCAAAAAAATTGTTTTCAAAAATTTGATTACCTGTCAGGAGGTTATTTTTTTTATCTTCGACTTATACATCATTAATTTCTGATGCTTTGTAACCCTAAAAAACTGAACATCGTCTTACACAGGGTTATCCACCAAGCGTGAAAGAATTTTAAATGGAATTAAATTTAAAAAAAAACAATATGATATCAATGATTTTTTTATTTGAAAGATTATTCAATGATATGTAATTTTATTCAAACGTGCACCACGACTGCATTTGATACAATGCATTATTTGGATCCAATTGTCAGTCATTATTTTACGTGAATCTGGTGCTATTTCAGCAATAACACGAGTTATGTTGTATTTTAATTGTTCAATTGTTGTTGGTTTATCAGCATAAACAAGTGACTTTACACATCTCTACAGAAAATATTCTAACGGAGAGATATCACATGATCTAGGCGGCCAATTGACAGGTCCATTTCTATGTATAAATGATTGAATCTTTGAATAGTGTTTGCAATAAATCGATCATCTCAGTTTTTGATAATAAGTTTGATAACGTTGTTCCAATGTGAAAGGCTCCGCGGTAGAATGACAGACTATTTCTGAATAAAAATAATAACGACACGTATCAAAATATTAATACACATGTCTACTATTCTTGCTTGAAATTCTTTCACATTTATTGGATAACCCTGTACTCGGATCGTCTTACACTCGAGCATACGGTGTAGGCATATACGGTAAGTTCACAGCTGTTGATTAATGTTGCGATGGAGCGGAAAAGCTTGTTAGAAATCGACCTCGCTGTGATACGCGATAGTGTTGATAAAAATAGACGATAAATATTTGAAAATTTTGTTCATATCATTACGAAAAAAACAAATCGCGGCTGTTCGCCACTTTGATCTATACAGAAACACCATAAATTTTACTCGTTAAATAATCTTAAGTGGTATGCTTCACATCGTATACCCGAATAGATCATCGGCTAGTAAAATCTCTATAGACTACTTTACTAAACTCTCTGGTTATCCAGCAAGCGTGATAGATCTTTAAATGGAATTTAATTTATAAAATCAAGTTAAAAGATCATTCCATGCCATTAAAAATAACGTCTATCCGTCTATTTTATATGAATTTCTGGACGTCTAGGATGTGGTGTCATTATGGCTGTATAATGCTTGATTAAACGGTCAGGTCTGTGAGACGCTAGCAGGGCAAAAGCGAACGTGTTTTTTTAAAGTAAAGTTAAGCTATATTAAATGTTTTATTTTCTATATATTCAATATATATCTGCGAAATCGTATTACGGCTGGTAAATATATTGAGCATCTGTCATTCTGTCATCTTATCTATGTCTCATGGTCAGTTTCTAATCTGCTGTTTTGTTCGTATTTTTCAAGAATGTTCTTAAGTGTACACATATATATATATATATATATATATATATATGTATATATATATATATTTCAAAGTCAATACATAAAAAACCGTTTGTACAATTCCAGACACAGCAATACAGAATGCCATATAATATCGGCTATCGCTGTGGCTTACCTTTTTCTATAACTACAGTATACAGGTCATGGGACCTTAAAATAGACGCATTTAATAAAGCTCTACATCAATTTTTGAATAAAAATAAAAATATCCGTAACCAAATTGTTTTAGGTGACATTAATATCAATATTGCCGAAATCGATCATGGAACTCAAGTAGAAGAATATAAAACAAACTTAGCTATCCACGGTTTCTTATCGTGAATTAATACGTATACAAGAATCGAAAAAAAATCTAAAACACGTTTAGACCATACATGGTGTAAACCAGATAATAATCTACATCTGAAACCATATATACTGGATACAAAAATGACTGATTATTTCCCTGAAGGTCTATTAAATAGATGTTAAAACTACAAAAAAAATAATAAACCCTGTACAAATCAAAAATATATTTACTAAAATAAATTCCGAAAAGTGAATTCATGCTATAAACAAACTAAAATGGACTGATTTTTACTTACTTACCATCACGCAGTGTATGCAGAAAGGATAGAGCGCCACACTTTTCTGTCCTGACACATAATTCTCGCCTCATCAACATTCATACATCTTCTCATACAAGCTCGCCGATTGTTGAGACTTCTAACAGAACCATCCCCCATTAATTGGTTTACCTGGTCGTGCCAAATCTTTCGCGGACGTCCTATATTTCTGGTGCCATCAACACTTGATCTTTCTTACCATTCTCTCCTCATTCATCCGTTCCATATGACCAAACCACTCAAGTGATCTTTTCTTAATCTTACTCACTATACTAACATCAGCTTTACATTCTTTCCTTATTTCTTCATTCTTTACTCTGTCATAAATAGATTTGCCACATATACGCCTAAGTGATCTCATTTACACTGCATTCAGTCTACTATAATAAATAAGTATAATAAAAAAAGTAAATTAAAAATATCACAAAATTATAATAAGACAAACAAAAAAAAATTTCTTTCAAAATTGAACGTAAATACAAACTGATAATACGCAAATAACTTTCACTAAGGAGACGTGTCTTTGGCACGCAACCCGTTTTTTTTTTTTTAGTACTTTATTTAGCAACGTTTACAAAAAAAAGATTTATTTAATATATAATGCACGTTTTAATTAATGTTTTCTATAATAATTGTAAACGCTAGTGTAGTTTTAACGACTTGTAAATATATTACAGGCGAACCTCGACTTTTGTACATGATTTGTTCTTCAAATATGTACTAAAGTCGAAATGTACGAAAAAAGAGAAAAAAATCACGCAGTAAAAAGTATATGAAAGAGAATTTATTCTACTTTTAAAATCAGCAATGTTATCTTTGTGGTTAAGATTCATATTTTTATTTATTATCTTTGTTTTATTAACTACTAAAATGAGTTTAAATACATCTACCGGTTTCGAAAAATACAATTTTCTTCTTCAGGATGTCATAACTAACTAAAACATATATTGTTTCTTTGACAGAATCTATTTATCTTTATCTATTAACGGTGTTGGTCACAAATTAAATAATTTGGAATCGTTGGAGATAAATAAAGCATGTAAAACTAATGAAAAAATTATAAACAACCAACTAAATTTAACTACGAGTCCCATTCTAAAAATTTTTCCTAAAAATTATTCGAGTAAATTTGTATTAAGTAATGATTTGAGTTAATAGATTAAAGATAAATAGATTTTTTAAAAATAGATTCTGTCAAAGAAACAATATATGTTTTAGTTAGTTATGACATCCTGAAGAAGAAAATGGTATTTTTCGAAACCGGTAGATGTATTTAAACTCATTTTAGTGGTTAATAAAACAAAGATAATAAATAAAAATAGAATTTATTCCTTAATAAATTTATCGAAAAATGATTATATCATATTTTTCTTCTTTTTTTCACTGTGTAAATTATTAGAACACGTGAGAGAAACTGTTTTCATGTTCACAGTGCAATTATCCTTGCAATCAGAAAAGATTGTTAAAATGTTATGTACATTCTAGGGACAAACTTTATTTGTGTTCACAATGCGATTAATCGTGCGATCATGAAGGATCGTTATCGTACACCCTGTTGGCAGCTTGGGTCAAAATGACAACTTCGAAGCACGAACCAATTGTATGCGCTTTTTTTAAATTCAAAAAGAAAATGTACGAAATAGCGAATTGTACAAACGTCGAGGTCCGCCTGTATTTCGACAAGTTACGACAGCCGACAAACACGGAAACTAGTATATACGAACGACGAGGAATAAATATTGCAAAACAATATCTGTTTCCAAGATGAAGCCATATCTCAACATCTGTTTTATAAAGTGTTAAAATTTATTTATTTGTACGTATGTTGTGTTAACTTCTCGCACCACCAGCCGTGGCATAGCTGTTAAGGCGTCCAACTAGAGATCTATTTGATTGGTTTATTAATTTATTATATAATAGTGCATAGCCTTGTTTGATGTTTAATTATTATATGGATAGGGAATAGAATAATATTAATCACATCTTAATAATAATAATAAGAACGACTCTTACCCATGACCAAAAAATCGACCTATAGTAATCATCTCCTGAATCCTGTCGGCTGCGAATTTTTCTAGGTTGGGCATTTTAAATTTAATTTTCATAATCATCTCATAAAACCATTAAAAGAGTTTAACACCCAGAATCGGACGTTGAACGAACATTAGGATGTTTTGTTGGGTGGAACTGATATGGGAGCATCGACTCTTCACAGTTTCGAAGAAGTGGTGGAACCAGTATACGATCAGATCCGAAATTATTTGTAATTTAATTAACGTACTGGTACGATTATAATGTGCCTTGAAATTTAAAAAAAATATATTTTAAAAATAAAACTAAATATAAACCTGTGAATAGATGTTTGAGTCAAAATCAGTTTGATTTCCGTCGTAGTGATAGTTCCATCAGTGTTATTTAAAAGCGCAATTTTTTGAGTGTGCGTCCTTTTTTAGAATGATCCGACCACGATTTTGAAATTCATTTCGTAACTACGACTATTGTTTTGACTTATTAGTAATCTTTAATTTCGACACGATCTACACTAAAACTAGGTAAAAATGTTTAAAAAAAATATTCACGAAAGGCGTAAAACGAACGCTACGAAGACACGCAGCAAACTACCTATAGCAGTGGTCGGCAACCTTTTGAGAGACTGGGTAAAAAATTTCATTTGATAAGTGGGTAAAAGATAACAAAAAAAAAAAAAATTTTAAAGAAAATTTTTATTTTCATAAAATAAAATATATACGTGTATGTGTAAATACAAGTTTATTTTATAAAACAAATATTTTTGAATGAAAGTTTTTCGATATTTGGCAAATATGTGGTTAACTTTAGTCGAACACAAGAATCGAGATTTGCTAGCGTAAGTCTACCTACCCCACCTTTCTCCCTCTTTTTTTTCTTCTTATTTAATTTAATTAAAGTAATTTTCTGCATCTAAACATACTCATGTATCTAAATATTTTTGTGGATTTTTATTATTAGTAACACATGTTAAATAGTTATTATGTTTATTACAATTATGTTTACACTGTCAAAATCGCTCAATAAAAATAAATAACGCGAACATAATTTTAATTAAAAAAATGATATTAAAAATATCGCGATACATTCGGGTCAACACGGTTATATTATTATCGTTTAATTAAAATATAGAGTTGTACGAATGTCATATAATTCATTCATATCTGTAGTTTATCTTACTGTGGGGGAATATTCATTTTGCTGAACCTCACGTCAGTGAATACAAATTATAGCTCATTAAAAAGATAAAGATGAAATCAATATAATTATTTGCTGCGGAATTCACACGGTAAAATATTCAGTACCGTAATTTGGAGTGAATTGCGACAGGTTTCAGTGTTTCCATTGCTATAAATGGACATAATAAATATTTATATGTAACTAACCAACCGACGAACTACAGAGAAAATTTCATAAATAATCTCTGTCCCTATTAATCTTACGACAACGCCAATAGGGACAGTACAATTATTTACTAAACTAGTTCTGACACTTATCGTGCAACAACGTATAAAATTTTATTTCTCTATGAGATAAAAAAATCCTTGAAATACTAATAAAATGTATTAATTATAAAGATATACATATAAAAATAATTGTATCCAAAAATATTGTTGTTGCGCTACCAGGATTCAAACCTGGATCTCTTTTCCAATCCGAGGAAGGTGCGTCACCAACTATGCTACAGCGACAGTATTTTTGACGACAAATTTTAGAACCTTGTTACACTTTTTCAAATTAATACATCTATCGTTCAATTATTTGAAAGTCATCTTAATATATAATTAATACATTCAATTAGTATTTGAAATATCACAGACCTATGTTCTGAATAATTACAACTTCACTTAAAAATATCACGTAAGAGAAAAACATTTTTAATCTTCACCAGTAAGCAAACACAATAAGATGATAATTTTCATTGCTGGACCAACAAATGCACTCTTTCAAATGGCTCAGCAGGAGTCTAGTAAGTTGGAACTAACGGAACTTTTCTTGTTTTATTGAACCCTGTATTGGTGTGTTACCTTATTGGCTTATTTCAATTATGACTGATATTTTTTTATTAAAGATATGAAGATGCTTTTAGGGATAGCATCTTCTTCTCTGTTTTCATAATAACATTAAAAAAATATAAATGAAATATTAAGATTAACCAAAAAAACTAACTATTTAATCATTTAACATGCAAAGTTATGCGGTGTAAAATATTGTCCGTTAACCTGCAAAATTTTTGAAATTTAATAATTCAAAATGTTATTTTGTGGCACCATGGTAATAGGTAAAAAATTTTTTTTTAACAAAATATGTGATTTTCAAAATTGAAGCCATAGTGATCCAGTCAATTCACCCCAATTTACGGTACTTACCTATAATGGAAATACATTATATTTTTTAGTGGACATTTAAATTGAAAATCAATTATTTCACAATCAGGTCTTCTGTCTGGCCGCTACTTGCTCACTTAGTCACCTTTTTACCCTTAGCCCATCTGCTATCCTCTCGTCTCATCATCCATTGTTATTTCAGGTTTTCCAGTATCCTACATCTTTAAGTTTGGCTGACTACTTATCTTATTTCATTTTCGTATGATCATGGATCTTTCCATAACTTTGACCACGTTCTTGATACCATTAAATTACATTGTTGACATCATATTAAATTACCAACCCCTTAGAATAACAAGGTTCCAACTAACATTTTGGGTTAATTTGAGATATTGCGTAAAATGAGTTTTAAAGGTTTTTAGTTATTTTTAATTTCCTTCATCTCACAGTTGGTCATTGATAATACTGAAAATAAGTTAAGACCTTAAAACTGATGATAGTTTCATACTCAAAACAAAATATACTATTTATTTATTTATTTATTAAATGATATACATATTTTTGTTCTAACAGAGGTGAATATATTATACATAATAAACATAAGACATAATTATACTCATAGTTCATTGCGTGGGATGGAGTAGACTCCACCTCTGATATATGCAGCGTTATCCTGGCTACTTTGCTAGACTGAAGTCTGTGTTAAAGTAGACAGTTTTTTTTTCATGCTGTTGTGATGTTATTTAAATAATCAACAGGAATATGTATAAATATATATATAGTGGGAGTGTTGTAGGACTAGTGAATTATTAGTGTAGGTATTGTATAAATTATATTAGAATGTTGGGTAGCCATGCTTCAGATTCATCTCTACCTGATTGGATCATATATTGGGTCCATATTTGTGTAATCTTATTGGAATTAAACGATTTCCAGTCGGTACTGAGTGTGTTGTATAGTTTCTGAGCTAAGAACATGTAGAATCTTTGATAAAATGTCGCTGTTGCTCTCGGAACTGGCGGGTAGATGTTTGTTGTTTGTCTTGTGTTGTGTCCATGATTTATTACTTGGGGTGAATTGTTGTTAGCGTGGAAATATTGAACAAGTCTCAACATAAAGATTTGTCTTATATTTAGGACATTGTACTCTTTAATTATAAGATCTGACGGATATCTAAAGGGACCTTAATTCGGGGTAAGGTAAAATTCTAAAATATCATATTATGTACATTCTTGATATCGTATCAATTAAAACGAGGGTTATGAAATAAGTGTTATTTTCATTGTATCGCGAAAACTCTTTAAGTTATATTATATTTTTGTCACATCTCAGCAGATCACAGCCAAGAGTAAGGATATCATTATATCCTGACGTTGCAGTAATATTACGATAACATCATGGATAAATCATGCAGCGTGTTATAAAAAATGACATTCTGGACAATTAATGTTATGCGGATTAATTACTAACTTGAGGTGAAACTTGCGGCCCGATGGGACTCGCAATACGGGTTTTGCTTCATATGTGGTGAATGTATTATTTATTAACTAGCGAGCAGGCGCGCCGCTGTTGTGGCTGCCGGGTGTGTATGACTCCAAGTTGATTAAAAAAAAATTATACCGTAAAATATTGTATAAAATCTCCTGCATGTTGTCTGGCATGAGATATGATTTATTTATTGTTTTTAGATTAGACAGTCAATGTCTTATTTTAATATCGTCTGTTAGCAGAGTCAAGCAGTTCGCGCTGTGGAAGCGGAATTGAAGAATTGGTCACAAGAGTCTTCATCAATTGAAGAAAAATACTGTATCAAGTACCCAGGAAACCAACTCAAATAGAAATGGCATATTATTAATCTTACAAACAAAATAAATAAAATAATATATTATATACACATTTGTAATACGGTATTATTGGACGGAGAGGAGCATATAAAATTTCAATTTTACAATTATAAATTACTCAAAAAATTATGATAATTTTTTTTTTTTTTTAAATGACTATCCAAGTGCCCAAATCGTCGCAGAATTCAAAATACTAAAAATATTCAATTATCCAAATTTTTTAAATGAATAATAAATTTAATATTATAAGCGATTTCCGATCCACAGGATTTAGAAACAAAATTGATATTTCTAAACTTAAATGTACTGTAACCCAAAACCACTTTATTTATCTAGGCATTAAATTCTTTAATAATCCGCCCTTACAATAAAAAAAATTACGGGCTATTCTAAATTTGTATCTGAAACCAAAAAATATGTATACAGACTAGCAGACACATTTTTTTTTGTATCTACGGGGTGGCTCAAAAAAAGTGAGAACATTTCTTAAAATGTGATATTCGAGTACCACTACACCATCGCCATCTATGGATCAAATTTGATCATTAATTTTTCCCTTTTTTTTTATAAACACCATGTATGTCATCACTATGATAATCTGTAATTACCTCATACTTCCATATATTTTCTATTAAATATAATAAAAAAAATGATTTGTCTCTGAGATAACTGGCATTTATTGAATATTTT
The DNA here is from genome assembly GCA_031772225.1 of Eubasilissa splendida. Taxonomy (NCBI): domain Eukaryota; kingdom Metazoa; phylum Arthropoda; class Insecta; order Trichoptera; family Phryganeidae; genus Eubasilissa; species Eubasilissa splendida. Next base: position 6,377,599 of record CM062862.1, read on the forward strand.
TTTAGTAAGGATTTTAAAAATAAATACCATAACATTGAAATATATTTTCTACTTAAGTGTCATCGCAGCTATGATCTGGCAGCATTACGCTGATCCGTGTATGTATATCTATTTTTTATTATGGGTGGATCATTAGCGTTATTGGTTCATGAAATCCATCTTATTGACTAGGATTTTTTATGTTTTTATACAGCTTTTATAAAGAATAGCCAATACGGTAATTTAGATAGGCGGATGTCAATACGGCCTTACCATAGGAGTCAGATCATCAGATGTTCCTCCAAACTTTCCAGACTGTCATCCTCCTCGCGGACGATGTGCCTAAAATGTTGAAAGATGCACCACAAACAGATTGTAGACAATCTTATCTTGGATATCTAATTGTTCCAAAATTAAAGCACCAGTACCCATCCAATGACGTCAAATTTATTTCATTCACTTGTTCGTTCAAGTCGATGAAATTTTAACAAACGATTCCGCAATCACGTTGGCATTCTCGTTTTTCGCGGAAAATCGCACTCATGTCATGCCATAGTACTCCGGGGTTAGGAAGTACAATTGTTGATTTCCCTCGCGTGTCAATAAATTAATATTGATGAGACAGTTGACAATGCAATTTGCCTTCGCCGAGTGGATCTCAACGAATAAACACGAATCAATATATTATATATTATGCACGCCTACCTTTACTATGCTCGTACGTAGAGGCTGACCCAGGTCACAGGTAAAAATAAACTGTGATTGCTATTCGATTGTACGTAACTGTTATTTAATCATTGGAGGTTTGGTTTCTAGTTTACTAGTGATTGCCCGCCAAATGCATGTGATTGTGATTCGTGTTCGATTATTGCGATGATTGTTTACTGTGATTTAACGGTTGTAGTTTGGTTTTTGCAACAGAACACCACAATCATAGCTACAATCACTGATTATCTCAATACTGATAGTAGATTAGCTAACTATTTGACTAAATTTAAAAATATTAAAATTAAAATTGATATCTTGAAAAAACGAGCAAAATCTAGCAAGTCGTGGAATTGTTTTATTTTTGATTATTATATGTATAATTGTATATTGTTAACGCCGTTTAAAAATGAATTAAATTCTATTAAGTTCCTCATGTATACATTCAATTTGCGGTTTACCAAATTTTAGGCCGCGTTAACCTTCCCTTTCTTTCCTAATTTATCCTTAAGTGCAAGGAAGAAAGAAGATGTTGCAGTGATTAAAAGTCTTCCAACTGCAGCAAATTCAGTGCGCTTTGAACTTTCGTACGTATACGTAATACTTATTAATAAATCTTACCTAAATCCCGTTTATATATATTAATCCTTTTCGCGAGTGTTAGTATACACCCCGCGACGCTTATATTTGTGGTGGAGAGGAATCAATAAATGAACCAGCATCGGCAGATGAAAAGCAAGTGCATTCCTTTCTTCCTCATATTTCTACCACATACGGTTACACTTCATTATGGAGTAAAGTTCGCAATAGGCATTGAACTTAATCAGGGGTGATATAATTTTATATTATATCATATTTTTAACTCTTCACTTAATAATTGAAGAATTTCCGGAGAATAATAGTAAAAATATTTTATATCTTTCAAGAATGGAAATTAACTCGCAAGCTATACTTTTAATAAACACATGCTTCCAGTGAATTCCTTTTATGTGAATATAACATTTAGTGACGATACAGTCCTTTTTTACAGCATCTATGTTAGTAGCGTAACTTGAATCCAAGCTAGTGCACGCCACTGGTAGATTCACTTTTTATACTACATATAGATACTATCAAAATGTTGTATAAACAGTACCTTTTTAAAATTAGATCTAGAATAATTATCCAATGAAATAATCTAATTCAAAATCGTAAGAACTCTGTAATAAAGATAATATGTTTTAGAAATTAGAAATGTTGATGCATAAAAAAGTAGCCACATTTTAGAACATAAATTTTAATGACACCCTTAAAATAAACAACAATGGCGTGATGTGAAATCCGGAAAACTAATTAAAAACAGTAATGTGTAATTAACAACCCGCTAGTCACTCTTGACGGTTTATTTTGAAAAATACAGACATATTATGTCATCCCATAAATAATGCGGTTGCGGTGCAATTATTTCAAGTAAAATTACTACCCGCAGCTATAAAAGCAGGTAGTAACTTATTATTTTCTTCATTGGTTTGTTCAGTGCAGTTCGACTTTAACAGTTATTTTTTAAAGCTATAATGGAAGTGACAAAAGAGCATAATCGTCAGATTTTGCTTTGCGAGTGTGTATAGTGAAATAGTGCAGTATTTGGGGATCGGACACTAAGCGTAAGTCAGTAGTTCTTGAAATTCCGACCCGGAAACTACAGTTTGGAAGACGAGCCTCGAACTGAGAAATCTGTAGAACTCGACGAGGACGGCCTGCAAACCCTGGTGGAATAAAATCCCAACGTAAATGTTGAGGAACTAGCAGAAAAGTTTGGATTTAGTCATTCAACCATTCATCGACACCTGCGTGGCATCGGAAAAGTTAATGGAAAGCGGAAAAGTCAGCAAAATCAATGGGTTCCTAACAAACTTTCAGAGTCTAATCGCGCGGAGAGAGTAAATGTGTGCTCTTCTTTGCGGTCACGTCTCAGGAAACGATATCCCACCCACCATATTCGCCGGACATTGCCCCATGTAATTATTATTTATTCCGCAGTCTTCGAAATAATTTTGATGGGAAAAATATGAATTTTGTAGACCAGTTTATAACAGTACTGGAGGTGTATTTTTTGTCACGGACATGTGAGTTTTGGAAGAGGAGCCTCGCAATTCTACAAGGAAGATGAAAGAACATTGTGTCTAATGTAGAATAGTATACTTTAGATTAAAAATAACTTTGTTTATTTTAATTTAAAAAAATAAAATAATTATAAGTAAACCGCATTATTTACGGGATGACCCAATATTTACGTATATATGACCGTTCAAATTACGCTTATGTATACATTATCATTTCAAGTATCACAGTATAACATTTTGTACATATAAATACTAAAAAGTGTTGTGTATTTGTAATGTGTAAACGTGTTAGCTCGCTCCTTCCACAGGAAAATTTCGTAGGTGCTTAGAAATAAACTATTTGATGAAGATATACAAGTACGTCATACTTGTTACCATAGTGACTGCATATTTTATTCAGTATCACTTTTTATAAAGTCACATGTTCGACAAACCGCAACACTCACGCCTTTGAAAATAAAAAAATGTCCTTTAACGTCCGATACGTAGGTAGAATTTATTTTAGAAGTCAGTACCTATACGGTACCTACTTAAAAATCTGAATTCAAAAAATAATACACACCTAGTCAGTAGCTACACAAAATATCATACAATACCAATAAACCGCTTTAATTAACATTTCATTCCTTCCTTCCCAGTGAACTGTAAAACTTACAAGCACATAGACAACGTTACTTTTAAATGTATTCATTTATATATGTATAGGAAACTATTTTAATTGGGATTTCTCTTCCATTCTAGGTGCCCTATGTTGTAGTGTTTCTGTTAATTTAAGATTTATTTTGCGATATATTATGTACAAACACCAAAACGAACATATTGAATACACACCTACACATGTGTATACATAACGAGTTAGTATGTGTAATTATATTATACAAATTTATACAATATACGTCGTGTTGTCATCGTATAATTTTTAACAGCGTTCAGAACATAAAAAATCTTTGATCGGTAATATTGTATTGCTAGAGGAATAAATTTCTACATTTATAATGTGTACCAAGAAAGACATTAATAAGTTTTAATAGGCACTATAATAAATAAACTCACTGTAAATCATTGAGTTGTTTCATTGCGTTACATTGTACGTTTAATTATTATACATATTTTTTTTTAAATACTTTTTAAAATCTCAAAACGGCCCGCCATGAAAATGTAGAACCGGGCGAATAATTTCCCGCAGAATTGTCTTAGATTTTTCAAAACAAATTAAAGTAATCAACTAGAAATATATACAGGTTTTTATCATTTTAATTATACGCGATAAACGATAATGTTAAAAAAATATATTAAATAATGATGATAAAGTTATTTGAAAAAATTCCGTGAGCTAAAATAAATATATTAAGTTTTTTATAAAATACTCTAATTTTTATTATGTATTTTGTTTAATTTTTTACAAATTTTTGGTGAAAGTTTTTATAGAATCTTTTTATAAATATATTTCAATAGGGTCAAGAACAGGGTGAAGAAGTGAAATGGAACGAATATGATGGGGATCTGATAAGGGATCATATAGGCCGAGGGAGTTTGTGGAAGGGTTTTGAATGTAAATTAATCTAGAATAAAATTTAAAAGATAAATTGTGTATGTTTTGTTTAAGTGAGGGTATGTTTGAGTCACTGTGAATGATTGTATTTTTGACAAACCAGGATGAGTTTGTGATTCTCCTAAGGATATAGTTCTGTTTGGATTCTAAAATATAATGAAATGTATAAATTTAGGAGGGGGTATAGTCTGTTATAGGAGATTTGAGCACTGTCATGAATGTTGTTAATGTGTTGTGTCCATCGAAATTTATTGTGAAATGTAAGTCCAAGATATTTCACAGAATCAACCCATGGAATAAGAACTATTTTTTTATAAATAATGACTACGAACTAATTTTTATACTTACATGTAGTGTATTACGGCTGCGCCGTTTGTGGTGTCTCTTTATAGTACCAGCTATTTACCGCTGCACCAGATGTTTAATTCTTCTCCTGAAGGATGCTGGTGGTTTGGTGACATGAATAATATACTCTGCTTCAGGTGACAATATAGCACACCGAAAGTACACTTTGCAATATACGAGTAATACAATGATCTGTCTGGGTTGACGATCTCCAACACATACTTATAAGCACACACACACACATACTTCGATCGCGCATGCGTTATCATATATAATAAACCATAGACATATTTTTAGAGAACGTACAAAAAATTTACGACAATGATTTTCATCATCTTACATACAGAACAAAGGCTATATTTCGGTGTCATCGCAATGTTTTATGATTCTGATTGACTGATAATGATTGAAGAGGTATACGTGAAGGTTATGGATTACAAGACATAGGATGTAATCAGTCAATAAAAACTCAGGTTGTTACACGTTTGATTTACTCCAGAGAACTGCTCCGAAAATGTTCACCATGTCCTTATATAGGCAGATCCACGGCTTGCATGCTATTCAGTCTTGTGGCGGACGTGACATAAATATGCCGTTATACAGTACCTAAGAATATATGTTCTTAGGTACGGCATAACGTGGGAATTCGGTTGCGATTACTTAGGAATACAGCGTGCACGCGTTCTTTTACCCATTTAAGTGCGTCACGTGATATTGGTATAGTTAGTAGTACATGAATTCTCGGATAAAATCGTTAAAAAACACATTTATAACTCTATAAATAATAACTAAGAACTCATTTTTATATTTATATTTTGCAATGTGCAAAAATTTTACGAAAAGATTTTCATCATCTTCCCCTTTCCACCCTCCGTAACACGCTATATTAATTGAATTCCACCAATCACCAGATTTCATTACCCACTACAACAGTAGCCGCGTATGCTGTTTGATACAAATAAAATGTAATGCGTAATTTTCTGACGACAATGTCACCGTATCTTAACAGTTCAGCAATTGGGCCAAGTCAAACTAATCTTCCAGTGTGACCCTACCCAGTTCATTCACTATGGTGATCTCCTCGGACGAGACGGGACGAGAACCCCCGACTACATTATCATTTTAGATCACAGCTAGTTGATTTATTTATGTATATATATATAATAAACGTATTAATAAATAAATAATTGATGTCTACAAATAATAAGTAATTTGATTATTAGGTATGTATTTTCATGACACATTCAGTGCTCCAATGGTGACCGCATTGTCCCACTACAGGATTTATCATATTTTGTTTATTATTTAATAATTATAATGGTTTGTGTATAATTATAATTTAGAACATTAACAGTTAGCGCTATCTTTATGTGTTATTATGGAAGAATATTTTTAATTGGTATATCCGAAAAATAAACAAACATTATATTTAATTATTTGATAAATATCATTTCTATAATCATTATTCAATGTTAGCTAGTTGTAATGAGGTACAAATATTCAAGAGAGATGTTCTACGATTTAAGTAAAGGGCTTTCATTTACTTATCCAGTTTGAATTTCGAGCACAGACCAGTAAATGAATACACATGAAATAAAGTGTACATATAGGAAAGTAGTTTGAAACATCAGTTGGCGCATTCTACATTTAAATGGCTAAAATAACATGTATTTATATGTATTCACGACCGAATTCCTACGTTATATCGTACCTAAGAACATGTACTCTTAGGTTCAGTATAACGGCCTATTTAAGTCGCGTCCGCCACAAAATTAAATAGCACGTAAACCGTGGATCTGCCATGCTGAATACTCAAGGAGCAGTTCTCTGGAATAAATCTAACGTGTGATTACCTGAGTTTGTCATGAATCTTACAATGAGTCTGCGCGTGCGCGGCTGCGCAGCAGTTTTGAAAGTTCCGCGCAGTGATTACAAGCTAGCGCGCATACCAAATTCTTTAATTATTTTGAAATATAGAATTTTCATAATTATCTATGTAAAAAATTGGATAAAAATTATTAAACAACCATTTTTTTAGAGTTGCCTCAGCTGCCTGGTTTTCCGCGCGAAAACTTTCTCGCCTATTGAACGTTGGTCAGGGGTTCAAAACTTTGATAAGACAAAGCTTCTTCTGTCTTGTGCTGTTTTAGTTCTTGATGACCAATCAAGGCTCAAATACAAGATCATTGCTATATACCCTAAGTTAATCTGGAACGTTCCATCAGCAGCCTTTTTTCTAGAGTTGCCAGAAACATCTTAGTAATTTTGTCCAAGCCACCTCACTTAAGATCTTTCTATATGTACAAGTAGGAGCTCCATGCCGAGGCTCTCTCTTATCGTGGTACTTCTCACTCTACCAAATGGAGTCTTTTTTGAGGATTCATTAAAGTGTGGATGTCCCGCTGGAGGATATTGGGAAGACCGACGGATGGCGAAGGGTAGTCTCCCGCCTTCCCTCTGTTGCTCTGTACCATTTATTTTCATGTAAATTTATTTAACAGATATGTGACTGTGTCAAGCATGACTCAAACCTATCTGTATTGTACTTTTTTCCGCTGAGGGAGTCTATGTGATAACTGTGGCCCTATATCTATCTTGTCAATGAATTTTAACTACACATAACTTGAACCATATATTAAGTCATCCTAAATAATGCGGTTTTTTCAATTACATGAACTAAAAGTCGGAGAGGAACGGGATAAACTACCTGCATCATATTTTATTGCTACTTGCTGTAAAAGTATTAAAAAACCGCACTATTTATGGGATAACTTAATATTTGTAAAATTATTTATATACATTATTTTATTGTCTCATATATTTCTTGTTATCTAATGATCCATTTATATTTCTGTATGTTGTTACGTTTGTACTAATAAAGAATAGCACACAAGACGCCGAAAGAAGTTAATGTAAAAAAATTTTATCGATTGGAACCGAGACATGAGCACAAACTCATAAAACAGTTCCGGGAAGGTGTGGGGTTCTTTAGGCATCACTTGTGCAACTATGATATATATATTTTTAAAAATTATCAAAATCAACTAGGTGGTTAAAATTCATATATTAAGTTGTTAACTTTGTTTTATTAACCACTTAATGAATTAAAATACATCTAACGGTTTAGAAAAATATTATTTTCTTCTTTAAGGTGTTATTATTGGCATAGGATTTTATTCATAAATAAATTTTCAAATATCTAAACACCTACCACTAAATATTTTCGACCGGCATTTTATACAAATAATAGTATAGGAAATTTACTCATAAATTCTAAAGACAAATATGATAATAAATAATAATAAAATTGAATTCAAAATTTTTAGAAAACCAACTTTTACAGATACTATCATACACAATGAATCTAATCATCCATTATCACACAAACATTCAGGGTTCCACTCCATGATACATCGTTTAGTCAATATTCCTATGTCAACATCCAATTTCAATATTGAATTGAATACAATTAAAAAAATAGCAGTTAATAACGGGTATAATACAGGTTTGATAGACACTATTTTAAAAAATAAATTAAAAGAATATAATAATCAATTTTTATATAAATCACAGATAAAACATAATGATAATAATGATTATTGGCGTAGGATTTTATACATAAATAACTTTTCGAATCAAATATCTAAACACCTACCACGAAACATTAGACCGGCATTTTATACAAATAATAGTATAGGAAATTTACTCATAAATTCTAAAGACAAAGATGATAAATTTAACAATTCTGGTGTCTATAAACTTAGTTGCAAGGATTGTGCTGCATTTTATATTGGTAAAACGGGTAGAAATTTTAATATAAGAGTAAGGGAGCATTTGAGATGTTTGAACAATAGTGGGTTTTCAGAATTTGCTAATCATTTGATAGAAAATGGTCATGATTTTGATAAAAAATTGGGATTGTCAATTTTGCATATAAACGGTGTTGGTCACAAATTAAATAATTTGGAATCGTTGGAGATAAATAAAGCGTGTAAAACTAATCAAAAAAATTATAAACAACCAACTAAATTTAACTACGAGTCCCATTCTAAAAATTTTTTCCTAAAAATTATTCGAGTAAATTTGTATTAAGTAATGATTTGAGTTAGGTACTAAAAAAAAAAAAAAATTTTTTAAAATAGATTCTGTCAAAGAAACAATATATGTTTTAGTTAGTTATGACATCCTGAAGAAGAAAATGGTATTTTTCGAAACCGGTAGATGTATTTAAACTCATTTTAGTGGTTAATAAAACAAACATTTTATTTTGTTCAAGCTATAGCTCTTTCTCATTTTTTCGTTTTTTATTTCGGCTTGTTCTACGCCCCGGCTTGCTCGGCACCCTAGGGAGGGGATCGAGCTTATCCCCTTCCCCTAGGGCCGGCCCTGCATTTTCTCTCACTCACTGCAGCCTCTTTACATTCACCTTCCTCAGGATATCTGGGGCGGTATACCGTTTCCGAAGTTCCACTTCTTTAATCTCCTCCATTTTCCAATTAGGTTATCATGTATTGGGCCGTAGAGTCTACTTCACCTTCTCATTGCACGTCGATAGAGATATCCTCTCCGAAGTACTTAAACCTATCTCACTTTAGCTGCAACCTTTGAAAGCTGATGATCCACCACTCCTGATACCTTACTCACTGCAGAACTATCTTCATCCCTTATCGTGTACACTTTTCACTACACGAATTTATCTAATCTTCTAAGTATTATCGTGTGGACGCCAGCCTTTTTACGTGAAATATCTTAAAAATAATAACACTAATATATATCATGGTATTCAAGAAAATAATGATAAATTTCCACAATGCAAAGGTTCTTACATTGTGTCGTGTATATTTCTTTACTTTAATGCCAGTAATAATAAATCTACAATCTGTTTGTTACCTTATTTACGTTTGTCGTAAATTTAACGACAAGCGTAAAACAAAAGTAGTTTGAGAGGCGGCCCGCACAATCTTTTCTCAAAGTTTTATTTTATTTTTTCGTCACACAGTTTCGATTTAAATATATTTTTAACATTTTATCTAAATTCATTTTGTTCCGGTTTGATGCTTATCATAAACTGTATGTGTATAGTGTTATTCTAGGTTTTGGTCTTTGTTCTATATAAATGAAGACGCGCCTGAAATCATTGTGTTATGCAATCTACACTACATAACATGAAATATTATTAAATGACAGATTACTAACATGCTGTTTACAGACTCTTGTAAAAGTATAAACGCAGATTTAGTACAAAGCACAAACAAAGGGATAGTATAAAAGCTAAGCTATCAGGGTACCGGTACAGAGACGAAAGTTAGTTTGCTATACGAAACACCCGATCATATTATTGTGTTCAGAACAAAGACTGAACGTTATGTATTAAGATTTTAAGATGTATTCCGTCAGTAAAAGTTCATTTATTTCAGAAAACTGCTTCTTAAATGTTTGCTTGCATGTTATTTACTCTTGTGGCGGACATGACATAAATAGACCGTTAAACAGTACCTAAGAACACGTATTCTTAGGTATTCGGTCCCAAATATATAGTACTACAGCATGCATGTGTTCTTTTTTAGCCGTTTAAATCTGTCACATGATATACATTATACATGATGCACCATTTGTTATTTCGTTTGTAGTGATGATGAGCTTAAAATCACGAACCGTGAGTCAATCGCTGATATTTTTGAGTCACACTCACTATCAGTGATTAAATATCTGGGAATATTGTGACACGTGATTCATTTTTTAGTTTTATTTATATTTGGTTGTGAACCGTGATTCGGCGCATGTGCATATGAAACGAAAATATTCATGAAAGAATGACGTTATAATTCGTGATAAGCCCTATTTTGTAGGTTCTGCCAAAACGTTTTACGCATTTAACCCGAAATGCTGAGAATTTGACACGAAAAATGACATTTGTTTAAGGGTTTTCATTCTCTTTGCGATGATATTAAATTATATATGCTAGAATATGTTTTTTACACAAATTAAATTTGAATAATATAAGTAAATACGCTCAAAATTATGTTTTTTTATTTATTTCGTGTATTATGATATTGTGTGGCGCACGCGTATTAGTAATGAAACTGTGATCACAGTCACCGTTTTCAATCACTGCTATTATTGAATACCAATCACAATCACACCAGTGAGTCGAGTTAGATGCACCAGGAATATGAATTCTTGGATAATATTGTTACTTATGTTTGTAACACATTTTCTCAAAATAAAGTAAAATTGAGTAGGTACTACTCGGTCACTAATACGACATGACACATTATTTAATTTGTCGTGCTACTAAGCAGTTTATTATTTACTGGACTGCTTCGTAACTCCAATGGCTCCAATTCATTTCAGTAGAGAAATTTTGAAGAACAACGCGCTACTGCGAGTTAAAAACATAATTGTGATGTAATTCATCTTCAATGAATTGCAAGTAAATTACTCACTCACTAACGCGCTCACCAAATAATCATTTGTATTTACAAGACTGATTTAAAATGTTATTTTTACTACCTATTACGTTATCTAACATTTATTTTACTGATTAAAAACCCATTAATACATTTATTTGATTAAGCGAGGCATTCATTACGAATGTCGATAAAGGTATAATTATAAAATATCGTTCAATTTTATATTATTTATAAGCAGTGGCGTGCACTAGGTATAGATTTAGGTTATGCTGTTACCAATGATATTATACAATATATGTACTTTCGTTTAACCAACGGCTTAAGACAAAATAAATCCGTCGTTTATACGACCTTACCATGTATTTTTTTATAATTTTAGAGAACTATCTATAGTGTTTTTAAAGTTTTAACGTAAAATAATACCTTATTACCCATATAAAAAAATGTATGAACGTTTTTAAGAACACTTTCTATGACTGGACATGATTCATTTATTATTTGAAAATCCTTCACGTAATAACTATAGGAAATATTTATTTTTATTAAAGGTTGTCGGAAATAGTTCTACCAATTGCGTTATGTTTTTTCCAAATCAAAAAGCAATCCATGCACCAAATTTAAAGAACAATCATAAAATCAACACGTTAAAAACAGTAAGATAGTAAATTTGCGAATTGGTAAAAGAGGAAGTAGACACTGCAATAATTTGTACGTAGTTGTAAGCCTTTCTAATGTAATTCTGTAAAAATATATATATATAGGTAAAGACTCCATACAAAACGGATCAACCGAAAGGAATTTTCAATTCAGTAAATATACATTTATATGACTCGAGTAATTCACTAGCTTAAAGACAGAACAGAGTAATGTGAATAGCTCAATGCGGCGAATAGTCAACGGTGAGTTGTCGTGGTAATTTTTAGAACTAAGTGATTAAAGTCTCTACTGATACGCAGGTTGCGCTAATTGTAAAATAATGTTATCGCTTATGTTAATTCAATTATTTAATTTATATTTGTTTCCCAGAATTTTTTGTAATGCAATGATTTTTTGCTTGTTTGCACTGCACCTCCCTGCATATAAACATATACAAGTAGACTTTCTCTATCCCCTTCGCCAGGCGGGAGTCTATGCAAAAGAAGATGGGCTCCAATACAATAGTGAAATCAATGAAAACAATTTTAAAATAATGAAACAATACTAGTTTCGCGTAACCGTTTCCGCAAATCTTTTTTTCAGTTTTTTTCAGTCAACACCGTTTGTCCATCGATAAATGTTTCATATTATATGGCAAAATATTGTAGGCTTTGGGTGCCAGAAACACATGGGAGGATTAATTAACCAAAGCGCGCTCTCATTTTGGGCGTCGCGGTGGACCTATTTCATTTTGCTCTCGTAGGATAAGTACGTTAATGAAATTTTGTAATAGTGTTGCAATGTGAATAATCATCGAATACATACAATTTCATTATTAGGGGAACACATTCTTATTGTGACGTTGTAATTATTCAGAACAGACGCTCTGTGATATTTTAAATATATTAATTAGAAAGATATACATATAAAATCAATTTTATCAAAAATATTGTCGTTGCACCACCGGAATTCGAGCCTGGATCTCTTTCCAAACCGAAGAAGGTGCATTATTCAAATATGCTACAGCGACGATATTTTTAGCGACAAATTTTCGAACCTATATGTTATTTATCGTTCCATTATTTGAAAGAGCCATCTACCTTATTTTTACGGAACCTCAAATACCTTTGAGTAATCTGATAGCAGACGCCAGAATTATCAGTTCATTTTTATTACATTTTGGACACATTGATACAACTTTATTATTAAGGGAACACATTCTTATTATAAATTTGTTCATTCAGAACATAGGTCTGTGATATTTAAAATAAAAATGTAATAAAAATGAATTGATAATTTTGGCGTCTGCTATCAGATTACTCAAAGGTATTTGAGATTCCGTTTAAAATAAGGTAGATGGCTCTTTCAAATAATGGAATGATTAAATGTGTTAATATCAAAAAGGTAACATATGGGTTCGAAAATTTGTCACTAAAAATATCGTCACTGTAGCATAGTTGAATAATGCACCTTCCCCGGCTTAGAAAGCATTCCAGGTTCGAATCCCAGTGTCGCAACAACAATATTTTTCGATAAAATTGATTTTATATGTTTATATCTTTCTAATTAATATATTTAATTCATATTTACAATTTTATTCTTTATCTATGGCTTTATTTACACGTGCGTTCAAAAACTGCCACTTTGCTGGCGAAAAATCTTCGGTAATGTAAAATAAACAGCGAGATCATCGTCATTATACATCATTACATCACATGGCGGTTAATGTTTGGTGTGACATGATTATTTTAATTTTCACAACTAAACTTTTTACTACACACACGTTGAGTTACATTCAATGATTCAATATAACTCAACGTCTACTCGTAAGTAGAGATTCTGCGTCGAGACATCTCGGGACTTTTTTCCCGGGAATTCCCGGATGCTGTCTCGAGTCCCGGGAATTTTTGTTAAAAGTACCGGTACTCGAGACTCTCTAATTTAAAAGGTACCAATACATTTTACACTTTATATTTAAACCAAATGAGTTTAAGATTTTCCAATCGACTGCAGAACGGACGCAATTTTTTTTTCGTAATTCATGGCTGACGATAAAGCCAACATCAACAGAAAACGTTAACAGCAGCAATATTTACTACAATGATTAGAAATTGGTTATCTGATTCGGCTTTAACTTTATTGGTATTTCTAAAAGCTTATTTTACTAGGCAAAAATAAAAAATGTATGTTTTTCTTTGTTATTGTTTTTACGTTGTTGTAATAAAGGGGTCTAAGCAATACTAATTTGTATATGTTTACACTCCATTAGAACACATTAACATGAATTATTTTACATGATTTAAACGAAAAATATTCAAATACCCGGTAATTCCCGGAACTTTTAAAAAATTACATCTTGAGTCCCGGGAATTAAAAAACCCCGAGACTTCAGAATCCCTGCTCGTAACTCATTGATTCATTGTCGTATACTGAAACTGTCAAAGTATTAATGTGACAAATGACTTTTGAAACAGCTGTGAAGAGTCCACCATTATTAACTAACGATTGATGATTTTACCATCGAATATCGGAGAGTAAAATAAGTTTACTACGGGATTCGAAAAGTTAATATTTTTTATCAACGATCTAATAATCCGTTTTCACAAAAAAAAAATACTTTAGTAACTTTAACTAAACTGATCACAAAACAGGCCTTTAATGTCAAAAAGTGGTGATATCGACTGACCTCCTCGATCACCTGATTTGACGGTTCCCGACTATTATCTGTGGAAATACTTGAAAGTGAAGGTCTACGTTAAAAAGCCAATAATAATTTCGATTCTACAGGATAGTATTCGAAATGAAATTGCTGAAATAACACACAAAGTGTGCGTGAATGTTATGAAAAATATGGTTAAAAAAGCACGCATTTGTGCCGCTGCCAAAGGCGGCCACTTGGCCAATGTTATATTTCATACATAATTGTAATAAGTCACATAATTGATAAATAAAAATCATTTAAAAAAATTGTGTTATATTTTGTAGTTATTCAAAAATAATATCGGTCTGGAACATAATATTCACCCTGTATATATTTAATTCGAAAAATAAAAGGTCATAAAACATTGAGCGGACAGACTATTTTTGGCTTAGTTTATTTTAGCCCTAAATTAGGGCCTGAAGCAAAGATAAAGAATAATAATAATCAATTTCGCAAATACTTATCATGACACGATTTTGTAAAAATGTCATACAATAATATTTTCTGTAACGAAACAGTTTTTGTACATACTCTTTGAACATTTTCAACTCGTAATTTAGTTAAGTATTCACTAGTGGTGGTAAACTATTATGTGACTATGATTGTGACTATGATTGGTAACTGAGATTTATCGATGATTGGTAACTAAGATTCAACTGTTGTGAGAGCTACTTTCTAGTGTACCAGTTGAAGAATTATAAATAATCAGTTACCAATCATCATTACAATCGAACACAATCACAGTAATTGTAACGGTTTGAATAACTGTTTAAACAAATGTTTATATAACGAATTCCCCATGACTAGTCATGGCGAATTCGTTATATAAACATTTGTACACAGTTCATGATATTTTGTGTATTATACTATACTATACTAGTATAATACACAACATATCATGAACTAAGTGTGTTACAATATCTGTGTATGTTATAATATCCTAAAAATATGTATAAAATATTATTGTACATTATTTAATTGTAAATTTATGTTTTCAGATAAAATCGGATCGAATGGCCAACAATGGAAATGACACAATTATCAAGTAAGTATAGCGCTAAAGTCAACACTGGTGCAGCAAACATGACGCTAACAATGCCCCCGAGATTAACCGGTGACGTGTTACGGTTATTTTGATAGTTAACAGATCGTAGCTGCAATTTTCATCTTTATATATAATAGGTGCGGCTATTCAGTTTCCACAATCTAAATTGTATTCGTGTTTTAGGTCATTCGGCGATAACTATTGCATAAGGTAAAACGGTGCCGATAACGCCACTGCTAGAAAATATCACATTTGAAAAATACGCTAGAAAAAATATCGATTTATTTATACATACATAATGGATTTTTAAATATAATTTTAAAAAGCTATTTTTTTAAATATTTATTTGTAAATGTTGTGCATTTATTTTGCGGTGCTCTTTTTGCTTTTCACAACTCAGCTTATCCATTCAGGACACAGGTTTATGATATTTTAATATTTTAATTACAACTTCACAATGAGAATGAGTTCTTCTAATAATAAAATTGTATCAATGTGTCCAAAATTTAATAAAAATGAATTGATAATTCTGGCGTCTGCCATCAGATTACTCAAAAGTATTTGAGATTCCGTAAAAATAATGTAGACGGCTCTTACAAATAATGGAACGATTAAATGTATTAATATCAAAATGGTAACATATAGGTTCGAAAATTTGTCGCTAAAAATATTGTACCTTCTTCGGTTTGGAAAGAGATCCAGGTTCGAATCCCGATGGCGCAACAACAATATTTTTCGATAAAATTGATTTTAAATGTATGCATATCTTTCTAATTAATGCATTTAATTCATATTTAAAATATCACAGAGCTACGTTCTGAATAATTACAACTTGACAATAAGAATGTGTTCTAATAATAATAAATTCTTTTTTCAGTTATAATTACTACTGATTTTTTTTTTCAATTTTAGACAGCCGAATTGGTGGAACAAGCGCACACGTATGGAACGGAACCTGACCCTGCTGTCGGTCATTGCACTCATTCTGATCGTATGCCTGATAGTCATACTGGCCATCGTGGTTTCAACCAGAAAATCTTCAGATTTCGGTGAGTTTTTACTATGATTTAAAATAGCTGTCACAAACCACGATCCGGTCCAGAATGTCATTAGCACAAGAAGAAAGAAAGAGCTATTAATAATCGAAGTATTTTGTGTAATATGACATCGTGAAGATATGCCTTTTATCGCAAATCTATTCCCTGTTAAGAGTTTACGTAATAATTATACGGTACATTCTCATTATCTTTGATGTAATATAAAAAAGATACAATATTTATATATCAATACAATGTGGATATTATGTTTGTTAATAACATCGATATAAAATATGATCAAAAATGTATCAGAGACAGTAGGCCACACTGAGTCTGAGATTTATAGTTTTCATAAAAAAGTTTTAATTGTTTTTTTTTAATTAGCCGTAAACAATTTTTTTACATACATGGAAGATGCTTTATCAAAGCATATGTGTGTCAAATTTTATCACGAATTGGTTCAGTATTTATGATATGACGGTCATTTTTGTAAAAACAGATTGAAAATTTCTCGAAATGCACAAACTTCTAAAGTGTCGAATTTGCTCAATGGGTTGCTAATGATGTTCCCTAACCATAGCCTCCGTGTATTATACAGGTAGAATATTATATTTTATTAATGTTACTTCCTTACTTACCATCACGCCGTTTCCCCGCGGGGGTAGGCCTAGAGGATAGAGCGCCACACTCCTCTGTCCTGACACACAATTCTCGCCTCGTTCACATTCATACATCTTCTCATACAAGCTCGCCGATTGTTGAGGCTTCTAACAGAACCATCCTCCATTATCTGGTTTACCTGATCGTGCCAAGTCTTTCGCGGATGTCCTCTATTTCTGGTGCCATCAACACTTGCGTCATATATCTTTCTTAGCGTTCTCTCCAAACCATCTAAGTGATCCTTTCTTAATCTTACTCACTATACTAACATCAGCTTTACATTCTTTCCGTATTTCTTCATTCTTTATTCTGTCAGAAATAGATTTGCCACGTATACACCTAAGTGATCTCATTTCCACTGCATTCAATCTACTTTTGTTCCTCTTCTGCCAGCTCTAGACCTCACTTCCATATATCAGTGTCGGTACCAGAACTTTATTGTGCACCGCTAGTCTTGCCTCGGTTGACAAATTTCCGTTAGATATAATTCAATTTAAAGCGCCGTTCACTTTATTCCCTGCATTCATCCTCCTTTCGATATCATTCTCAGCCTTTCCGTTTCTATCAAACATACTTCCCAAATACACAAACTCATCTACTTGTTCCAAACATTCATCACCTACAAGTATTTAGCCCGGTGTCTTGCTTTCCTCCTTCTCGAATACCATCACTTTCGACTTTCGAGAATCGCTCACGACTTCTACTCACCAGATTCTGTAGTTCTTGTTCATTATTCGCCATTAGTACTGCATCATCGGCGTACAATAAACAGCATACAATCAAATCGCCCATTTTTGCTCCTACATTCATACATTCCAGTTCTTTCACACGTTTATTCATATGCAAGTTGAACAGCCATGGAGACATTACACCAACCCTGTTTGACACTCTTTGTAATGTCAAACCATACTGTGAATGTTTCATTAATTCTTACACGTGCAGAACTTCCTTCATATAGGAATGCGATTGCGTGTATAATTCACCCCGTAATCAGAGAGTAATGTTAATATTACATTTTATGTTTTTTTCTGCTCAGTAGTTAATACTTTTTATGTCTTATTACCGCTTAGAACCAACACATAACTAACAGCAATATTTATGACATTTGACGCATTTTCGAATTTCGTGAAAAACTTTTCTGCATTAAGAGTTCTATGAAAAAATACAAATGTATTACAAATCAGCATGTGATAATCTTTGCAATTTGTAAAAAATAAGACTAAAAAAATTTACATTTTCTTCTTAATATGTTTTTAGATTCAAGTTTACAGAGCGACCAATCATTTGCTGGTGATGGATTTTCACCCATATATGGGAAAAAGGACCAGAAATTCGGTATATGTCTTTCTCCAGGTTGTGTCACCGCTGGTAAGTCCTAAATCATACACTAACTAACCTACTCAAATATTACTGCTTTCTTTAAATAATTTCCTTATGCAGTGGCGTAACCGGAAAAAATGGTCCCCAATGTAAAATATAATATAATGTAATATTTTTACTGTACGATTCATTGATCAAAAAAACATGTTTTTAGACATTTATATGAATTTGTAACAGTAAACATATTTACTTCGTTTTAAAAGGATTTTCACTTTGCGACGATGGTCTGGTCTTATCCCAATATATTAAAGCATGTGTTACAGAAATGATTATTTCAATTTTATAATGTAATTTTTTGCTGTAGTGTGTTTTAATAAAAATATTGGTCTATTTCAGCGCTGAGAAAAATAATTCTCACAATAGTATCGTTTGGGCCTACAGTTGGCATAGTTACACCACTATCCTTATATCCGTCTGTGTCGCATGGCAACGTAAAACAAACATAATATGTATATTTTAATTTTCACTAAATTAAACATTGCCTGATCGTGCTGATGCATCAGATAGCAGGATGTACGGCAGTTCAATAAGTAATTTATTTGGGTGTGCAGATCACGAACACGTATGACAGGGTATTCCGACAATTGCGCGCAAGACAACCGCGCGCCGAGAATAGCGCGCAATATGATGATATTTATTCCATGTACTCGTTTTATTTTATAATTAATTAATATTTAATAAAAAAATATTTAAATGTAAAACATACTCATTACATGAAAAAAATCAGAAAAAAAGATCGTCCGGAAAGAAAGTCAATTTTATTAATAAAATTAAAAAATTTAATTTAATGAAAAAAAAAGTTAATTTATTAGGTTAGGTTAGGCTAGTGAAATTCAAACTACTCGTATATATTGAAAATGTTTTAATTTTTTCGTATAAGTTTTTGGTTTATATAATTCATGATTTTTTAATTATTTATTGGACATAAAATACAATACATAGGAATAAATGCCCTCATTTATATTAATTGTAGGGTTCAAAACCCGCTTACCAACATTTTTAATTTTGTAGTTTTGTTCTGCGCGTTATTCTCGGAGCGCACTTGTCTATGCGCTGTTGTATGCCAGTAACAGTGGGCAGGAAATTCGAAAACGCATATAACTAGCTAAAATAGTTATGAACCAACTTTATAGAATATGAAAATACAGTGATATACGAAGATTGGATGTATGGACAGTTCGCAATAGCGACATTTGTAAAATACACGTAGATGTCTTCGAAGTGCATTGCGGGAGAAGGACGTTATGCATCTCGTAAACAGCATTACGCGCGAATATTTAAATCTTGCAACAAACCTTATCTACAACGGTGAACAACAGATTCTTCCAACTCTTTATGCGTCAAAGTGACAGCCCAAAAACGAGATTATCCCGGGAACAACCTTGGACCGATGAAGATCTGGACGAGTGCCACAATGGGGCGGGACTTGGGAGGGGATGGGGAGACTTCAATCATTAATGAAATGTTAGGGAATATGATATTATTAATTAGTGTTTTCTCCGAATTTAAATTATTTTATATCTCAACAGTTTCTAAATAGTTCATTATTAATTATTTATAAGATACAGAATGGAAAAGTTTTAGTTTGCGACTATCGAAATAATGATTTGTTTCTATTACGTGATTAGAAAATTCCGAGAAGTTGTTATTTTTTAGGCAGCGTCGGTGTTTTTTTATTCTCGTATTTAGATTTCTCGCATTGTATGGCAATCTTCATAAGTTATTTCACACATCCCACATTTTTCCTGATGACGAGAGAGACCGCACCTCTCGAAACATGTGTATGTACATAAATGTACATACTCGATACATGTGTAACGCAGCGTGTATGTAGTACAAAGTTTAGTTTAGTGAAAATTAAATTAATCATGTTGCTGACATGATGTGCTGTCAATTATATCTCACGAATGTGTGGATTATCGCGTCAAAATCAAAATAAAAATTATTTTGCTACTAGAAGTAACATGTCAGCGAGTCGATAGTATTTTGCTTTCTTAATTTATTTTAAAAAATCAACGAAAATAATATAAAATTCTACATAGTAATATAGCCTCACGACCCTCTGCGTAATGTTGTAGATTTGATTTTATCTTTTATATAAAAATTTAATGTTAATAATTTTCAAAATGAAATTTGGGATGTTTTAAACATGCTTGTGTCAATATTTCAGCATCCAATCTTTTGAAGCACATGAACACGGAGGCAGACCCCTGCGACGATTTCTATGAATTTGCCTGCGGAAACTTCATCAAGACAACCAAAATACCCGATGACAAGGTCTCAGTTAACACCTTCTCCGTAATAAACGATGAACTACAACTGCAGCTGAGGAACCTGTTGGAGGGAAATGCAGTCGAAGATGAACCTGGACCATTTCAACTATCGCGAAATGTATATAGATCATGTATGAACACGTGTAAGTAACTAATACTCTAATGCAAGAATAGGAATTATGCATTATGCAAATTCACTAAATGTAACCAGTGCATTTGTATCTTCATTGTTAGATATACATCCACTGACCGATTTAGCGAAAATATACTTTCACCAGTGAAAATATATTCTCACTGGTAATACAGATTCACTATAACATATACACAATAAGATATGTTCTCTTAAGAACCGAAGAGTATTGAAAGAGAGCGCAAATGCGCTTCCAGCGTCTTTTAATGCCTCACGGCTCCTCCCCCCGCCCCCACGCGACCACTTGGCGCTTGTCAGCTTTCTCACATCTGTCACCAAGCGACCACACACACATACATATTTGACCGCTGATGTCAAATATCTTACACTTGTCCAATATCACTGAAATCATCTATTTAAAGTATTATGTAGACCAACGTTCAGTCTGTGACATCTTCTAAAGCGAAAAATAGAACCTGCCCACATCTTTATTTATTAATGTAATATATGAATACAAATTGAATTAATCAATTAGAAAGATATACATTAAAAAAATATAAATAGATCTTTTCAATTTCATTCAATTCTACTACATCAACTGATTACGTTTATGATAAATTTTGAACTTATATTCTGTATATTTTTATAATTGATACATCTACTATTCCATTTTTAAAAGCAATCAACTTTATACCTTTGAGTAATACACGCTAGGAGTCGTCGGATTTAAATCAATCAATTTTACTAAATTCGGATAAACTTTGATACATCTTACTCGTACATATTTTATCCCGGTAGCGACCAAATTTTTTTTTTCAGTATATCATTCTAAGTGATTAATTTAATTTTTATTAAAAATACCACAAAACTATGTTCCGAAATTGCAACATCACAACAAAAATGTGTTTTCATTAAAAATGTAATATTTTACTAAAAAAAATATTTACAGAAAAAAATAAATATTTTAATGTCATTTGAAATTTTAATGTCAGTTTTGCAAAAATACCCCTTATATACTCGTATAATTGATGAGAACTAATTTTAATGTATGACGATAAGATGATGACCCTTCCTTGATTTTAATTTTTTTAGCTGAAATTGAAAAGGATGGAATTGCACCCCTGCTCGAGGTTATCAAAGAGTTGGGCAAGTGGCCCGTACTGGAAGGATCTCGTTGGAATGATTCCGATTTTGACTGGATAGACTCCATGTACAAGTTTAACCAAGTGGGCTATGCCACTAAGTACTTTTTTGACTTCAGTATAGCGCCCGACATTAAAAACTCCACACTCAGAATGATCACTGTAAGTATGTATTATAGGTATATGCTTTTATTCTCCTACTAATGATCTACGGATCTACTACGGATCACACAATGGTGAGATTTTAACTACACGTCTCAGAAATTTGTCGACATAGATCTGGATTTATGTTGCATCATTTTACTCTGCGTACAAGACACATGCGGTGAAGAATCACAGCTTGTTTCGTGCTCGACTCTGTACTATTCTTTATGCCCTCTTGAGGTGAGTCTCTGAAACAATTCTCATCTATTTACACGCAATGTTAGGTACAATTCATAAGAAATACTTCAGAAAATTTCAATGATATCTATATTTATATATGCATGTAGATGAATTCTCATAGTTCTAATCAAATTTCGAAAATTTTTGAAAATTTACTTCGACTAAGTTCATTAACCAGCCTGATCCGCAATCTAGTTTCAAAATAGTGGCTGTAGAGAAAAGGGGGGAAGGGGAGGTTGAATACATACAGAGTACCACAAAACAGGGAATATCATTTCCTTTCATAAACAGAAATCTGTCTGATTTTGATCTGAGGATTTTTTTTATATCTAAGAGATGTTCCTCATGTCCTTGAATGAACCAGGTTGCAAGAAATATGAAACTTAAAACTAAATAAATGATTTCAAATCCATGTAATCGTATACATAAATGTTGTTTAGTAATATATAAAATATAAAATGCTTGTGAACTCTTCATATTGTAGAACACCTAGTTGTCAGTGGCCAGTTTCAACCCTGCGGTCAAAGTTGCTAGTTTTTTTTAATGGTTTTTAATCATTGAAAATTATGTATTCCTGTCAGAAAAAATATTTGATTTCCTCTCTCCATCTTCTAGACATATTCACACTTTTCAAATCTCAATTTAAAAGACCCATCCAAGAAATTGACTATTCCAAAAGTAAATTGACCATATCTACAGAACTTGATTTTATATTCTACATTTTAGTAGTTTTAATTCCTAATATTTCTTTGTTTTGTTTATGACAAATACGACACAAGTAATGTACGATTTAATGACAACGGAATACACAGACAACTGCACATAGTCAGCTGCCGTGACTTTGAATGAAATAATCTAACCTAACTTGTCTTAAAGGAATATAAGCTTTCTTGTGGTAACATAATATTAATCTACCTAATATTCTATTATTTTGTGTGCAGTTGTCCTTGTGTACACCTGTATTGTATACAATTGCCGTGTGTGCAGTTTTTTTGTTACCATAATATATACATATATATAACATTAAACATCTTTCTGTGTTGATAATATAATCATTTCTATAAATTAAAAACATAACAAACTTCATAAAAAAATATTTAGATTCATTTGACTGGTTTCGAAATTACTGTATCTTCGTCAGACGTACATGTGAAATTTCAATGCCTAAAGTGTGACCTGTCTCTAAAATTAGATTTGAAAATTCTGAAAAATTATTATTGCTGAGGAATCTTAAGTTTATTTAGTTTTCTTCTTCTTTACATCTACATGTGCTTTGAAGGAATAAATAAGCAATTAAGTCGTCAAAATATATGCTATTTTGTAATCTTTTAATTTTGTTATTTTCAGCTAGATCAGCCAGTTTTGGGATTGAACCGAGAGTACTTGATAAAAGGAAAGGAAGACAAATTGGTTGCAGCATATTTTGAGTACATGGTCGACATTGCTGTACTTTTAGGTGCTGACAAAGAGTTTGCAAGGCAGGAACTGACGGAAGCTCTCAATTTGGAAATAGCCATGGCAAATGTAAACATAATAATTATTACAAATTATATAATCTTAACAATTTTCCATGTATTTTTAACTAATTAAACTGTACAATGTTTATGTAGATGGATTTATCAAATATTTAGGGATGCTGTTTTTTCACAGATATGGAAATAACCCTCACAAAAAGCACATAGTCTAGAAATAGTCTATGTTGCTGTCGTTTAAGGTAGCCACTAAAAACATGAACATTTATGTCCCTTTTGTCACGTCTCATAATCAGTGTTCCCTCTAAGGTGTGTGATTGTGTGCACGTGATTTGGCATCATAGCGCACACACAAATTTATTGTATTGTTGGCAGTTATCTTACAACCACACGGTCTAACTAATGTGGTCCACAGTGCTGAATCCACCCTTGAATCAAGCATATTCTCTTGGATGATTCTCGTCTATTACATTATTAATATTATGGCATAATTTAAAACAATATTAATAAAATGTTTTATAAGTCAGTTGAATGAGATTCTAATTTCAGATATCTTTACCGCAAGAGGAAAGACGAGATGCAAATGCTCTCTATCATGCATTTAATATTGCTGAATTAAATATCAAATATCCCAGGTAATGTTATATTGTGTAATGTTGCGTTAGCAAAGACGATTTATTATTTGATGTTGAGATCCAGAGCATGAATCACTTACACCTTATATAATGTGAGTCATGTCGGTGACAAATAATGATTTTACATTTATTCCGCACATGACGCATATCTATTTATTGTAGTTTACCTCATTTTCTAGAGATGCCAGGTGCGATAATATTCAAAACTATAGGAAATTAATTATTCTCTTGTCCTTCATGTCAGTATTGACATATAGTATCCTCAATCAGATGAGACATGACTTGTAATGCACCTCTACATGTCGCGGTCACCACCGCTACCCACCGCTGTGGCATTCTCAAAAGTCTTCTTTGGCCCATAGTTGTGCCCAGAATTATTCTAGGCTGTCACTTTGATACATGACGAATTGGAAGAATCTTTCGTTCCCTGCTGTACATAAAAATTGTTTTGGTTAGATTTTTTGCAGCATTGAGGTATTCGTGTGTCACGCTCTTAAAACTTTTACAGTGGTTTTGTTTTAAGTCTTCTGAGCACAATCATATTTATAACTAGAAGAAAATTAATTATTCTTTCTTTCTCCATATCAGTTTTGACATATACTGTCCTCAGTCAATTGAGACATGCCCCATAATGTACCCCAACAATTTGCGGTCCTGGGTTACATTCACAGTTGACTCCGGGGTCTCTTCAGCTAGAACTTTTCCAACGGTCCTCTTCCAAGTCTTCTGGATGCTATTGATATTGTTCAAAACTACCGGAAAATGAATTATTCTGTCTTCCTTCATATCAGTCAGAATTGACATTAGTATCCTCGTATCCAGGTAGATGCCATGCATCCATCCACCGTTTTCAGATTTCTTTCATTATAAATTAAAACCCAGGGAAATTTATTTTACTAGTCTGTCATATTGATGCATAATATAGCTGAAAAATTGAAAGAATTATTTTGTTAACTACCATAGGTAGAATTTTCCAGGTTTGAATTTGTCACAGGATTGAAGGCTTTGTGCGTTGTGCTGTCCATGAAAAATAAATTAATACGTACTTTGATATAATTGAATAATCTTCTTCTTAATCAGCCATCGTCTTTGATAGGCCTCATTGTGACATTGTCTTGTGCAGTAGTAATTCTAACATTAACTAAAATATAAGGCCTTCTATAGGTACTTAGTATTTCAAATGATCTAACAGTTTTTTGACTCGTATTTCTCTACTCTCGTAATCTTTTTGATTTTTATTTCGTATACCGAGTGTAATAGACCCACTCTACAATCATAACATTTTAAACTCATTATTTATGTAGACAACTGTCCACCCATAAAATATTGTGGACTAAGTTTGACAGACCCTGTGTATATACAGGGTGGCCTAAAAAAAGTTAGAACATTTCGTAAAATGTGATATAATACATCAAAACTAGTTTAACTATATCAACAATAGCTTAAATAGTTTACTAATTTACTTACTTACCTTTTTACCTATATTACGTTTTATTTCGATAATTTCCAGTCGCCATCTTTGATTATTAATTTTCCCATTGTTTATATTTTGTTTTTTCGAATTGTCGCCCAGAATGACAAAAATCACTGCAGAAGACCGTATTCTGATTAAAAATTTGCGAATTGAAAAACGTTGGGGTGCTAGGAAAATGATCAAAGAGTTTCAAAACAAAGCCTGGAGTATAGCTAGACATTACAGCATAACTGGATATTACAGCAGGACGGAGCTCCATATCACACAGCCAGAAATACAATCAACGTTCTTTGTCATGAGAATGTTAATTTCATCGAACCAGGCATGTGGCCACCGAACAGCCCAGATTTAAACCCAGTAGATTATGCAATATGGGGTGTTTTCATGATTTCTGATTAGCTAAATATTGTGCAAAAAATTAATTATATTATGTTTTGAAATAACTCGTGTGTTACTTTTTTTGGGCCACCCTGTATATATATATCTTAAATGAAAGGAGTTTTATTGTATTAGGATATAAAACAATTATTTCAAAAAATCTATTTTTTTCAGTATAACTTGGTTGGAATTCTTTAATACATTACTAAACCCATATGCCAACGTGACAGAGAGTGATGTAATTGTCATTTATGTCCCTAAATATATAGAGGATCTAATAGTAAGTATAATAAGTTAACTGCTTGTATTTATATAATATTATAGTCTTAGCTCAGGGCTGATGCCAATGGTTTTGATTTTATTCTAGTCAATCTTCCGTAGTTGAAAAGGGGATCTATGTATTTCATTATAGGGTTTTTACCGGCCATGACATAACTATTTATATATAGGTCATGGCCGATAGCGTTACAAACATTAATATACTTGATATATTATGTATTTTGTTGATATATTTTTATTTATCGTCGATTTATCGACACTGATTTATGTTTTAAATAAATTTTTTTAATAAATAATATTTGTATGAATTGAATTCAAGTCCTTAGCGTCAAAAGTTCCCAAGAGGGTGCAGGCCAACTACGTGATATGGAGGGCCATTAAGGATTCAGTGTCCTACACAAACGAGAAACTGAGGCACAGGCAGCTCGTGTACAGCGGAGTCCTAGCTGGCATAACAGCCCACGAACCAAGGTGGAAGGAATGCGTCAGCACAGTGAGCAACAGGTGAGTTGTACTTCTTATCATTTGAACTGTAAACATTTAGTTTATTAGTAACTTATTCAAATGTTTCATTATATTTAAAACATTTTTAATAATCAATGTGTTTTCACCTGATTTTAAAGAAGCTGTAGTTGAATGCTCAGATAGAACTTATTTAAAAATTATATGTACTAGAGTTATGAAACAAATCTATGTTCAACTCACTAACAATATGAAACAAAAGATGTGCACTTATGTTCATACTGTTTTATTTTTGCATAAATTAAGTTAATATTGAAAAAAAATATGTCCACTTGATTGTGTGCTTTTGTACATCTGTAACTCATTGTGCATGTACAAATGTAATATCTCTAACTTTTTAATGATTGACTATGCGTCGTACATGCGTAACATATTGGTGTATTATATTGTATAATATGTAAATTGATCACATTAATGTTTACTATCATTATAAGAAAATAACAATGTTTGTTAATTTTGTCAGTCTAGGAATAGCAATTGGTGCCATGTACGTCAGGAAACATTTTGACGAGGATTCCAAAAAAACTGCTTTAGAGATGGTCAAGGACATCAGGTAAATGAATTATATAATCAATTTAGTTTTCAAAGTACACACGAAAAATAATATCTTGTAATTGACCCCATTCTCATCTCCTTAACAACGAGCTCTTTCATTGATGCTTTTCATAACTGCATGGTAAATGTCTGACTATCACTCGGATTTCTCTGTGAATATTGCTCAAGAAGAGATTGAGGCTTATTCACCAATCGAGAAGAGATAAAGTGCTATTCTTAACTGATTGGTATTGGGTGATAACAGTGATTGAAAACTGTGAATGTGATTATCATTTCAATGCTATTATAATATTTATTACTTAGAAGACTTTATATTTGAGACTTTCAATATGAGTAAGCTGAAATAGAATCGTGACCCCGATCCAGTTGACAGCTCATTTCTTGTGCGTGTGCAGCAATACATTATGAACATGTTCACGTCACATTCTTTCATTGAGTATACAAATAGATATCAAATAAATTCATATACAAACTGTAAACAGCAACCACACATAGATATTTTTGTATATTCCAATAGATGGAACTATGTATTCAAGTTTAAAATATCTTCAGACAAGAATCACAGTATTTTCAAGTGACCTACCATTGATAATGATTTAAACTTACATTAATGATTCACTCACAATTCATGAATCTCAGCTCATCAACTAGGTCTAATCTAGGTCTAGGAAACATCTAATTTCATAATTAATTCACCACAAAGTCAATCCAAGTCTAATTATTCCATCATTAAATATAAATTAATTTCCTAAATACGTAACCGAATTTAAGAATACTAATAGCCATATTAGATTTTAACATACTGCACTCATTGAACATGTATTTATTTTTAAGGAACGAGTTCCGAAGTAATCTTGAACAAGTGGATTGGATGGATGAAGTGACAAGGGCTGCAGCGTTGGAGAAAGCTGACAATATGGCCTCTCACATCGCCTATCCACAAGAACTAATGGACAACAATAAAATCACCGAGTACTATGAAGGAGTAAGACATTTATATTATTATTACATTATTTAGGCATTCATCAGATCTTTTTAAAGAATACAATGTTTTAAATGTATGTTCCGAGCCTTATTAAACATTACCACATATATAAATATAAGCACCCAGTAATAAATCACCCTCATAATGCAAGGCAACAAATGAAGTACTTGACATCAGTACCGAAAGCAACACTGACTATCTATCAACACTTATATTGGTTTTTAGTTTCAAAAATATACAACACACTTAACACTAATTGGAAATCGTTCACTAATTGTAATAAAAAATAATAATAACATTATGAACCCAACATATGATTCAGTCGGAAGCAAAACTTGTCTAATATTTCTAGTAGAAACCAACACAAAAACTAAAGCACATAAGTAATTTATTTTTAAATTTTCACACAGCACATTCATTATATATTTTACTATATATTTATAACTTATGTATTTAAAATGACATCTAATAGTACAAAAAAAATATAACATAGATGAAAGTCTAGCAAAGCCAGGGCAAGGCTAAATAATTACAGTATCCTGTACAAAAAAGTAATTTAAAATGGCATTTTATTTTAAATAGATATATTTATTATTTGATCACATTATTAACACTAACTCTCATGTAAAACACTGTAAAAAATGACAATAAAATACATAAGTACTGAAATTATTATACAAATCTAATCAAAATTCATTAACTAATTAATTACTGTATTCAAAAACTGTCCAAATATTATTTGAAAACATTCCAGTTCCAACATAGCATGATTGGTTAGATCATTATTATTTGCTAAAAGAACATAGCCCATAGTATATTTATAATGTGATCATTATTTAGGTTCATAAGACATCTAGATATGTGAAAGAAGAGAGAAAGTTCTACCTTTATCAGTTTGTTTAACATATCTCCATAAAAAATGCACACACAGCGCTTAAATGAATGATATAGCCGCTTACTGTACATTGTTCTTTATTATCACTCTAGGCGTGTGTCACCGTGTCACCATAGACTTGCATATGTTATATTGTATATGTTCATTGACCTTAACGCACTTCTAGATTAGCGAAACAGATATAGATCAATATCTATCACTTGATTTAAACTCCTCTCCAACAAAATACAATAGATAATGTTGATATTCACTAACTCTGTACTGTCTTTTATTTCCATTCTCAGTATATTCCATGTTTCAAATACAAGCACCATTACTTTAATTTGAATGTATGTATTATAACATAGTTTTGTGAACATTTCATTTGCTTTGAAGATCATAAGATTATATTGATTACTAAAGTTATTATATTTGAATTAAAGCATATTAGCACGTTCGCCATTATTTGAATTTATATTATTATAAAATTTTCAGTTAGAACTGCAGCCCACAAAGTTCTTAAGGTCAGTGCTGAACTATACCAAGTTTGCAATGGATTACAACACCAAGCGATTGAGAGAAGCCGTCAACAGAACAGAGTGGAGTACCCATGGACAACCGGCAGTAGTCAACGCGTTCTATTCTTCCATTGAAAATAGCATACGTAAATATTTTTTTATATTATTATTTTATATAACCGCCAGTTGATCAATGTCCAATATTATTTAGGAGGCACCTGCTCAGTTATTTTTATCAAAAATAGAATTAATGATAACATTTCAATAAATATATCGATGGAAAAATGTGAAAGCTTATCATAATTATAATTACTACGTACAATGGTGGCTGCTACGTTTATTAAATTAAACCTATTTTACATTGTTGAAAGTATTTTTAATTATCAAAAAAAGAAAGTAGTCTACCACTGCACTACAACCTAACATAACCAATTAACATAAACAAATACCAAATCAGATATTTGGGGATTAGGACGGTGGTTAAATGAAAGAAATATTGTTTGTTTTGCGTGTTGAGGTTTATTGAGTCAGAATGAACAATGAAGATAGATGAGATTGAATACAATTAATGAGTGAATATGTAGAAGGTGTGCGTGGATTCTGAAGTGAAGCAAGTCGGCGGTCTCGCTCGGCGCGCGTGGGCCGGCAAGACCGCCGTAGTGAAACGATGAAACTGGAGAGACTGGTTGGCGGTGAATGCTCGAGCTAGACTTGTAGCAGCAGCCGACCGCGCTGTCGCTTGCATCGATGGCGGTAGATATAAATTCTGATCCCTACAGCTATATTCAACTATATACAACTATTAAAATAATAATGTAATTTGTCATTCTGAAGACGTGCATGTACATGTGCCACTTGGTGACAGAGATTATTTAAATGTCTGCTTTTAAGCAATATGGCAACAGTGTCGTATGGATCTCTTGCATTTTAGGACAATATAGTATAAAAGGTTTATTTTGGAAGAAATGATGAGCTGACTTAAAGAATTTGAGATGTGGACCTACAGAAGAATGTTTAAAATAAGCTGGATGGATAGAGTTACGAATGAAGATGTTATGGTTTGGATGAATAAAGATAAATAAGCATTTAAAACAATAAAAATTCGAAAACTTCAATATCTCGGACATGCGATGAGACATCCAGAGAAGTAAGCAGAGAATGCAGGGAAAGATTTCTGGAAGACGTGGCCCTGGAAGAAGGAGATCATCATGGCTGAAGAACCTAAGGCAAAGATTTGGTCAGTCTACTCACAGTAACTACTCCGAATTTTTTTCCACAGATGATAGTATATCATAATTTTTAATTATGACAGTCTAATATATTTGGTTTATATGTCTGGAAGTTAGAAAAGTGTGTGTGAATTATTTTGCTTATGGCTTGGTGCGATGTGCAAATTATGGTAATGTTAAAAAGTTTTACCTTAAAAGTATACACTACTTGTCGGTAGATGTTATTCACCGTCTTTGTCCACCACACGATAATAACATTTCTATTAACTATTTTAACCCCACAATTCTTTAACTATCTTCAACGTTACAATGATTTCAGAGTTCCCTGCCGGGGTCCTGCAGGGAGATTTCTTCTCTTCTCAAAGGCCACGGTACATGAACTATGGAGCCATTGGATTTATAATAGCTCATGAAATCACGCACGGATTTGATGACCAGGTAAATTTTTAATTTTTTGTATTTGAAGACACAAACCAGGCATTAAAAAAGGTTTTATTAGATTCGACATTGCTGCATTAATTTAAAAATATCATTCTAGGTAACATAATTATTACCTAGAATCATGCAAACATATAAATTATAGAATACCAATAATGGCTCTTTGGCCGTATTCTTAGATTGTAAAATTATATAGCTGTCATTTTCTACATATTACATATCATCATGTAAATAAAATTGTTTAGCTGTCCCTCACTATTGATATAAATACAAGTAGTTGAGTTAAATTGTTCAGATTGATAATGCCCTTTTAAGGCGGAACGCGTCTCAAGTAAATTAAACGAGTAGAATAAAAAAACAAGTGTTTTATTTTCACATATGTCATTATGGAGTCTGTTGTAGCATCCGCCGACGAGGTTTCAATTCTGTTTAACTTAATGTGTAAAATTTTATTTGATAATGAAGAATATCCATTTGGATTGGAACGATCCAAATATTAAATATTGTAAACTAAATATAAAATTTACTTTCAGGGTAGTCAATTTGACAAAGAAGGCAATCTGTTGAACTGGTGGGCAGAAGACACAAAGGCACAATACCTTCAAAAAGCTCAGTGTATCATAGACCAATATTCCAACTACACTGCTAAGGAAGTTGGAGTTAATGTAATTATTATTTTATTTTTTAAATCACTGCGCTAACGTTGTGGTATTTTTTATAGAAATCTTCATTTTTTATTTATTTGACATTCTTACCATTTTTTTATAACATGAATTAAGTATTTTACATCATTAAAATTACATGGTTTTTCTTTGTTTACCTCTTCAAAAAAGAGACTAGCTCTTGTGCTTTATGCACATAGTAAAATTTAATTAAATATAATTCATTTTCAAGCAAAGGAACTTTATAATATTGATTAATTGTATATATTTTCAGCTTAATGGCATTAATACACAAGGAGAGAATATAGCAGATAATGGAGGATTAAAGGAAGTGTATTTGGCCTATTTGAAATGGGTAAAGCGTAATGGAGAAGAACCGGCCTTACCTGGTCTCCGGTATTCACCCAAACAGGTTCAAATTAACATTATTATCTGATCACAAAATAAATGTGTGTTTTTAGTTGGTTTACAACTCTTTTAGAAGGTCAATTTTCTACTACTCGTTTGCTACCAAGATAAAATCTACACAATCAATACACATTGCTACCAAGATAAAATCCAAAAAATTGTAACCACCCCTGCTACAACACTGTATATCAGTTTTGAGCAGATCTGAGTTATGTTGTATGTCTTCTTGGGCATCAAATGATATATTAAATATAATAGATAAAAATATTATTAAATACAATTTTCAAGTTATCTTCCCTGCAATAGCACTGTATGTCATCCAAGATGGCCAATGCTCCAGCTGTCTATCAACAATGGTAAAAACTAGTATAGAATGTTGTTGCAGGGGGTCTCCAATTATTTTAAGATAAATGATCAGCGCAGTCAAGCAGATAAAAATATTTTATATTATATTATATTTTAACATCTAATAATCTATCAATATAACCAGGGGTGCGTACTGCATACAAGCAAAAAACCCGTGCATTACTAAAAATTCTAGGAAACAAATATAAATCAAATAATCCATAATATGTTATAATTGCACTAGCGCCCACCGTGTATCAGTAGAATCATTAGTTGTGTAGTTCTGGATGCAAGGATTCATCCAAGGATCATTCAAGGATCCGGAGCACTGTAGTCCTCTATGGGTAATTGTTCATTTACAGCTACTACAATTGCTAGCCACTGATTTAATCTATAGTTCTATTCAAGCCATACAATTGCTACCTACTGAATTGTATATTCCACTCAGCAGAGTCAGAAATGGATCAGTTGATCCATGTTGTACGGAGTCCTTACATACGCTATTTCCTAACAGAATGACTTTTGAAAGGTTTTGACCTTGGCTTAGAGCTGATTGAAGCATCTACTTCCTCATTTACCAATTTGCAAATTTTACTACCTTATTAAACGTGTTGTTTTCATGATTGCTCTTTGCGTTCAAGGATAATGCATTTATATTATGATGGATTCATTTTGCCTAAAGACTTCTGTTAAACGAAAGTTCATAGACTTATGTAAAATGTAGCAAATAATAGGCTTATTATATAATATCATGGTAACAGCATACCTAAGTTGAAACCTACTGCACGCCACTGAATATAACCATCTTCTTTCTTATTTTCAGTTGTTTTGGCTGAGTGCAGCTAACATCTGGTGTTCAGTTCATCGGCCTGAGGCTCTTAAGAGGCAAATAACGTTGGGAGTACATTCCCCTGGCAGGTTCAGAGTTCTTGGACCGATGTCCAACATGCCACAGTTTTCCGAGGACTTCAGGTGCTCAACTGAAGCCAAGATGAACCCTAAACATAAATGTACAGTGTGGTAAACTATTGGCTTGATGCACACATTGTCTAGCATATCAGGTATTATATTTAGTCTCGATAAAGCACTTTTTAATTAGAATATAGTATATTAACTAGTCTGTATCTCATAAATCTTCTTATTTTCTTTCATTGTGTGCTTAGTGGTGAGCGTCGTGATCCCCTTATTAGATTTCTAGATTTCTCCTGGTCTTAAGTCATATAGATTGGAGCATTTAAAGAGGACTATGTTACCTTCATTATTTAGTCTATCCAGTGGCCTAACTAAAATAATTTGGCCCTAATGCAGAATGGTATAAATGTATTGGCCCCGATGCAAAATGAAAGAGCCCCGTGAATATGTATTGTGCCTAAGAATATTATTATTAAGCAGTTTATGCGCCAAATAATTGGTCTTTCACACAAGTCTAATCACATTTTCAGTGTTATTTTGACTTACAGTGGAACCTTGATTTACAAACTCAATTCGAAAATCAAAACAATTATTCCCATAAGAATCAATGTAAAATGTATTAATCTGTTTAAGACCCCAAAAAAATTGCCCTTTATCATCTTTATTTTCTACTTATTGCTTGAAATCCTAT
Organism: Eubasilissa splendida; assembly: GCA_031772225.1. Taxonomy (NCBI): domain Eukaryota; kingdom Metazoa; phylum Arthropoda; class Insecta; order Trichoptera; family Phryganeidae; genus Eubasilissa; species Eubasilissa splendida. The sequence goes on from CM062862.1 coordinate 6,412,460, forward strand.
AAAAGCAATTAAAACTCATGATCTCCTTCCATGGAAATATTAGATGTTTAAAGTTCATCAGGTTTCTGTCTCACAAAAAACCTGTCTTACGATATTTGTTTCATCTTGCTTTTTATAAAGTTGCAGAAACGAGACACGACACTATTATTAAACAGATTTATAACACGATTTGATAAAGTTTTGGTTTTGCGCATGCACTGAGATCTCAGTCTATGGAGCACATGACTGCCTGCCCGTTCGTAAACCAAAATTCTGTCTGTAAACTGATTTTTGTTCTAAAATAGAGTCGTTCGTAAACCGAGGTTTCGCTGTATATCTTGATATTTTAGGCATTTATCGCAACTGAAAAAAATCCTGGCTTTGTTTTACGGCGATTTTCACTTTGCAACGATAGTCTGGTTCCTAATTTGTGAAGTGATTGACATAATTCCATTTATTGCTATCAATTTTAACAATTACTAGTCCATATTAGCTATGAAAAAAGTATTGATATGTACTCTAATGCATTTTTTTTTCTTCAGCAAAGCCTGAACCACTTGGAAAAACATAAAAAGATCACAGCAAGAGGATTAATATAGAATTTGATGTCAAATGTTTCTGATCACACCCAAGTTACACACCAAAGATATGATAAGTAAGGCTCACCACCGTGATGGAAATTAACACAATAATGCAGATGGCAGGAACATTTTGCGAGAGCTGGTGATTGCAGACTTCAGAATCATGACTAAATATCTTCGAGCTGTTTGTTTTGTGGAGAAAAACATAGTCAATATTATTGACAAATTAATTATTTTTCAACAAAATGAATGATTGTATTTATTAAAAAAGAGAAAACAATTTTTCATTAATCTAGTAATAATAGATAAATAAATAGTGCAGAAAATATAGAGTGTCCCAAAACATGTATAAATTCAATTAGCTAAATTTATAATTCAAAGGTAAATGTAGATTTTTTTTGTTTGAACTTGCAAACATTTCATATGGTGCATTGGCGAATTCTACCTTAATAGCCGCCTTTTGTTTTTTAATTATAGCTAGTTTTGTCTTATAAACCTTGTCTTTGATAAGTCCCTATAAAAAAAGTCCACTGGTACGAATCTGGGAGGTGTTCAATGCAACTTCTTCGACCAGTCTATCTGTTAGGCAGATTTTCATTAAAATAGTCCTCACATCATGATGGTAGTGGGGAGGTGCAGGAAATAAATCCATCATCGAAAAAAAACATTTCCAAAGGGATTGCATCAAAATATGTACAACCCACATTTATATATTTTTTTTTGGGACAACCTGTATATAGACATGTAGAAAGTAAAATAACAATTATACTAATTATTATATTACAATATTTTTGATGTTTATAGCGTTAACTTTGTGGTTGAAAATAAATATTATATTTTAAAGCTAACAAACTTTGTATAAATCACATTTTACGTCGACCGGTTTCGATACTATTGTATCATCTTTGTCAGGATAGACGCGCACTAACTGATCCATGAAATAAAATATGCAAAGAAATCAATTGCTTGGCCACCACCCGCCACTGGTTTAAAACTACTCGACGTTAAATCAATCAAAGTGATTTATACAAAGTTAGCTAGTTTTTAAAATTAATAATTATTATGACACTGTAAATTAATGTAAATGTGTGCAACCATTTCGAATGCGTGGCAAAAAACAAAATGGCTACATTATGTATTAAAAGAATAAATAATAAAAATACTTATTTTGCTTTCGAAAATCTCTTTCGAGGGATTTTCTCTAATGTAGGAATGAACTCGTTCACAAACAAAAATCAAAATTGCTGCGAAAATATTTTCTAAAGGGTATCTTGATGCGGCGCCACCCCTTTTAGGCATAAATTAAATTTACAGGCATTTTAACCTATGTATTTGAACTAAATTGTTCTTTGGAGTATGTCTGAAAACATACTTATACTGAACCTGTTATTAACTAAATACATACATAAATAATTTAAATAAAATAAACTGATGTGGTATATGTATCTAGAAAAAATATATTTTATGACATCTGTGTAAATTAATTTCATTCTTAAAATCTACTGACGATTTAAGACGTTATGGTAAAAATATTCCATCTTAAATGTTCAGGAACAGGACGCATCAGATCAAACTTTAAAATACTTAAACATACTAAATTATTATATTATAAACAAAGTTAGACTCAATCATTTCTGGCAACACATACAATTGCTGTACAAGTTTACTGTTTGGCATTAATAATACTATGTTCTTTTATTATTATGTAGTTTTTTGTACTCTTGTACAGTTTTGTCAATTTCACAGAGGTAAGATTAGATCAAGCTGAACTTAGTAATAGACTTTAGATTTTAAAATGTCATAGATTTTATTATATTGTAATATCTACATAATTCCAATTTTTATATTTATATACTATATATGTCTTACAAACAGTGACAGATAGTTTTTATCATTTCCGACTAACCGTTGTCTTCTCATATTATTTGATGTTATCGAACAGGGAGCAAAATTACTTCAATGTAAGGCAATCCAGTAAAATATATTTGTTTAAATATTACAATTTATCTCAACTGTGATTCTGATTGTACGAATGGTGTTCGATTGGTAATTGTGATTTAAAGGTTTCTTGTGTATCGGTAATTGTTGACCAAATTACGAATAACAATGTTATCAATTATCGCACAATCGAACACCGATAACACAACTTTAGTCACAATCACAGTTTATCTCATCACTATAATCTATACAGCTTAACTTAAAACTAGACGATGGCAAAAATTTTTTTTATAAAATTTAAAAATATATCAATAAAATTTCAGTATTAAAAATGTCATTGTTTGCATTTTTAACATTGATTTATTAATTATTATAAATCTCCACAATAATTTATTATTGTTTGCGATTATTGTGAAGTGCTGCACATTTTTTCATTGAAATGTTGAATATTTCTGGTATGATGGACTTCTTTCACAATCTCACCTTTATATAACTCTTTAGATTTGTTGACAAACTTTCATCACATATTTTAAAAAACAAAGATTTTGAATTGTAATTTCTGGTCACAGCATACTTTCTAGATTCAGCTCCATGGTGTTTTTGTGAAAACACTGACCAAACTTCAGAATACTATTCTGTGATCTTGTCCCTTACCAATCTTTGCACAAAATTCCACAGAACCACTCTTGCTAAGGGTGTCACTTTAGTGGACCCCACCGCTTATGTCTAAACCATGTGACCTCAAGAAATAGTTTAAATGCCTTTAAACAGATTATAGAGATACATATAACCATAGACGGTAAACTCATAATGCCTGTGTTAGGTGAGCAAAGAAATCTCTCCTCCTGTCTTTCTCACAATTGTTCCTTTATTTTGCTCTCTTGCACTTAGTTGCCGATTCCAGAGATCTTCCCTAGGCAGCTTTCTCAATTTTCAAAAACACTCAGTTCAATGTACGTGAACATTACTAAGGAGATTACTTTTGTTCTCGGATGCGGTAAACATTGTGTGGAAGTGAAGCTGTCATCATATTTATGGTACTGCAGATATAATTCACAAATTCAATTACGCCTCGATTTGACTGCAATTTGTTTAATTTCATCACTTACATAATATGACAGAAATAACCATAATTATTATTTATATGTATATCCTTATTATTAAAATTGTATTAAACATGCCATATTGTTAATGTTTGTTGTAAATGTTTTAAAAATATCTTTAATCAAATGTATTATAGTTATCTTGTTTTTATATATGTAAATGTTTTTTATTGACTTTATTTTGTATTAACTGAAATGTTTTTAATAAAATTTTGATTGGAAGTAATTTTTTTTTATTAAAACATCCCTTTAAATATAATCCAGATATCCAACAATGGTCAATTTTTATCCATCCAAAGTTAACGAGATTTTGTGGGGTATTTAATTTGTGAGGTAATTAAGACAGTAAGATGTTGTAAGGTAGGAGAAAAGTGGCACGAAAGAACCAGATTTAGACGAGGGTCAAAAAAATATGAAAAAAACAATTAAATACTTTATTACTTATTACTCCAATTAGATATTTATTATTTCATTAATGTAATGTAGTAAACAAATACAAAAAAATCAACAAGATTAGCGGTCATTTAAAAAAAAAATGGGCTCTTTCATAACATGGTGACATGAAAGAGACATCAAATGTTACGAAAGAGCCAAGTCCTCATAACAAGGACTTTGAAGTAAGTAAGTGAACTAGGTTCATCAAACAATCTCACTTTCAAGAAAAAATCAACACAAGTTTTTCATATAATTGGAAAATTATAGTTAGGAATAACTATGTTTATTTTTAATTTTAAAAGCAATTTTGGAAAAAAATAATCGAGTGCTATTTTGATACAATAGTGAGCTGGCTCATTCATTACATATTGTCCGGCGCTTACAAAATATTTCCTCTTAGAAATTATAATCTCAAATAACACTATAAATAAAAGCATAGACTTGAAATATTTATATAATTAGAACCCTAAATGCATGTCCAAAATCATGGTGTAATCATTTTGGAGTTACTTCGTTACAAGAGAATATTAAAATTAAAAACCCCGTGAGTTTTTTTTCAAAATCTGCCGATAGCTCTTTCAAAAGACGGCTCTTTCATGCCGCTCTTCTACTACATAATTGGTGCGACGAGATTTTGTGAGGAGTTAGACAGATTGGGCCTTTTGTGAGGTAAAAAGAAAAAAAATGGTGAGGTGCATATATAATCTGTGAGGTAATATGACAACAAAAGACTTTAATTGGTTATCAAGTACTGAAACAGTGCAAGATGGAGCAAAACGTAAATGCCTCGTCTAAACTTTGAACCCCCGACCTTCCTAGGCCAAAGGATTGAAAATGATGTTGATAAATAATGCATTGCAAGCCCTGGGCTAGTGCCTAATGTGTTTAGGGCATAATCTAGCTCATACATATACTGTTCATATAATACACATTAGTGGTTTGTAGTATAACTTGTGAGTGTGTATTAAATATTTAATATACCTACTGGTACTCTACTTGATGAAGTAAACAAATATTTGTAGGATTAAATTAATTTTTACTCAGAAGGTAAAAAGACATTAAATACTATTATGGTTTTAATTGGATAATAAAATACAAATTAATCATTATTTTTGATAACAGAAATGAAATTTCCAATTATTTGTTTTCAGTCAACTGCTGATACATCTTTCTAGAAGTCTTTGTAGCTACTTTGCAAACATTCTAACAATATAATTCTCTATTATGGATGGAATGGTGCATTAGTGGATTTTATTTTTAAATATGCAAAATCTATACTAAGTATAAATTTAAAAAGAGGATTACGATTTCTAAATTATAATGAACTTCTTAAATAGTCTCTCTGAAGCCAAAAGTATTTGCGAGGCAACAAAACCAATGAGATTTGTATGTAAATGGTTAATGATAGCTCCTTACAATTGCAAAAAAGATTCAGGAATTTATAAAATAACATATAGCATTCCATTGATGTGTATTGGTTCTTTTATAACATTATTATACTTGTACTGTATCTACACTGTTGTAAAATCAGGAGAAACTGTGGTCGGTTATTTTCATTCGTCACTACTGTTCAGAATTGGAGATTTGTTTAGAATTTATTCTGGTGGCATCTCAATATGTTTACTTTATATTAACATATATATAAATAAGGAATTATACATATCAGGAATGATTCTTTTAAATAACATTGATAAAAAAATGAGACTTCTCGGAGTCAAGATAAACTATTCAAAAGTGAAATTGATGCCTTTGGGTGGAGTAATCATGACATATGTATTATTAATATCGACAATCATTATAAATGAAAGCTTAGCTAATTCGTGGAGTAAGAAACCGTCATTTTTCTTATGGGTAGCTATTTACACTCCAGGACTTGTTTCATCAGAATATTTCCTTGTTTACAATACTCTCATAATGTATTTCACGTACATCTTGAATGTTATGAATGAAGAAATTGATAAAATTAGCAAAAATAAATTACAATCTGTAATTATTCATACTTACTATGAAGGATTGCTGGCGAATGACATAACAAAAAATGTAATCTTGAAATCAGCCCTGAAAGTGCAATTAGAAAGAATTACTATAATATGGAATGTCTACGATGCAATTTGCGATTGTGTGACCAATCTAAATAACGGGTACGGCCTGAAAATATTGATTATAACGGGAATATCCTTTATTTCTATAGTTTTTAACTTATTCTACATATGGAACATTGTTATGATAATCCGCCGTGGCAATAACACGACAAAAAATTATGCATTCTTAGTTTATTCGCTGCAACAATTCCTTCTTCATATGGCAAATATTGCTTCTGTCATATACAGATGCAACTCTTTTCAAAATCAGGTGAACATTTTATGTGAAACTCACATTCTATTTTAAATTTAATATTTTCTTTAATGTGCTCTTTTAAATTTATTTAATTTATTCACATAATTGCGAGCAGAAGAGGCCCCGGAAGACAAAGGATATTCGACTAAAGAATGTAAATTTGAGAAGTCCACAGTCCATCTATTTCCCCATAATGATCTCCAACTTGATCGCTAACATTCAATAACTAGACGAGCATTAGAAGAAGAAATTTTCACATCTGAATTCTGTTTATAACATAAAATGTGTCTCAGTGATAATGAGATTAGAAATTGATTATTATAAAACGTTTTAATGATTTTTTTTGAAACTTTTCATATTTTTAGATGCAAGAAACGCATAATTTAGTGCATCAGCTAATGGTTGCGGAAGATGACAAAATAATTCTTAAAAAGGTTATCTTATTATCATTATCAAAAATTTACACAAATTTAGCATTTTCGATTAGTAAATTCGTCTGATTATTTTCATTCCAGATACATTACTTCTCAGCCCACATGTTACACAGAAGACCACAGTTTACAGCTTTCGGATTATTCAACATCGATAACTCTTTAATTCTAACTGTAAGCCAATTTCTTTCATAAGACATTTCATATTTCTACAAAAAGATTTGACAATAGTGAAAAGGAAACATTAATTATAAATGATCGCATCCTCTCCGGGGCGATGTATCTAAAAACATTAGAGACAAGATCTCAGACAACTTGTAGATAATCCTTAATTCTTACGTATTGACCCATTGCTGTACAAGAGTTTCTAACAATGACCCGTATACACGGAAGAGATTTTTAGACAATCTCTGAGATACGCGTTTTGTTCCCATGAGATGCTTTGGAGACAACTCACTGCTTTCGTAATCACCATATCTCGGAGATTCGCCATATTGTGTCTTACTTCACGCTTGCACCTTAAACGTCAAATATTATTCTAGTCATGTTCAACATTTAGGTGATTTAGAATCTCCCCAGTGGCAGTTCAAACACAATAAATGTTTATAATTTAATGTCTTTAATGACATATATCTAACTTTCACGATAGATAGTTTGTTAGACGATCTATGGTAGTTTTCAGTGACATTTATGTGCACGTATCAAAGCTCGTTGTCACAACGTATGCCATGTACAATGGTTTGAGTTTTCGTCTCTTTCTAACAATCTAAATCTGATCTCTGAGTTTATCTCCAGAATAAAATCTCATCACATGTATACAGTGTTGAAATATATCTCAACTAAATCTCTGAGTTTGTCTCCTTCTGTGGACATGGACCTTTAGTCTCCAGTATCCAGTTTATTTCCCTCATTTTAGTCTTTGGCTCTCAATTTTCATTTTTCTAATCCATGCTTGTAGATTTATTTTTCCAAATTGTACCCATTTTTGACATTACATTTGTTGTCATTCCAATTCTTCTCTTAACTCATGTATAAATGATAAATGAAGTTATTCACAATCTCCAAACCATAATGCTCACTGTTTGTGGGTAGTGGTTCAACTCAATTAACAATTAAGTTCAGTCAATTCTTCTTCTGATTTGGCAATAAACATTGTCTCATCGGCATTTCAGACATGAAGAAAGGTTGCATTGTGGACGTACTCCTTTATGTGCTTAACTGAATATTATTGACTTTCACTGTGACATAACTTTGGTCTTAAAGGTTTTTGATGAGACCGACGAATGAATGCCCATTTCTAATAAAACGGTGCACATATTCTCTCATTGATTTTTGATCATTTGATTGCAACATTTTATGCAATGAAAAGTCTTTCTTAGAATGCGTAAATTTTAAACTCTCAGCATTTATATGTTATATTATGATTTGTTGAGGTACGTATGTACATAAATGCATTAAATATTAAGAATTTTCTTTTCCCTTTACGAATCCAGCCTGTTCATTTGATTTCCTTTTGAATGATTTAAATCATAAAGACAGTTTATTAGGTAAATATTTTGCTGTTGTATAAGTTAATTAATAAGATAGTATTAGTATGATTAGTCATACGTTATTTATTTTATCCATCAAGTGATACTAATCAGAACACGGTGGTCCCAGCCTATAAATATTAGGTACTGTAGAGTTTTCCTTAAATTGACTTCTACAAATTTAACAGGAATGTTAATTAATATTGTTAAATTGTGCAAAAAAAATTATCCACAGATGTCGGGGGCAGTGACCACTTACTTAATAATTCTTGTGCAGTTCTCTGTCACCAAATTAAATACTGGAAGCTTTGAGTTATTTGACAATTCCTCCAGCATTCAAAATAATATTGAACATTGAGTACTGTGCATCAAAGTACTGGCTAACGAATCTAACGAGGAAGGCTGATGGTACTTAAAACAAAATTGTGAAATTTTATCAAGTTGGTCTGGTTGAAGGAAGAAGTGTTGCTGATTGTAGAATCATGTAATATATTATTGATCAACACTAAAGTGGCACAGTGACATTAGCAAATTAGTGAAAAGAATAAGAAAATGTATTTATATATTTATAAGATTAAGAAACATTTTATGTATAAATAATTTTAAAAAGGTATATTTTGCCATTGTTCATTCACTACTCCAGTATGGAATAATTGGATGGGGAGGAGCAACAATAGCATAATGAACTCGGTAAAAATAATATAGAGAACAATCATCAGAGTAATATTAAAAAAAGATCAACTTTTTCAACACAAACACTTTTTGCCAAAATAGTTCCCAAAATAGAAAACATTTACAAAAAAATCTCAATTACTTAAAGAAAATAACATTGTAAAATTTGAAACAAGCACATCATTAATGTTTAAAAATAATTTTAAAATCCCTAAATGTAACACCAAACACTATTAGCAAAATTCTTTATACTTAGGGATAAAAAAAATTCTATAGCCTCCCTACACAAATTAAAGAGATAAAAGATATAAAAGAGTTTAATAAGAAATAAAATGAACACTTCAAAAACAAATAATTAGATAATAACTAATATTATAGAACACTTCAGAAGCACACAATTAAATAATTATAGATTACAAATGTATAACTCTCTATATAAAATGATTAGATTGTAACTTCCTCTCCAAGCACAAGAGCTAGTCTAGGCAAAAAAAAAACATGTAATTTTAATAATGTACAGTACTTAATTAATAACCCATATTATAAAAAAAATGTAAAAATTTCAAATAAATAATAAAATATTCAAGAAGTTATTACATACACATATGTTTTTTGGATAAAATATTGTAATATATTTGTATCTTCGATTGAAAGCATGATTTCATAGAACGTACATATTTTATTAATTGAAATTAAAATTGTTATTAAAATGTCTTCATAGATATAGATAAAATGTCAATAAAAATACCAAATAAATTTTATTTGTGCAAATAATAACACTATTTTTTTTACCTGGTAATCATTCTTACGGTGCACAAAAATGATTGATACTTGTCTCAAAACTTGTGAAACGGACAATAAAGAGTTGAGCACAGACCGAGCTGATATTGTCGGTGGTTGTCCTATATTTTTTACCCAAAATAGAATGACCAACTGATACTTGCATGTCTTTATCATCAAATCTTTGAGACGTAACAGCAACGTTTCATCCATGTTAACGCACGCACATTTTATGGAAGAATTAATTACATCATTTTAATTCAGTCCCCTCAAAATATTTCGTACTAGAATAATTCCTGAAAAATATGTTTTAAAGAGTAAACAAAAGTCATACTCGTTACCATGGTGAATGAAATTTTTTATTTAATACATTTTAGAAATTTATATATTTTAAATTTTTAATATGCCTTTTCACATTCCTGTAGTTCTTTGTGAATTCAGTATCTACACGGTATTTATGTACCTAAAAATTGTAATTAAAAAATAATAATACATACCTAGTTCCTACCTCTACAAAGTTAAAAGTTAGCAACTGTTTACTAACAAATAAAAATTTATAATTGTTAAAAAAAAAAAGAAATAATATTTCATTCCTTTCTTCACTCATAGTGAACTATACACATATTATACACGCACATACACACACATAACCGTGAAAGTACTAATTGTACTCACTTAATTCTATTAAAAAATTCCATCAAACATGGAAAAAAAATTTATCCCATATTAACCTTTACCATACCATGATAAATACCCGAACGCAGCCATGCTGTCAACTCGTGTTATCGTAAATAACAGTTAGAAAAAATGTTTTTATTACCTTAAATGGCATTAATTTACTACAAATATTGAGCATTCAATTTTGAAAAAATGATTAATATCATAATTTAAAGTATTTATTAAGTTCTATACAATGTGTCCTTCCTTCTTATCTCACTTCATTTAATTAGTATGAAAGAGACAATTATATTTGTGTGTTTGTTCTTCTTTTCACTGTAAAAATAGTGTGTGATCTCTGTCTTTCATATCACAAATAGTATTTTTACCAACATATTAATTTAACAACAGTTTGAATGGAAAAAATAATTGTTTTTGTACGATTCCCTTTTTATTATTGGTTTTTCACTAGTCATTCCTAAGCGCTAATACATTCTTTAAGATTATCTAAAATAAAAAATTTATGTTGCATGTATTTACCTAAATATTAGAGGTTTAATGATGATGGTAGACCTGTGTTACTGCATGGTTTGCGAACGGTTAAAAGCAAATTTCTGTGAAGTAATTTTTTTAGTAGATACTATGTATTAGAAATTCATAAAAACACATAATTTCATTAAAGTATTACTACTATGGTGCCAATAGTATTAGTCTGAAAATATAAAATTCATACTGTAAAAACTAAAATATATTGATTATTTTTAGTAAAATGGACGCAAAGCATTAAAACAATGTACATATGTACTTACATACTTACTTACCATCACGCCGTTTCACCGCAGGGGTAGGCAGAGAGGATAGTCCTCTGTCCTGATACACAATTCTCGTCTTATCCAGATTCATACATCTTCTCATACAAGCTCACCGATTGTTGAGGCTTTTAACAGAACCATCTTCCATTATCGCGGACGTCCACTATTTCTGGTGTCATCAACACTTGCGTCATATAACTTTCTTACCATTCTCTCCTCATTCATCTGTTCCATATGACTAAACCACCTAAGTGATCCTTTCTTAATCTTACTCACTGTACTAACATCAGCTTTACATTATTTCCTTATTTCTTCATTCTTTACTCTATGATAAATAGATTTGCCACATATACGCCTAAGTGATCTCATTTCCACTGCATTCAGTCTATTTTATTTCCTCTTCTGCCAGCTTCAGGCCTCACTTCCATAAATCAGTGTCGGTACCAGGACTCCACTGTGCACCGCTAGTCTTGCCTCGGTTGACAAATTCCCGTTAGATATAATTCCATTCAAAGCGCCGTTCACTTTATTCCCTGCAGTCACCCTCCTTTCGATATCATTCTCAGCCTTTCTGTTTCTATCAAACATACTTCCCAAATACACAAACTCATCTACTTGTTCCAAACATTAATTACCTACAAGTAATTTGCACGGTGTCTTACTTTCCTCCTTCTTGAATACCATCACTTTCGACTTGTACATCGTACATTCTACTCACTAGACTCTATATATCTTGTTCATTATTCGCCATTAGTACTGCATCATCGGCGTACAATAAACAGCATACAACCAAATCGCCCATTTTTGCTCCTACATTCATACATTCCATACTTTATTTATATACTGAGTATGTCTGTCCAATTTAAAATGTTTTTATTTACTTCTAAAATAAACTGATAACAAACATTATCACCATAACTCTAATGATTGTTATGGGTTTACATAACAATCATTTACATTTACATTTCAATATTTTTCTATAATATAATATAACAGCATGATTTACAAGTGCTTAAATTCTGCAATAAATCCGATCACACCAAGGCCTATCTATAGCAGTGAATTGTATAAAGATTTCTTTTGATTCCAAGTGTGAGTATAATTAGGTGACAATGTTAGGATCCAGAATAATCATTAAAATATGTATTTATATTTTAATGACACGACAATTTATCAGGACATAACATTATGAGACCATCTCTGCGAGGCTTTCTCTGGAGTGTCTACGCTGAAAATAGCAGGACAATTAATACATTAGGATATACATATTTGATTTGATAAGAAATATGAAAAAAATTATTTGAATTATGTCTACATGCGATTCCATCATTTGATTAAAAATGTGTTCACTGGCATTGATAAGTTGGATAGTGCTTGACAAATGGTTATTTTTAGAAAGTCCATTAATTTTAAGTAAAGGCAATAAAATACAGAAAGGTTTCAATTCACCTCTTTGGAATAATCAGTTACTCAGTTTGGCCAGCTCTTGTTCTCCTTGCAAAGCATTCAATACACTACCATAAAAATAACATGACGACTTCAATCAGAAAATTCTTATATAATTTTAACACAAGCTTCTTTAAAACTGATTCAATTATTGACGCATTAAGACCATTCAGAATTCTGTGTGGATGGTTAATGATATCTCCTTATAAATACATATCGGAATCAGGAACATTTAAAACATTGTACAGTGTTCCTTTGATGATCATGACGTTTGTCTCAATATTATTGTACATGCTGTGTATTTACATTGTTGCAAAATCAGGCGAAACCGTTGTCGGTCATTTTCATTCGTCACTACTGTTTAAAATTGGAGACTTATTCAGAATTTATTCAGGCTGTATTTCAATATGCATTCTTTACATAAACCAATTTTTTAATAAACATCTATACGCGTTGGGAATGATTCTCCTACACGATATTGACAGAAATTTTGAACTTCTCGGTGTCAAGAAAGATTATTCAAAAGTGAAATGGTTTCCAATGGCTCTAACATTCCTGACCCATGTATTATTTATACTGAGTTTTATTTTAAATGATAAATTGGCCGATTCGTGGAACAGCAAACCGTCATTTTTTTTATGGGTTGTCATATATGCCCCAGGGCTTATTTCGTCCGAATACGTGGTATTTTATAGCACTACAGTAATGTATGTTACTTTCAACATGAATCTGATGAATAAAGAAATCCACAAGATATGCCAAAATAAATTACATCCGATAATTAACCATACTTACTACGATAGCTTACTTGTAAATGATATAATCAAGAATGTAATTTATAAATCAAAAAAAAATTTGCAACTAGAGAGGATCACAATTATTTGGAATATCTACGATTCAGTTTGCGATTGTGTAATCAACCTGAACAAAGCATTTGGTCTAAAGATATTATTAATAACTGGCGTATCTTTTATCTCTATGGTGTTTAATTTATTTTATATTTGCGGAATTGTTATAATAATTCAACACGGAGATAACACAACAAAAAATTATACCTTCTTAATTTACTCAACCCAACAATTTATCATTCATGGAGCAAATATTGGTTTAGTCATACACAGGTGCAACATTTTTCAAAATCAGGTAAATATTTCACTTATTATGTGTGTTAGAGAAATTGTTATTAACATCATTTTCATCTTCTTATCGTAAGGACAGTGGCCCAAAATCGTATATTCTTTCAGTACCTCCAATCAAGGCTCAATCCGTCTACATAAAGTCTCACCGATTGTAGCTATCAAAAATTATATTCTATTCCTGCAAAACAATTTTGGTTTCTTTTCATATGGCAGGAATTCTTAATCGCGTCCCAGGTAGATTCAAAGGGCGGCAAGGAAACAAAGGAGGTCTCATGCATAAAGAGGTACTGAAAGTAGGAGGACCTACCCTTTCCAGAAACCTTTTTGGGCATTTGCAAGACCCAAGTCACTTAATTTAAGATCTTTTTATAGATTACGTTCCAGGCCCATTTTGTTTGACTGCCATTTTGGTTTGGCAGATATTTGTCAGTTCATATTTAGTAGTCGTAGAGAGTAGCTGATTACTATTTATTATGGAGCACTTAACGCCTCAACAACGTGTTCAAGCCATTAAAACATTTTATCTAAATAATAATTTAACGCAACGCATTAACCGTTAATAGTGATCGCTATCGTCACATGTTGGAAAACTTCTTGGTGGCCAAATTGGGTCGATTAGGCCTGCAACACAAGTTGTTTCAATAGGACGGTGCCGAGACTAGCCCGAGCTACGCTTGAAATTTTGCGAGATATTTTTCCCAGCCGCATAATATCGAAAAGTGGTGATATCGACTGCCCTCTTCAATCTCCTGATTTGACTTCTCCCGACTATTTTATCTGAGGGTTTTTGAAAGGAAAGGTCTACGCCAATAAACCAACAATAATTCCGATGCTACAGAATAATATTAAAAATGAAATTGCTGAAATAACACGCAAAGTGTGCGAGAATGTTATGAAAAATATGGTTAAAAGAGCACGCATTTGTGCTGCTGCCAAAACCAAGTAATCGGTCAATAAAAACCAAATTTAACAATTGTGTTTTATTTTCTAGTTATTCAAAAACAATATTGGCCTGGAATATAATATTCACCCTGTAATTGATATAGTGGCTCAAAAGTTGAAAGTTGTTTTTCAATATACTTTTACATGACCAAAAAAATTGTTCAATATTTTTAGTTAAATCATTTCTGGATTGAGTTTAGTTTTACCATTAATTAACCTTTGTGTAGTGTTTTGGGAACTTTATTAACAATAATATAATAAAAAAAAAGTTAAAGAAACATTTATTATACTTTTAGGCACAACAAACTTCTAATTTAGTGCATCAACTGATGGCTGCAGAAGATGAAGATTCAATACTTACAAAGGTAAAAAAAGAAAATATCAAAAATATACATTTTTAAATGGTTTTGCATAGTTATCAATAATTATTTATATATGACAAATAGACGAAGTGCATGGAATTTGGAATTTGTTTCTTAATACTTCTACCAGCAACACTGTATTCAACAATGTTATACAACCCGGTATTATAAAGTATGTACAGTTTAGCTATTCTGAAAATTTGTGAATAATTTCACGGAAAACAACAACTGTTAAATGGACCGACTGTATTTAGTAGTTGCCGCACAGACTATTCAATGTAGCTAAAAATAAATAGTAGTATTTTACAAAATGTGTGAACTTCGTATTCCACAGTATGTAACAAGTTTAATTTCTCATAGATTCTTAAATGTAAAAATCTAAAATGATCTTAACCTTCAAGCGGGCGCGCTGAGTAATTTCCCTTGAGCGAGCGCTTGTCGTAAATTTTACGTCACCAAGTTTTCTCCATGTAAATGATGTTTTCTTTATATAAATGTTAAGGAATTGCTGTAAGGTTATGAAAAATGATAAATGACAGTATTTAAATATATATATATTTGACTTTCTTAAACAAAAAACGAAACAACACTCTAATTATTTCAAAAGAAAATATTTTATCGATCTATTAGTCAGAATCAATATTCTCAACATTACAATTGTTGCAAACCACCTTAATTGCCGAATGGTTCTTGCATGTAAAGGACTGGCAGCGGCAACACTTGATTGATGCTGAGGATCTTTTCTTCTCCAGTGCACATGACCGACAAATCGGTTCAACTTCCCGATCGTAATTCACTTTGAGAAAAGCACTTATATCTTGCGGTAAATGTTTGACATTTGATCTGAAGATAAAATGCTCTTTCATCATAGGTCAATGCCAAATTTTTTAGGAAAATTCTTCGATGCTTTGGAGCCTTTCCTGGACAGGCAAATTTGTTTAAAATTTGAGCATTTATGCCACCAATATTCATTCGAGTCTAAATATCAATGAATAACAAAAACTTCTAACCACACCCGGTATGTCTGTAGTTTAGAGAGACACTGACCCTCGAATAGCTCGGAGCTTGATGCTTACAATTAAGTGGTAAAAGTGGGGGAGGCGATAAGGCGCATTTGTCGTTAACATTATAAAAAGATAAATGCACTTTGAAATTATTATTTTCAATGACCAAAACACAAAAATAAAAATAAAAATGTAAAAATATTTTTTTTTCATTTCTATTAAAATATTTTCACTGATATATTTTTTCTTTAATGTGCAAGTGACACCGTGCAGAACCCACGCTTTCAGTAATGTTTACAGTAGTAACGTTCAATCTTCTTTAAGAAGTGTGTGTGCTCTTCAATATTGCTACATTTTATTCAATTACTGTGCAATTAATATTAACATCATCACTAAGAGCTGCGTTGATTAACATCATAAATGCTGGATGCCTGGGATAACCTTGTTCAATTTGTGAACAAATTCAACTTGCGAACGAGCTTTTAGAACGGAACTCGTTCGTATGTAGAGGACTTACTGTAAATGTATGCCATTTTTATTTTCCACAAAACAAAAGAACACAGTCTGAACTTGAAATAAAATTTTGACATTGTTTGAAGAGACCAAAAGAGGTGGAGCGGGGCAAACTAGAAAAACATATTCTATGCAGGGGTGATATGATACACATGTCTGTGACATGTAATGCATTTTTTTCTTACAGTTACATTATTTCTCTGCCCATATCCTGCATAGAAGACCTCAATTTACAGCTTTCGGATTATTCAACATTGATAACTCTTTAATTTTAACTGTAAGATTATTTAATTAATTAATTGTAGTGTAATTACATTTCATAAAGTACAATTATTGACATTGTAGTAAATTGTCGTATTTATAGTGCTTAATTATGTTAAAGAAGCATTTCTTTTCCCACAGATGACAGGAGCAGCGGCTACTTATTTAATAATCCTCGTGCAGTTTTCCTTAACCTCAGTGGATAACGACAGCTTGCAGTCATTTAACAATTCCACCAGCATTTAAATAAAATCTATGGCACACACACACATACACAAAAAACATAGCAATATTTATAATAATATCAAGTATTGAGACACAGGATATGCTTTGTAATATTGAGAATTGCTGTTTATTTTTATGTGTTCAGCAATCAAATTGTTAAAATAATTATAACTTGTGCTATTCCCTCTCCAGGCCCTCAAAACAGGATAAAAGATGCACTGAACATGGTCGAGAATATTAACAAAAAATGTGTTGTAATGTGTTACAGTTACAAAATGAGTTTAGCAAACTGATTGATAAATATTTGAGAGTGATTGCTGTACAGGTTGGTTCAGTCTTATGTCCACATAAAATGAAATTGTCAATATTTAAATAATTGATTATATGATCACTATACACTGCTTTTTCGAGGTACACTCCTTCATAGAATAAAACTAGATTTGTATAACACTCCAAGCAAATGCTGTGTGGAAAGGTTTGTAGGGATTAAAAATAAATTAGCACAAGCCACTTAAGGCGAATTATTGTGAAAATAGTTTATTAGTTGAAAATATTTCAGTGTAACATGTATTCGCAAACACAATTTTATTATTTTAAAAGTATTCAATATGTATTTTTAGATATCATCATCATCATCTACATCTACATATTATTAAAGTCGTTAGCTATATTCGGTGTTGTATATATGTCGCGTTGTAACAATATCCATCATACACGGAAAGCCCTGTATCTCGTGAGCCTGCGAGCCATTTGAGCGATAATTATTTTAAAATATTTCCGGGACGGTCCGGAAATGCGAAAAAACTGACACAACAGACCCCGATAAGTGTAAATCTCACAACCGCGCAAGGAAACAAATGCAACCGTTTTTTAGTTATATTTGACATACGGAACAATGACAAACTTTGCGATTTATGAAAAATGACGATTTTCACATGAGAAATTAAACATTTTTAGATTTGAAAACAATCTCTATACACTATGCAGTATGAGCCGGTCTTTTAAAAATACCGTAATAATGAGGGTATATTCGCGTTAATGTACCCTGAAGAAAACCATTAAAATTAACCCAATACAAATTAAAAATAGTATATTTATTTAATTATGTTTTAATATTATTTCATTTTAATCAAAAATGTCGATTTTCACATTAAAAAATTAAACATTTTTAGGTTTAAAATCAATCTCTTTAGACTGTTTGGTATGAACCGATCATTTAAAAATAGACTAACAACGTAGATATCGGTTCATTTGACCACCATGAAGTGAAATGTAAGCCGAATCTGAATTAAAACGAGTATTTTTATTTAAATATGTATAATGTTATTTTACGACATGTACATTATAAAAATTGAATTTGGCGCGATGTATTACGTGTTTCTTTTACAACTTTGAAACATAGATGTCAGTATACATGCTGTTTCAGTTATTATTATTTTTGTACAATGGATACTCGATTTTATATTATAATTTTAGAAACGCAAGTATGTTTTTACAATATACCGAACAAAATAGTATTTTCAGATTTTCTACTATTAATATTTCTTAATAAATATAATTTAGTTTCCTCAAAAGGGTGGAGAATATTTTTTAAATAATGTTAAAAAATACGATACATGAATTAATTTTAAATGTTTTTTTTTTATGTAAACAATTTTTTGAAAGAGAGCGCACGAGATGGGGTTTAAAAATTTTGAAATACCATATGGGTTAAAAAGTCAATTTTAAAATTGAAATTTTTCCGCGATGTTTTTTTCATGGCCGTTTGTATTTTTAACTTTAAGTGCTATTTATATTATTCATCATTTAAATCGCCACCTTCTTTGATTTTCACAAACGACGTAAAGGATAGTACGCCGCACAATGCAGATAATTGGAATGCTGTCTCTTGAATTGTATTGAACACATATGTCCAGTATGCGTATTATTATTTTTATTTGGAAATTATAAGACGCCAGGAAATTATAAGAAGCTGGGAAATTTATAAGCTGGGAAATTATAAGAAGCCGGGAAATTATAAGCCGCCGGGAAATTATAAGCCGCCGGGAAATTATAAGAAGCCGGGAAATTATAAGAAGCCGGGAAATTATAAGCCGCCGGGAAATTATAAGATGGCAGGAAATTATAAGAAGCCGGGAAATTATAAGATGCCAGGAAATTATAAGATGGCAGGAAATTATAAGATGCCAGGAAATTATAAGATGGCAGGAAATTATAAGATGGCAGGAAATTATAAGATGGCAGGAAATTATAAGATGGCAGGAAATTATAAGATGGCAGGAAATTATAAGCAGCCGGGAAATTATAAGATGGCAGGAAATTATAAGATGGCAGGAAATTATAAGATGGCAGGAAATTATAAGATGGCAGGAAATTATAAGATGGCAGGAAATTATAAGCAGCCGGGAAATTATAAGATGGCAGGAAATTATAAGATGGCAGGAAATTATAAGATGGCAGGAAATTATAAGATGGCAGGAAATTATAAGATGGCAGGAATTTCCTGCCATCTTATAATTTCCTGGCATCTTATAATTTCCTGCCATCTTATAATTTCCTGCCATCTTATAATTTCCTGCCATCTTATAATTTCCTGCCATCTAAAAATTTCCTGCCATCTTATAATTTCCTGCCATCTTATAATTTCCTGGCATCTTATAATTTCCTGCCATCTTATAATTTCCTGCCATCTAAAAATTTCCTGGCATCTTATAATTTCCTGCCATCTTATAATTTCCTGCCATCTAAAAATTTCCTGGCATCTTATAATTTCCTGCCATCTTATAATTTCCCGGCTGCTTATAATTTCCTGCCATCTTATAATTTCCTGCCATCTTATAATTTCCTGGCATCTTATAATTTCCTGCCATCTTATAATTTCCTGCCATCTTATAATTTCCCGGCGGCTTATAATTTCCCGGCTTCTTATAATTTCCCAGCTTCTTATAATTTCCTGGTATCTTATAATTTCCCGGCGGCTTATAATTTCCCAGCTTCTTATAATTTCCCAGCTTATAATTTCCCAGCTTCTTATAATTTCCTGGCGTCTTATAATTTCCAAATAAAAATAATAATACGCATACTGGACATATGTGTTCAATACAATTCAAGAGACAGCATTCCAATTATCTGCATTGTGCGGCGTACTATCCTCTACGTCGTTTGTGAAAATCAAAGAACGTGGCGATTTAAATGATGAATAATATAAATAGCACTTAAAGTAAAAAATTGAAACGGCCATGAAAAAAACATCGCGGAAAAATTTCAATTTTAAAATTGACTTTTTAACCCTTATGGTATTTCAAAATTTTTAAACCCCATCTCGTGCGCTCTCTTTCAAAAAATTGTTTACATAAAAAAAAAACATTTAAAATTAATTCATGTATCGTATTTTTTAACATTATTTAAAAAATATTCTCCACCCTTTTGAGGAAACTAAATTATATTTATTAAGAAATTTTAATAGTAGAAAATCTGAAAATACTATTTTGTTCGGTATATTGTAAAAACATACTTGCGTTTCTAAAATTATAATATAAAATCGAGTATCCATTGTACAAAAATAATAATAACTGAAACAGCATGTATACTGACATCTATGTTTCAAAGTTGTAAAAGAAACACGTAATACATCGCGCCAAATTCAATTTTTATAATGTACATGTCGTAAAATAACATTATACATATTTAAATAAAAATACTCGTTTTAATTCAGATTCGGCTTACATTTCACTTCATGGTGGTCAAATGAACCGATATCTACGTTGTTAGTCTATTTTTAAATGATCGGTTCATACCAAACAGTCTAAAGAGATTGATTTTAAACCTAAAAATGTTTAATTTTTTAATGTGAAAATCGACATTTTTGATTAAAATGAAATAATATTAAAACATAATTAAATAAATATACTATTTTTAATTTGTATTGGGTTAATTTTAATGGTTTTCTTCAGGGTACATTAACGCGAATATACCCTCATTATTACGGTATTTTTAAAAGACCGGCTCATACTGCATAGTGTATAGAGATTGTTTTCAAATCTAAAAATGTTTAATTTCTCATGTGAAAATCGTCATTTTTCATAAATCGCAAAGTTTGTCATTGTTCCGTATGTCAAATATAACTAAAAAACGGTTGCATTTGTTTCCTTGCGCGGTTGTGAGATTTACACTTATCGGGGTCTGTTGTGTCAGTTTTTTCGCATTTCCGGACCGTCCCGGAAATATTTAAAAATAATTATCGCTCAAATGGCTCGCAGGCTCACGAGATACAGGGCTTTCCGTGTGTGACGGTTGCCAGCTCAGCGGATAGAACAGTTCTCTTTCGTCTCAAGTTTACTCGAAGTTCGACTCAATACATGCTTTTGTGGTCAGGGTATCGAAATAAAAGGTTTATGTATAGTTAATACAGAATGACATATATTCAATTAAAATATTATGAACAGAATAAAGACAGTATAGAGTTGAAATGTTATGGCGGCGGAAAATAATGTTAAAAGTTTACATAGGAACACATATCGTAATTTAGAAAACACAATATAAGGAATTGGTATTTCGGCGTGTGCGGTATTGAGGCCGTCACATCACTCTTGACAAAATTATAAATATACCTAAACAGAATTTAGGTGTTGTCATTGATAACTGGAGAGTAATATTTTTTTTTTGTAAGTTTCTTTTAATTGAAGACTGGTTTATACAAGGTTATGCCAGAACATGGCATAGGGGAGAAACCAAACGGATATTAAAATCATACTTGACCGAGTCTAATTATTTTATTATAATATGGTTTGCCTTATCAGGAGTTATTACCGCACATAGTTAGGAATATTTCAACTGTTATAAAAATATTCTTGAGATAGATTGTTTTAAACGAATGACCGGAAAACATCATGGGCCGAGAATGTTACGGACACGCCTCTAGGTCAAATAGATGTTGATTATTTCTGCTGCAGAGATTAAGTCGGGGTCGCTTATATACCCTTCCTAGCAATGGCGATGACCAAATATGGAGAGGGGGAAAAACAAGAATTAAAGAAGACCCCTAAAATACATGCGAATACGCTGGTGGTTTCATACGGAAGGGACTCGTGATGCGATGATTCCGGTTTTATTGGAACAGCATGTGTGCACTCGGATAATCTATTTTTAGACTGTACTTCCTGTTTACGCGGAGTCAATTTGGAAGTTATTTAAAATGATTATTATTTTCTATAAATTCTTGATTATTTATATCGAAATGGTGGCATGTTGTACAAATTTAAAAGACGAGTACATTGACTGTGGCGAAATTATATACATGACAATAAATACAATAGTATCCTCTTAGGATTAGGAACTAAACTATCGCCCAAAACGAAATTGTGTATATAAATGTCAAGACTACATGTATGCTTGAAAATAAATTAAAACAGCTGAAAAAGAAACATTTAGGTAATCAGTAAATGGACACTATACTACTGAAAATACAATAAATAATAGGACATTGTTTATATAGGAGGCCAATACATATTATAGGGGGCTCATTTGGACTCAACACAAAGCAAATTTAATTATGTATCTGCATTTTTCAAAAATAAAGTTGTTGAATGGCTGAGAAAGCATGAGGAAGAGTTGCTCCCTTGCTTGTATTCCAGAGGGATTTTAAAAGGACGTATGCTTTAGTTTGTTCTACCTGTGCGTTAATACTACTATATTTCTGTTTAAATTGATACTGTTTTTTTTAAACTATTTTTACTGTTTTTTAAACAACAGAAAATATTTTAAAGTGTGAGGTGGTTTCCATAGATCAAGCCTAGCCTAAGTGGTAATTTTATCAGAACATGAGTTTGTGAGGACAAATTGGACCTTGAATCATTATCAAATAATGAAAATAGAGACGCCTTATGTAGACTTCTCCCGATCTTTCTAAAAGAAGGAGGAAATTAAAAAGATGATAAATTATGCATTTTGTCTCTCTCGAGCCCCAGGTGAATGCCTAATGTTCCCAGACCATAATTCAACACTGTTCTAACTTATTCCCATAAACTCATACTTAATGGTTAATAATGCCATTTAAGAAATTAATTGCTTCTAAATATCTATTAAATATAAATATACATGGCACTCTATTGATAAAATACGAATCCATTAAAATGATTAAACAGATTTTTATCTAGAAGGTAAAAAGACATTAAATACAAATAGAGTTTAATTTGCATAATAAAACTGAAGAATTGATCATTATTTCTGATAAAAATATGTAACATAATGAAATTTTCAATTACTTGTTCTCAGTCAACTTCTGGTACATCTTACAAGACTTCGTAGCTAATTTACAAAAATTCTATTAATTGGATTTCTCTATTTTATGAGAATAATGGCTAAATTACACTAAGTTTTAATTTTTAATAAAAACAAGAGGACAAATTTGTAATTACAATGGGCTTCTTAAACAGGTTTTCTGAAGCCAAAAGTATTGACGAGGCGACGAGACCGTTGAGATTTTTGTGTAAATGGTTATTATTAGTTCCTTACAATTACAAAATGGAATCAAGAATATATTATAAAACGACGTATAATATTCCACTTATAATTGGTGATTCTGTTGTATGCCTGTTATATTTGTATTGTATCTACACTGTCGCAAGATCGGGAGAAACGGTGGCCGGTTATTTTCAATCATCACTACTATTCAGAATTGGAGATTTGTTTAGAATTTATTCCGGTTGCATCTCGTTGTGTTTAATTTATATCAACTTATTTATAAATAAGGAACTATACGCAGTATTAATGACTCTTTTAAATAACGTTGAAAAAAAAATGACACTCCTCGGAGTCGAGTTAAACTATTCACAAATGAAATTGATGCCCTTGTACGGAGTTTTAATGACATACATATTATTTATAGTGAGTTTAATTTTAAATGACAGCATAGCTAATTCGTGGAATAGGAAACCATCATATTACTTATGGGTAGCTATTTATACACCAGGACTCATTTCATCAGAATATGTACTTATTTACAATATTGTCATAATATATTTCACGTACATCTTGAATACTATGAATAAAGAAATCGATAAAATTCTCAAAAATAAATTGCAACCTGTAATTATTCGTACTTACTATGAAGGTCTGCTGATGAATGATATTATCAAAAACGGAATCCTGAAATCTGACCAGAAATTGCAGTTAGAAAGGATCACTATTATATGGAATATCTACGATATTATTTGCGATTGTGTGACCAGTCTAAATAAAGGTTATGGCCTGAAAATATTGATTATAACGGGGATATCTTTTATTTCTATTGTTTTTAACTTATTCTACATGTGGAACATTGTTATTATAATCCGACGTGGCGATAACACAACAAGAAATTATGCATTCTTAGTTTACTCACTGCAAGAATTCCTTATTCATTTGGCAAATATTGCTTCTGTCATATACAGATGCAACTCTTTTCAAAATCAGGTGAATATTTTATTTGATATCTACATTCTCTTCTTAATTTAATATTTTCTTTAATACGTATACTTTTGATTATCCAGGATCAGATAAACCGGGGTGCAGATGATAACATTATGATTTTTTAAATTTAGATTCAAAATATTGCAAAATATATTTTTAATTTTAATTTTAAAGGTCCGACATATGCATTATGATGTACCTAACTAAATTTATGGATAAAAATTAATGTCTGAATATCTGAAGTTCTGTTAATTATAGTGCAAACGATACTTAATGCAAAATGTAAACATAGTTATGTATTCAATTGGAAATAATAATAAAAAATAATGCCGGCAAAATTGTATCATCGAATAGAAGTTGTGACATTAGCATTTAAAAAAACTTAACTCATTGTTATTTGGGGATTGATTTTGACAACACTTATTCAATGTTTACTTTTGAGGCAAACCACCTTGCATAATCGAGTGTTTACTGTGTTCTCTTCTAAATCTGTTTTCTCATCCATATTAATTATTCTACTCAAACCATTTTCCTTATTTCCTTTCTAATTTTCACTCTCTGACCAAAATCCATGAGTTCCTCGTTTGGAAGTTATTATCCTTAATAAACTGTGTTATCCATATTTGACTTACCCATTCAATTACGGTGAACATTTGTGACGAATCCAAGACACAAACTTCACCAATACTTAAACCCCTTGAATTACAGATTGATCATCTTGCATTGCATTTATATCGCCAACACATTTTTTAAATTAAAAATATATATTATAATACCCAGAATTGTTCAAAAAAATTACATTAGTTTAAAAATGTTTTTGTAATGTGTATTGTATAATTCTATATGTCATCATTAATTATCTAGAGTATTAGTGTATTGATTTTATACTTCAGTTGATATGCACAGATTAAACACACATCTCCAAAATGAACATTTTCAAAATCACCATGTTGAAAAATCATGCGTTGTTTCTGAACTTATTCAATTCCTATTAATTTCTAAACATTAAAAATCTATCATAAAATGAAATACAAAATGAAACTTTTAATATTGAAAGAATCACAAATCAATAAATAAAATGAGTTTTGCAAAACAATATTTTTCTGCGGTCTCGATGCGTATTTTGCAAAAAAGAATATGTGTCAAAGCCATGCATAATTGGTCATTGCCTCAATAATTTTGACTATATGCATAGATGTTAAGCATTTCTTGTGTTCTAGTATGTTCTGTAATGCTATATACTAGCGATGGGAAAACACTGTATGAAGTACTTCAATGAACTAGTTCTTTAGAGTCACGCTTCGCAGTTCACACGTTTTAAATCATGCTGACGCTTCATAGTTCATCAAATCAAATCAAATCTCTTACTCAGCAACACACACAATTAACTGTGAACTCTGTATGTATAGAGACAAAAGAGTTTGTCGCTCACTTCATGCAGTTCATTGAAGTGTGTACTTCGCAAAGTATCACACTACACACTTTGCTCTTCGCTTTGCACTTCAGACTCTTCATTGAAGCATAGCTCAATAACTACTTAACCACACTTCATTGAACTATATGAGTTGACCAACCAGTGGTAATATCATACTTCAAATGAAACATTAATTTTGAACGCTTCAAGTTGGTGACGTGCATTTCGTGAAGCGTTACGAAATGAAGTTTTGTCCTTCACTACTATATATTATATGTACATCTTTTAAACAATACCCGACTAAGAGAAGAATCAAACCTCATGCGTGGAGATCACTTTATTATTATAGATCCATAACTTAATTCATATTAAAATTGGTTTATAGATTATTGTGCATCTAAGTTTTGAGTCATTGTTCACAACATTTGAAAACAAAATATTTATTAAAACTTTATCACACTTTTAGGCACAAGAAACATCAAATTTAGTGCATCAGCTCACGGCTGCAGAAGATGACAAAATAATTCTTAAAAAGGTGAAAAATACTATCATGCCAAAAAACATACATATATTAATTTTGAACTTTTTATAACTTGTGACTAATGATTATTTATTTTTAGATACATTATTTCTCAGCCCATATGTTACATAGAAGACCACGGTTTACAGCTCTCGGGTTATTCGACATCGATAACTCTTTAATTCTAACTGTAAGTTAATTTCGCATTACCGGTCATTTTATTAACCAACTTACATCACGCCATTTCTTATGAAATGCCACACTCTTCTATCCCAACATACAACTCTCACCTCATCCACATTTATCAATTGAAGGTTTCGGCCAAATAACGGTCTATGTGTTTTTTTTAAACTTTAGAGGAAACACAATAAAAGTCAATGCTAAATTAGGGAAACATCTTTTTACCATTATTCCGTCAAACTCTTGTGGCAGTTGGTTTATTAAAGCTATCATTGTCACTGGTCGACCTTCACACTACTTTCCATTATAATTATTCAAATAATAGGGTGATGACAAAAAACCATAACGAGCCGATGTGTGAATATAACAATAAAAAATAAAACAATGAACGCAACTGCGACATATACCGTTGTTCCAATTATGGCATAGCAACGACATCTGTTGGTTTCTGATTTATCTGGTTACCCAATTGACCACCGATTACCTAGTCGTATCAAGTCTTGCGCAGATGTCCTCTATTTCTGGTGCCATTCAGTGGTGGATTTATAATTGCGCAAGTCGCAATCGTGAGTTCTCGCTTGTATTACATAAGTATAAAATTAATAAGTTAATAAACATCCGTGTACACAGCAGTACCCTGCTAATCTATTAGGTTGGGGACCAAGCTATCAATTACAAGTAAAAGAAAACAAGGAATTTTATTTAGTTGTGAGTGCATATAAATGCTTTAAAACACAACGACTTTAGTTTTTTTTTCATAAAAAAGTGTGTATTATAGAAGAAAATAGACCAAATTTATTCTTAATATTTAATGAATAATATTGCATAACTTAATTTTTCCATTTTTGCATTGAGGCTCACTTTTTTAATTATTCTGCTGCTTCAGAAGAAGGAACTGTGAACCTTCAGAAGTGCATTTACTCTGCAGTTTTTCCAGAAGATGTCTCCTTTCTCGATTCATGTATTACTTATATTATTTCATATTTCTTGCCTCACATTACGTGTACATTAACCATTGTGAAAAAATGAATTAAAATCTTTGCATAATTATGTGAAATCATTACAATTTTACCTACTATAAACAAAATTTAAATCAAATTCATAATCATTTACTTCTACAACTTTTAATTATGTTATATAAAGATTAATATTAATTCTCCACAGATGTCAGGAGCAGTGGCCACTTATTTAATAATTCTTGTGCAATTCTCTGTCACCAAATTAAACAACGAGAGCGTGGATTCATTTGACAATTCCTCCAGCATTCAAATAAACATTGCACATTGAGTACTGTGGCAAATAAATTCAATTTATTAATATGTCTTTATAAATATAGAATATATCAATAAAATTATTAGTTTTTAATACTCATGTGTATTTTTAATTCTGATTACACCGTTTTATAATATTAGAGCAAAAACAATACAATACAAAGAAAATTTGATTAAGTTAAAATTAGTATGTACACACTGTTCTAAACTATACAATTGCTTCCATGCTTAATAGAAATAAACTATGTATTATATTAAGTTTGATAACCATAATGTATCTTCATCATTATCATCACCAGCTATCAACCCCTGATGAGTCTTGGCTCTAAAGAATTTTCCTCCGTTGATCCCTATTATGAGCCATTTATATCCAGTCCTGAATTTCTGAGACAGATTTGTTTTTGATGGCAGATATTGTACAATCTCTGGGATATACGTTCCTTGAAGAATTCAGTCCGAAACATCGGCTAGAAAGGTTAGATATACACGTCAGATTAACCTAGAAAAATGTACATACCTAAGAACATTTTTTAACAAAATTCAAGTTGTAAACCCGGAACACTGTGAGGATGAAGAAGAAATATGGAGATGGATGTGTAAATAGATTATAGGGGAGAATTCTATATCGAAAGACCAATTCCTTTAGGTAGATAACAATGGAGACTCTACTCGCCTGACCCTGAGGAGAACCAATATCATCTATGATTTAGTTTAGTGATATTTTTTAAATATTATGCTTTTTCATTAGCCTAACATTTAATTTTTGTTTACAAATCTGCGAGTTTAAGAGCAAAAATCGTTAAAAAAAAATTTGGCAATTGCCAAAGTCAGATAGTATCGTCGCATACTTATTTTAAAATTCTTCTTTGTCAAATTTTTTTGTGAAGCCTGATTTTTGAGCTTTTCTCTGCAAGTTTATGACCAAATTATAATTTTATCGAGTCTACATACATTACAATCAACCAGAATTTATTCTTGAGTTTGTAAACTCCCATAATTTAAATTTCATCTTTTAAATGTAAAAATCTTTTGTTTGTTATGATTACAATTTGTCTTTATTTTGTCAACTCACTATCAGAATAAAGCACATAAGTCAATTTAATATGTACTAATATGAATAATAATAATGATTATAAATTACCCATTATATTATTTAGTTTTATTAAATGTTCTTTGTTTCATTTAAGCATAAATTTGCCGACCCTATTTTAGTAGTACTATAAACTAATGTTCACATTTCAATAAAAGCATTATTTCTGTGGTATCAATATTAATTAATCTGAAAAAATAAAAGTGAAAGATGATGAAAATAAAATATATTGATTCATTTGAGTACAATGAAAGTACTTTACTGAAATTAATTAAAAATTAATAAATTCAAACTGGAGATAGTACAAATTCTATCTCAGATGTAAAAAAATAAAACCATATTTTTCAATTGATTCAAGATGCAACATTTAAAAAAAATATATATATATTTTAAAAACCAATAAAAATCAAAGAAGTGTCAAGTTTTTGAGTTTGAGTGTCTCTGACCTCTCTTCATAACGTTTTGGGTTCATCTTCATGATGATCTTGTGATGATGGCCCCATGATGGTTGGGCGGGACATTTCTGGCTGACAACTCGACACATAAGATTT
Source organism: Eubasilissa splendida (assembly GCA_031772225.1). Classification (NCBI taxonomy): domain Eukaryota; kingdom Metazoa; phylum Arthropoda; class Insecta; order Trichoptera; family Phryganeidae; genus Eubasilissa; species Eubasilissa splendida. The sequence continues at coordinate 6,442,081 of CM062862.1, forward strand.
GAATGGTTGTGAAAATGTAATAATATTTTTAAATCATGTAAATATTTAACATGTGCATTGGGTACATTACATTTAGGTGCTAAAATATTGTCATGTTGGTAGCCTTTTTTTCTATTAAACAAATTATATTGTTGTTTTATACAATAGAGTCATTCTATATGAAATGGTCCAACACTGGTTGCTTGACCATTTTTAAATATTCTCATATTTTTTGTACAATTACCCTAATTTGTTGGTAGTTCAAAATGACCATTACTTTATTTTTATTGTTTTTGGTTTTTGTGTGGCAGCCATATTTGTTTTACGGGGCGTAGCATATTTTGGCATGGACAAATAGGAGCTGAAATATTTCAATTTCCGCAAACCATATTTAATTAATTTCTGGACCATTTCATATGGAACGACACAATAAAGACAGTGTCACACTAGGGACTTGCGGACAATGAGAAAGATTTTGATTGACAACCGTGCGTCGTCGCCTAGACGTTGCACTGAGCAGCGTTTAGTATTAAAAAAATGCCAATCTGGTGACGAATGAGCAAGACTAATATGTAAGCAGTGGGTCCTCTCTCATTGTCGGTATTATGACGTAAATCTTTTTTTAATAATTTATGCTACGACAAAAGTTTTTGTCTGTTTTTTTATAAGAAAGTAATGTGATTAGGTCTGCCTTATATATTATGTACATCACTTATTTAAAAATGTGCTCTATGGCATTGATTAGTTGGATAGCGCTAGACAAACATTTTTATTAAAAAGTCTATTAATATTAAGTGAGAGCAATAAAACAATAAAGGTTTCAATTAAATTCTTTGGAATAATCAATTACTCGGTTCAGTCAGCTCTTGTTCTCCTTGCAAAGCATTCTAATACACCTGCAGAAAAATAACATGGGGTTTTCAATCAAAAATTTGTTATGCAATCTTAACACAAACTTCTTTAAAGCAGATTCTATTATTGATGCAATTAAACCATTCAGAATATTGTGTGGATGGTTAATGATAGCTCCGTATAAATATAGATCGGATTCAGGAACATTTAAAACATTGTACAGTGTTCCTTTGATGATTATGACATTTGTCTCAATATTTTTGTACATGTCATGTATATACATTGTTGCAAAGTCAGGTGAAACCGTTGTCGGTCATTTTCATCCGTCACTACTGTTCAAAATTGGAGATTTGTTTAGAATTTATTCAGGTTGTATTTCAATATGCATTCTTTACATAAATCAGTTATTTAATAAGCATCTATATGCATTGGGAATGATTCTCCTCTATGACATTGACAGACATTTTGGTCTACTCGGTGTAAAGAAAGATTATTCAAAATTGAAATGGTTTCCATTGGCTATAACATTATTGACTTATGTGACATTTATATTGAGTTATCTTTTAAATGATAAACTAGCCGATTCGTGGAACAGTAAACCATCATTTATCTTATGGGTCGTCATATACACACCAGGACTTATTTCATCAGAGTATTTGGTGATTTATAATACTACAGTAATGTACGTAACGCTCAACTTGAATCTGATGAATAAAGAAATCCACAGGATATGTGAAAATAAATTATATCCGGTAATTAATCACACTTACTATAAAGACTTACTGGTAAACGACATTATCAAGAATGTAATTTTTAAATCAAAACAAAGTCTGCAATTAGAAAGGATCACAATTATTTGGAATATCTTTGATTCGATTTGCGATTGCGTAGTTAATTTAAATAAATTACTTGGTCTCAAGATACTGCTGATAACTGGCGTATCGTTTATCTCTATGGTGTTTAATTTATTTTATATTTGGGGAATTGTTGTAATAATTCAACACGGAGACAATACAACAAAAAATTATACATTTTTAATTTACTCAGCTCAACAATTCCTTCTTAATGGGGGAAATATTGGTTCAGTCATATACAGATGCAACCTATTTCAAAATGAGGTAAATATATCACTTAAAACATCATTTTCATGCTCATATTTTAGGACGATCAAAGACTCAAAACTTCAACTATTTAATGTCTAGTGCCTGATTTTCTTGACTTGATTTGATGACCACATAACGTCCAGTCTGCTTTCAAAGAGTGTTTTTCTGGTAAAACAATTTGGGTGTCAAATTGTTCTCCACTGGGCCTGTCAATGTCGTCTTCGATAGCTTCTGACATTAAGAATGGATAGCCAATACTATATAAGACAGATTTGCAAGAATTACATTCTAAATCGCTGTCCAAGTAGATTCAAAAGATGGTAAGGAAATCATGATAGGACGCCTCGGTTATGAAATTACAGATGGAACTCAGATAAACTGTTAAATATCTTAAATTTCATTCCTACTTAATGTGGTGCGACCTACTCATCTTCTCTTCAAAGTTGCCAAGAACGTACGTCTTTCTATCAAAGAAGTAGCTCCATGCAAAGAGTCTTCCTTGTCGCGATACTGATACTCCTCACTCGGTTCATCATTCGTTTTTTAAATTATAGAGAAATGTTATTTTCCAACTATTCAAAGTTGAAGCTTTGTTTATGTAGACTTTTCAATAAGTAAATTTATAATCAAAAAAGTCCATCTATTCATTCTTTTTTTCCAACATTGCGTGCGAAAAAATAATAGCATAATAGTTAGTGGAACAGCTCAAAGTCTTACAACTATTGGAAGTGATTAGCTAAAGACAGGACTTAAAATATTGTTATATCTTTTCCGTATGAATTATTCTGAGTGCGCCTCTTACTATTACCATCGAGTTACCTAAAGTTGGTCAGCCCTGCGGTAGAAAAATATGTTTACCCTACTGCACACTAACATTTGCCTTTATATGAAACTATGTATTTACAACAATATTGTATTTGCAAAAAAAAAGAATTTAATTTTTATTATGCTTTTAGGCACAACAAACTTCTGATTTAGTGCATCAACTGATGGCCGCAGAAGATGAAGAATTAATACTTACAAAGGTAAAAAGAGAAAATATCAAAAATATACATTTTAAAGGGTTTTGTACAACTGAAAATTATTTATGTGTCATTAAATAAAATTAAAATTCAATTTTATGAAAACATAGTTCTGTGATATTTCAAGCAAATTAAATTAATCAATTCTTCAGATAGGAAAAGTTCCAAGATCAATTAGAGATTCGTTTTGAGTCCACATAAAAAAAAGTGCATGGTTACTTAATCCCGAAGCAATTTATAGTTATTTATTTATGTTTTGCGCGGATTAGAATGATGCATCCAGTATATCCGTACCTTTAGCCAAAGTCTCATTGCGAGTTTATCGCGGACACGGACCATATAGCAGTATTTACAACTGCTTTTTCTTATAAATCTTTAATAAGATAAGACTATTTCAATTTCTCATAGGTCTACATAAAAAACTTAATACTTTGAAATGCACCAACATAAATACAATACTTTGGAAAATAATCCAATATTTTTAGATACTTAAGTGTTTCTATGATTTCTATTGACAATTAACAATATTTTTTAATCACTATTAAATATTATTTTGTAAAATTTAGCTAGTTAGTTTGCACTGAACTTGTATGCATAAAAACTTTTCCTTTTTCCTTTACCTAATAAATTATTTCCGTAATCATTATTATTGCGTTATCAGAAAGCGTATAATTTTTCTACAAAACAAAAGAACGCCATCAGAACTTGAAATTAAATTCAAATGTCATTTGAAATATAATGATCTGTATACGAGGTAAAGTGAAATGAACCAGAAAAACATATACAAGACAAGTCTGGTATAACATATGTGTGTGAGGTATGTAATTAATTTTTTTCTTATAGTTACATTATTTCTCGACCCATATTCTGCACAGAAGACCTCGATTTACAGCTTTTGGATTGTTCGACATTGATAACTCCTTAATTCTAACTGTAAGGTTATATAATTTATTTTAATTGTGACATAATTACATTTTTACTGGTGATGAGCTAAACCGTTATTGTGACTGTGATTGTGTAATTGGTAATCATTTGTGACGATTGATAAATGAGGTTTAATTATTGGAGGTTTAGTTTCTAGTAAACCAGTGATTGCTTGACGAATTATAAATAATAAATTTCTATTCATTTTAATTAGACTTGTAACAAATAGTATATTCGGCACTTTGCCGAATATTGAATATTTGGTTGGTTATGATGCCGAATAGTATTCAGAAAATTTGGCACAAGTTGAAAACGCTAGACAATATGTTTTACTCGAGTTGTTAATATCATCCTATGAAAGTATGAAATCAACTACTGTGAAAAAAATTAAAACTGTCTTCCTCTTGGAAGAAATTGAACCAGAACATTCACACATCATTTTGAAAGAGCTATGACGAAGTAGCTGCAGAAAAGCGTTCTGGAAATGATGATGATTGAAAAGAACTACTGTCCTCGAGATATATTTAAAAATGAAATGTATTTCACGCCTGTCGAGCTCTTATTTATGGTGGGTCACGAACAAGAGTCAATTTCCATGTTCTTTACCAAAATTAGCTGCAAAATATTTTTTGGCACCTGCTACCAGTATATATGTTTGCTGTTTATTCCTATTTGCATTACCTATAATATTTACAATAAAGAAGAAAAAAAAATTAATCACTAATTTTTATGTTTGCGATTATATTTCTGAAATATAAATAAAACAATCTACAAATAGTTTTATTTTAAATAAAAATTTATTACCTTAAAATCTAGTTGTGTTTTTCAAAGTAACAAAGTATTCGGAATTCAGTCAAACAGTATACTACTGTGGCGGCTCACGCACATTGTCCAGATGTTCTTCGTTCTGTCATTTCTCGGTATTGCCCCATCCCGCGCGAACAAAGCAAGAGCGTCCGAGGAAGGTCGGGCTGCCCCGCACAACAACGAATAGTTGCTGAATATTCGTTACAAGCCTAATTATAATCCAACACAAATCTCCCAATCACGGTTAAAACAATGGCTTACCTCAACACTAATTTTTACATTTCATAAAAGATTATTGACATTGTAGATAACATTTATATTACGGTGCTAAATTGTATTAAAGATAAATAAGTAGTACATTTTTTTTTCACAGATGACAGGCGCAGCGACTACTTATTTGATAATTCTTGTGCAGTTTTCATTAACCTCACTGGATGATGAAAGCTTGGATCAATTTACCAATTCTACCAGCATTTAAATAAAATGCACAATACTTCAATATGAGATCTAGCAGTAAAGGTCGATATATGTATATTGCGGTTGGTTTAATATTGCCGTACAAAATGCACTCAACGGCGATACACTGCCTTTTCAAGATACTCATTCCTTAATTATGTAATACTAGCTGAAGTATCCAGCGTTGCCCGGGCTTTATGCAAAGTAAAGAGGCTTCATTTAGAGGGATGGGGGTAGATTTTTTTCAAAATCTCATGTAGACAGTGACCTTTCTCTTGTTTTGAAGATCAGTGTGCAAAATTTCATCATACTCGGAATATAACTATAGATTTGTATAAAAAACAAATCCACAGACACTCTTTTTTATATACATATATAAATTATCAGCTTAGATATAATATATCAAGTGGATGCTGGGTGGGGTTGTGAGATGAAGAAATTTAAAAAATAAATTAGTAAAAGCACTTATGTGAAAATAGTATTTTGGTATTTGAATGTTGAAAATAGTATTTAACATGTATTCATGCAAAATTTGATTATTTGAAAAATGTAATAAAATCTGCCTTCTTCAGATATAACTGTTTTAATAATTTACTTAGTTCTTTTCCAGTTACAACACCCAAAACCAAAAAAATATGACCCTTTCCTGTCCAAACCACCCAAAATTAGAGACATCTATGTTTGGAAGGTTTTGTGTGCGTGTTTGTATCAGATATGGAATGATAAACAAGTCAGCTCATTATTCTTGTTTGTATACTTCTGCATTCACCTTGGTTTCTTGGTTGGAGGGTGAAGGTATTCGGACAATGGTGTGAGCAATTGAAACAATCTTACTTGTGATACAATAACTTTATTGAATTACGATTTACAACAGTTATGGGAATAATGTTACGCTCCGGAATACAAGTACGAAAGTTGAAGTGAAATGGTGTTGATAAGTACAGGCTCGGCAAAGAAATGAGGTAGCTGACTTCAGCGGACCAGTTGAAAGCACTCCCTACTCCGTGGCGTGGTGGAGCACAGATGGAAAAAACATCAAAGGTTTACTGCTAAGTCTATTTTGTAAATTTGACTATGAGTATAATTGAAAAACTAATTTCAGAGATATCAGCATTTTCATAAAGTAATGAAAAACTCATAAATAGGTAATAGAGTAAATGCTGAGAGAATATATGTTTTTAATAGAACTTGGAGAATTAAAAAAAACCACAAGGAGGGCATCAGTCATAATTAATTAATTATTTATAAAATACGACTCTATTAATTTCAAATACAAATTAAATGTATTAATTAGAAAGATAAACATATAAAATCAAATTTATTGAAAAATATTGTTGTTGCTACCTAATGAATACATTTAATTATTATTTAAAATATCACAGACCTACGTTCTGAATAATTAAAACTTCACAATGCGAATGTGTTCTCCATAATACTACTTATTTCACGCTTTAACATGTGTGTTCTTCATATTTTAAAACAATCACAGCTCAAATTATTTCATTCCTGTCATAATACCTTATTAATTTTGGTTGTGTTTATACATATTGGATTCCTTAGATACCCTCAAGTTCAACAATTTTCTCCATAAAAAAAAAAAAATTAAGACAATAAATATTTGAATGAAATCATTTAAAATATTTTTTTTTTTTCAATATCATACAAATTGTTAAATACACTGTCTGGTACATCAGAACTGCATGAGAGATGTGCCTTGATCTTTTATACTCCATCAATAGCATCCGAAAAAGAAACATTACTGTCCTTCGGCATAACATCATTTTCATTTTCGTCTTCTTCACTCTCTAAATTTAAAATTTCATTTGATTTACTAGATTAAAATATGAATTAAATATATTAATTATAAAGATATACATATAAAATCAATTTTATCGAAAAATATTGTTGTTGCGCTACCGGAATTCGAACCTGGATCTCTTCCCTAACCGGGGGAGGTGCTTTATCCAACTAAGCTACAGCGGCATTATTTTTTAGCGACAATTTTTCGACCCTATATGTTACCTTTTTGAAATCAATACATTTAATCGTTCCATCATTTGACAGAGCCATCTACCTTATTTTTACAGAATCTCAAAATACCTTTAAGTAAATCTGATAGTAGACGCCAGAATTATCAATTCATTTTTATTAAATTTTGGACACATTGATACAACTTTATTATTTTTTAGGAGAACATATTCTTATTGTGAAGTTGTAATTATTCAGAACATAGGTCTGTGATATTTTAAATATTAATTAAATATATTAATTATAGGTTAGGGAAGAGATCCAGGTTCGAATCCCGGTAGCGCAACAACAATATTTTTCGATAAAATTGATTTTATATGTATATCTTTATAATTAATATATTTAATTCATATTTAAAATATCACAGACCTATGTTCTGAATAATTACAACTTCACAATAATAATGTGTTCTCCTAAAAGATTTACTAGATGGTTGCAAGTTTTCAATAATATCCGTATCTGTCAGCTCGCTCGCAATTGTGACTTCTAACATTTGAAAATGGTTGTTTGTTGTACCAATCACAATCATATAGTCTGCTTCTTTGATTTAGATTTTTTTTATCATCTTTGAGAACTAAGTTGAGTAATACACAATTTTTTAATAAGCTGACTCCTGTAATATATTTTCACCGAACGGATAATACCCAAATCTGAAGGTTGCAGGACTGCTGTACAGTTTGGAGGAAAAAATTCAACTCTAACATTTTGTAATCCGCATGTCAGATTATGTGCAGTACAATAATCGATTAAATGAAGTATTTTCCACTTTACACACAACTTAAGTGTAAGTGCACTTTTTGTCCCTCGGTGTTTTTGATAGCAGAAGCAGCAATGGTTTACTTGATTATCCTCACACCATTTTCAGTGACACAATTGATGCAAACATGCAACATGACTTTGAAAATTTAAATTTCACGTAGACCACACATTCCGAAGCTCATAAATACAACAGACCTTATGTGGGTGTGGAAAATTGGATCAAAATTATCAAATATGTTGTTGTAGCACCAATTATCTAAAAAAATATAAAATATTTTCAATTTTTTAAACTGTTTTTCAAATACGAAACAATAATAGGCAAGAGGCAATCGTCATCATGAAGATGAATACAAGAAAGTGAAGTATTAAATAACAATGTAAAGTAAGTTCAGCGAGAACAAAACAGCTTTGTGAAAATCTTTGAAATATAAAGAAGTAAGTGATTCATTAAATTCTTCTGTCATTTCCTGCTCCTTAGTCAGGGAATATTCTCATGTACCATAGTTTCACCGAGTTCAACCTGTATATATTTGTTACATGGATGAGGGCATAGATAAGAATGAGGGTCAAAAAATTCAACAAAAAAAAATACATACCGTAAATAATAGTGAGTTATCTATGGTGAAAAATCCGTTCGCAGTAAATGCAGGACGCCTGTTGAGAATAATAATTGAAAATTGATTTAACTGAAAAAAAAAGTTAATTTTTAATACTTTTTCCATTGACAGCATAATTATATAACATATATGTATAATGAAAATAATATATGAGGTATTGAAGATGTTTATTTTTACATTAGTTCATGAAAAAAAATTCTAACGAAAAAATGAGCACCAAAAGGCGGTGAGCGAGAAAACATAAAACATAGGGGTAGGTAAAGAGAATAAAGCGCCACACTCTTCCGTTCTAACGTACCACTTTTACTTTCATACTTCTTCGCATGCATTCTTTTATTTTCTTAATTATGTTTTAAGAATAATATCTGTATTAAATTATCTCAGGATATCGATAAATGCACAATAGTTATTATAGTAAATAATCAACATATTATTAGTAAGGCATGTTACCTTTTTTTGAATGTCGTCATCTTTTTCTCTTATACTTAACTTGTTAATTAAGGCTGCTGTACATTTCGCCTGAAAATTAAAAACAATCTCTTTACTATATATCACATAACGAGTGAATAAAATTTTATCAATGAAATTTAATTTCAGTAAAATCCTGTTTATCCGAAGAACGTTTATTCGAAATTCGCGACAAGTCAATGTTTTGGAGCAGAACGTGGTCCCTCTGGAAAGTTTTCATACTAAATTGTACTTATAAATCGAATAAATTCGTCAATCTATTTTTCGCCAATTTGATTTTTTTTTTGTCAGATGTCCGTAACCTGCAAAATACACGTACGCTACGCGATGTACCTGTCCAATATCAAAGTACATCCAAACGGGTAGTATCCGCCCCTATACCGCTTCACGACCCATAAAGGTAATTCGCATTGTTTGTTTTCTCACTCATTTTCAGTATACTAAAAAAATATGACAAATATATCTTGTGCATCTTCGATTTTTAAATCTTTATCTTCTAAGGAAGCGGTAAGCCGCGACACATTAATACGCACACTTTTTTTTCTTGCTCGTTTTCTTTACATTAGAAAAAGATAGCAAATATTACCTTCGCACCCTCATAGGTAACGTAATTTTTATTTTCATTATCGTAAATCGTTATTCAAACTTTTTTTCTTGAATTTTGGTCCCCTCAACTTCGAATAAACGGGATTTTACTGTACCATCGAGACAACAAAAACACAAACAAGTTTTCAATTGTTCACAAAATGCCCAGATACAGGGAATATAAATAACTACACACATATATGAATGAATGATTTTAAATAGGGATGGTGAAATCGTTATATAAACCATTATTGTGACTGTGATTGTGTTCAATTATAACAATAATTGGCAATTCTTTTCAAATGTAACGCATGCACATAACAGATTTATATATGATGCCAACCATTAAATAAACTCTATGTTAATAATGTATCTAATAGTGGATTGTATTTACCTCATTTTGACAATTGTTGCACTCAACGACAGTGGAATATATCAATATTAAATACGATAAAACTGTACTTATTGAGTAATATAAGAACAAATATTGATTCGGCATGAGGGTTCTCGAAACCATAATTCTTACAGAAATCAGCACATTGAATAGACAGAAAACTGTAGTAATAAATGAAACGGACAGAACAATAAGACTTTTATGACTGAATGATATATTAAATATATCAACACAATCACATATTTTATCATAAATTCTCAAAATAATGTGTAACTTGTTTAGGATGACTTCGTTGTGTATCTTAAAATATATATTATAAAGTGGCTCTTTTAATCCATCGAGGCGAATCTTGGTCTGCACATTTCTGTCTGTCTTTAGACTTGCACCTCTCTTCAACATAACTGACAGTTGTTTATTCAAAAATGTTAGATTTTCATACGAAATTGTCACAAATGTTTTATAAACCATTAAAGTTGTCGAAAGAATTACACTCGGGGTATACATGGCGTACGCTAATTCATAAGATGTCATTACTTTTGATCCGGACATTAAAAAAATGCTCACTATGGTAAACACAATCTGAGAGATACAAAAATATGCCATTCTCACGGTGATTATGAACTTCATTTTGGAGTAATCTCTCGGGTCTTTTAACTCTTTGAAATAGTTATCCACATCATAAAAATATTCATAAATGATAGCATCACAATTTCTCATTGCATGCATAGCAATAAATAATACAATCATAGCAACCATTCCTAAATAAATACAACACATCACACTGATTTGCTGCATAAACGAGTCATCATCACTATTGTAGTCAAGATTCAATTCGTCGCATATTATTATTTTGACCACGCAATAGGCGTAGCTGAAGAATCCGCAGACAGAAATCACAAACGATAGAATATGCGGAACAGCTTTTGAATTCTCTGGTTTTATTTCGAAATTGTAAGGCATGATACCAAAAACGAGAGAGATAAATCTCACAAAACTCAAAGCTTCAATGAATGATTGCGTGTAAAAAAATTTCCTAATTATCTTGTTAAAAATGCTTTTTTCACTTTTTAGTTCAATCATTCTAATCAATTTGATGGAAGATATTTTCTTTTGAATATGCTAAACAGAGAAATACAACTAGATAGTGTCTGAACATTAACGTGTTATTAATGCAAATTGCCACATGAACGGTGATTATTATTTTATTCTGTTAAAATATTAATCATATACAACACACACTGGGAAATTGAAAATTTGCAGTTCTTGTAATATGTTGCCGGGTAATTATGCTAATTATTGGCCAATTATAGGTTCAAACTGTGTCATGATCTGATAAATATTTAATGACCACTTTTAAAAAGAACAGCAACAATATTTGATGCGACCTTTATAATTATAAAGACCCGCTGTGATGGAATGGAGTGCAAGAGTGGCTTAATCGACCTGCCATTACTCTGCAATTTTTAGATTGATATCTTAACACCGGCAGCGTTGTGACATGAATTATGAACTATCAAATAATATACATCAAGAGTGTGCACTTCATACAATAAAACAGTCTGTGAATGACTATAATTTCTGCAAAGTAAATCATCATCTACATCAATCCTTCTTGAGTATGTTCCTTCACTTTTCTCGGCATCCTGCAGATATTAGAACTGTCACCAGAGAAGTGCCTGTCACCTTTTTCATGGGTGGAGGATTTTCCTCTTCTGTTCCGTCCTTCGACGCAGCCCACCAAAATAAGCTTCTCTAAGCTATCTTCCATTCTCACAAGATGCCCAAAAAAATTATGGATTTATCTTACACAAATGGCTGAGCATTACATATTTATTTAAGTTTGCATGTTAATCTAAAACCATCTAGTGGAAACTGTATGTGTTTTTCATATTTTTATAAAATGTATCCTAAGCATACAGGGTGTCCCAAAAAAAGTGAGAACATCTCGTAACACAAAAGTTATTTCAAAACATAATATAAATAATTATAAATCTTAATGTAATTTTTTTTGCACAATATTTAGCTAATCAGAAATCATCAAAACACCCCAAATTGTATAATCTACTGGGCTTAAATCTAATACCTGGCTCGATGAAATTAAGCTATATCTAGCTATACTCCAGGCTTTGTTTTGAAACTCTTTGATCATTTTCCTAGCACATTGACGTTTTTCAATTCGCAAATTTTTGATCAGAATACAGTCTTCTGCGGTGATTTTTGTCATTCTGGGCAACAATTTGAAAAAACCAAATATAAACAATGGGAAAATTAATAATCAAAGATGGAGACCAAAAATTGTTGAAATTAAACGTAACATAGGTAAGTAAGTAAATTAGTAAACTATTTAAGCTATTGTTGATATAGTTAAACTAATTTTGATGTAATTATATCACACTTTATGAAATGTTCTCACTTTTTTGGGACCTGTACATGAACTAAATGCAATTTTATCTCACATGCATCCTGGGCTGAATACATATGTTCGAAGCAAACTTACATGTATTGTTACAGATGTTTAGATCATAATGATTATTTTAAGTTGTGTAAATTTTTTTATAATAGCCCGCTTGCCAACTTCGATAATCTGTTAATAGAGCTCCTTTATTCTGGGATTATGGGTAAAAAACTATACCGAGTAACTGTTGTAATAAAATCATAATGTAACATTAGGCTCTGCTTGCAGCAGCCATAAGCAATTTTTATTTGAAAATAATTAAACAGTAACAGCTTAAAGAAAGCACTTCTTGTTTATATTCTAAGTTATGTGTTCAGCATTCCTTGTCCGAGGTTCTGTGTATATTGTACCCAGTGGTGTTATCAGGCCGGATCTTTCTACCATTTTTATTTTTATAAATCATACATGTTTTCATCTTCAACAATCTTACAATCATCTTCAGGCATTCAGATGATTGATATGATGAACATTTTTCATATTTCGACTAGGCTCTCATCAGCTTCAAAAACACATCTGGTACCAACTTCAACATGTGTCAATTCAATACGCGTGCAGCCATCCAGAAGCCGGCCCCTGTATGCCATTTCTCTCGCGGCTGCCTTCCCATCAAGATCTTTAGCAAGCGCTCCTCAGTGTAGATTTTTCATATATTTTTCTAACAATAACTGTCTGCTTCTGTAAACTTCTATTAAGTAGTTTTTTCTTGTTCAACCTTTTCTGGCACACCTACACACACTCTGTGACTATATTCAAACGAACATATGAGAGTTGGGTGTAATATATGGGAGCATCAAGCGCTCACACACACAAACATCGCAAAATCCCCATAATTTAATTATATATACAGACTAGGCTGAACTGATGTACATATATTGCCCTTTACCGCTGCTGCAAAATTTCATCCACCACACACTCACAAACATCATTAGACAAGTGCCTTACTGCTAAATCAAAGAAAAACTTTACATATTTTATTACATTTATTAATTTTCTTGGTACACATGAATCCTCTTTGACATAAAATACACTTCAACAACAAAAATAGCTGAAAATAGTTATCAATTTTGGAAACTGTCTCTGGGCGATGTCTAAATATTATGTACTTGAATAGATATATAAATAACGTAAACATACTGTGAACAATCTATGATTGACAGGTTATCTAGATTTTTTAATCTGTCAACAATACTTACTACTAATCGCCGAGCTTAGGACACTCACAAACTCAAATTCTTAATTTGTTAAATTTGCATAAATACATATGTTTATTCAATTTTACAAAATACAAATGATGCATGAGTGCAGATGAGATTTGTCTCGAAAGAGCATAAAATACAGCACAGAGCAGTGCTAAGCGTACTATGAATCATTGCCGCGTATATTTTGTGAGCAAAGTAGAATGGCGAACCAGTACTTACCGCTCAAAGTCTCATCCATGGACACACACCATTATATAATATCACACAATGCAACAGTCTAAAAATTTAATTACTCATTAACATTATGTATTTATAATAATATTTTATAATATTCAAATAGAATCTTTAAAAACCTAAAAGAAATAACAAAATCTTTACTTAAAATATTACTGGTTTACACCAAAATCATCACATGGGATTAAATGACATAATTGTATGTATTTTATGTATGTATAGTACAAAGTTTTCCAGAACTTGGTTGAGATTTTTTTATTTATTTTCATGTTAAAATTAGAAGCAAAATCATATTTATTAGAAGAGCATAAGCTACTCTACTGCTGAATCTAGCACAGTGGAAAAACTTTATTGACTCGTTAAAGATCAGTTTAGTTGTTTATGAAATGCTTATGATAGAAATATAATATGAGGAAAAATGAAACAGATGAAGCCATTGCTAACTAAAATAAAATACAATGAGCATATGAGTAGAATGTACGCTGTTCTGGTCACAGATATTCAGGGAGGTATACTAAATTGATAAAGAGGATAGTCGAACAAAGAGCCAAACAACAAAGAAGTAAAAAAATTATATTTACTTCAATGATACACTTACTATTCTACAGGCAGAATCAATACCCTTAAATATATAAAGTTTAGATGAAATTCTTAAGGGAGAGAATTTTTTTTTATTTTATTGACTAGTTACATTATATTTTCTTGTAGAAAATACTTTTTTCAGAGTTCGTAATCTTCAAGCACAATATAATGTATTTTACATGCGAACATTCAATTTGTGAACTTTTAAAGATACAAACATCATTAAAAGGTGCAAAATTCAAAATTATACTAGAATTTATTTCAAGTTTGTATCTGTGCCGCATGGCGGCATGCAGAACCCATGCTTTCAGTAAAGTTTACAGTCGTCACATGCAGTCTTCTTTAACAAGTATATGTGTACTCTTCAGTGTAGGGTGTTTCCTTTGATTATTGTGTGATTAATTTGAACCCCAACAATGCACAGTGTCAGATGTTAAGCACAAGAATAGTGGGGATTGTTACAGTAAATGCTGAATACCTAAGCCAACTTTGTTCAACTTGTGAAAGAGCTCTCAGAACGGAACTTCTTTCATATGTAGAGGACTTACTGTAAATTTTTAAGCAAAAAAGTAATACACTTTTAAATCAACGTATGTCCATACTACCTACTTGTTATTAATTACAAATTATACAAAAATACTTAACCATAAATAACATAAAAATCACTTAAATAGTAGTATTATTAGCACTGCTGGGATAGGATGTTGAAAATTGAATCAAAATTATCAAATATGTTGTGGTAGCACCAATCATCTTAAACAAACAATAAAACAAATCATTAGAATATACAGGGAGGCCCAAAAAAAGTGAGAACATTTCGTAAAATGTGATATAATTACATCAAAATTAGTTTAACTGTGTCAACAATAGCTTAAATAGTTTACTAATTTACTTACGTACCTATTTACTTATATTACGTTTTGTTTCGACAATTTTCGGTCGCCGTCTTTGATTATTAATTTTCCCATTCTTTATGTTTGGTTTTTTCAAACTGCTGCCCAGAATGACAAAAATCACTGCAGAAGACCGTATTCTGATCAAAAATTTGCGAATTGAAAAACGTTGGGGTGCTAGGAAAATGATCAAAGGGTTTCAAAACAAAGCCTGGAGTATAGCTAGACATTACAGCAAGGCGGAGCTCACACACCCAGAAATACGATCAACTTTCTTCATTGTGAGAATGTAAATTTCATCGAGCCAGGCATGTGGCCACCGAACAGTCCAGATTTAAACCCAGTAGATTATGTAATATGGGGTATTTTCATGATTTTTGATTAGCTAAATATTGTGCAAAAAAAATTACATCAAGAATTATAATTAATTATATTATGTTTTGAAATAACTCATGTGTTACGAGATGTTCTCACTTTTTTTGGGACATCCTGTACAGATATTGATAAAAACACCACTGTTCCACAAAGCTACGGGCCCGCGGGGGCGCGATAATTGCGGCCCGAGAAATGTTTAATGCTGAGCCCATCTTTTCCGCTTCACGGAAACATCTCGCCCGCCACTCCGCGCCGCTGGAAACCCGACGCCTCTGTGCTCGGTGGGCTGCCGGGTGGAGAGGGTACCGGGCCGCCGCGGGACTCCGCCCACCGACAAGCGGCAGAATTAGCATTAAGTTTTTTCGTAATAACTGGTTGAAAAAAAAAGCTATATATGTATGCTTGTACTTAATAAAAAGAATTTGGAAAGGGCGATCGCCCGGCAATAATATTATGCACCTTAAAAATCATTTAGAGGTTTAAAATGGATTTTGTAAGTTTAAGGTGCAATAATCAATTCCCCGGGCCATCGCCCCAGGTGAAATCTATCAGGCATTGCGAGGGGGAATAAAATCTGTAAAATAAAATACTCGCAATGTCTGAGGGATTAGAAATAAAAGTATGGTAAAGGATTTAGCAGAGAAAAAAGAGATCTGCCGGCCCGGGCGGGACGGCAGAAAAAATGACCCGAGTTTTGGAGTCTGGCCGCCAGGGGGTGGCGGCGCTGGACCGAATAGGGGTGGCGCAAGGACTGGCCACGCCATCTGATTGGAATCCCAGCCCATACGGTTTTACGCTCCCAAAGTTTTTTAGATGAAATAAATATTAGTCCAGCGGCTGCAGAGAGCATTCCCTTCCATTCTCATTTCGCAACGCTAGACTCTTCAATGAAAAATCGTGTTTTATTTATCTCCGCTTCGACCCTGCTATTCTTCTGGATTTTCTTGGATTATTTACTTTGGCAACGACATTTGGACTGAACTTGGAATTTTCTTCAACTTGGCTGCTACACTGGACAACGATTTTGGATCCCCCTGGACCACTGCACGCCGCTGCAGATATCGATGTCCGAGCCACCAGAGAACCAGCGAATCACACCTTACAAATCTACAGTCTTGTTTCCTGTACGGAACACACCACAATGACAATGGAACTGTTCCTAAGTTATTAACATGTTTTTGTATTATTATTGTATCAATTGTCGACAGACCGTCATGAAGATGCAGAAAAATATTTTTCTCGTACTTCGGATGTATTGTCCCGACATAGACTGTAACAGTCTTGAGTCAGCAGAGGAAGAAAATTCTTCCAACAAGAGAATGGCCTCCATTAAAAAAACAAATGATCAACTGAATAAAACAATAAAAGGGAAGTTGATCTTGGATAATGAAAAACACATAGTCCACATGGGCATGATATTGACATTCATGACTGTGGGGTTCTGGGTTTCGATCAGTGAGGTCAACAAGCATCTACTGTGATTTCTAATGCCCTTGGGTATTTTTGTGATGTGTTCACTATAATTTGGTTAAGTAAATTTGCAGGCATGTGCAAGCCAGTACTACGAAATAAGCTGTACTTAACTAGAACTGCAAAATGAATCCTAGTAAAATATGTATCTCGTAATATTCCTATCACAATTATTATATAATATTCTGCCAGATTTAATTTATCTTCGCTTTATTTTCTAAAATATACACTTACAAACAGCTTATTTCATTATACTGACAGCACGCCCCTGGTAATTGGGCACCTACATTATTAGAAGAATACATTCTTATTGTGAAGTTGTAATTATTCAGAACAGACGGTCTGTGATATTTTAAATATTAATTAAATGTATTAATTAGAAAGATATACATATAAAATCAAATTTATCGAAAAATATTATTGTTGCGCCACCGGGATTCGAACCTGAATCTCTTTCCAAACCGGGGAAGGTGCATTATCCAAATATGCTACAGCGACATATTTAATGATGTTAAAATGTATTAATTTAAAAAGATAATATATGTGGGAAGGTTGGTTGATGTTCTGGTGAAAACCATTTTTTTATCTGAACATGTTTGTTCTCATCGGGGAGAAGCCACCGAGAGCAAGAAACTACACAGAATATGTAAAGGTTATGGAAAAACGATGCACGGTTAGTGAAAGGTGAGAGTCGGGATGTGCATCTGCGGTCCGGTCGGTTTGGGTACTGGGCGCCGATTACTTCCTCTGCAGCATGTGTTGGTGTACATCTGTGGTGCAGCATGTGTGTCATGCCCAGCTGTGCGGTGCAGTCCGGCCTTCCTCAAACGTTTCTGCTTTGTATGCGTGAGATGGTGCAATACCAAGAATTGACAGAACGAGGAACATCTGGACGATGAATGCGAGCCGCCACACATATATATGGGTTTGAAAATTTGTCATCATTAAATATGTCGCTGTAGCATATTTGGATAATGCACCTTCCCCGGTTTGGAAAGAGATCCGGGTTCGAATCCCGGTGGCGGAACAATTTTTTCGATAAAATTGATTTTATATGTATATCTTTCTAATTAATACATTTATTTAGTTTTTTTACTATTGTATTATTTATTTATTTTAACTGAGAATCTGAGGTAAATAACTAAATAATACATATATAATTATAATATAAAAAATGCATACCGTGAATAAGAGTGTGTTGTCAATATTGAAAAGTCCACATGCGGTATAAACGGGGCGACTATTGAAAATGTTAATTGAAAATTGAATCAGCTGTAAAAAAAAAAAACACAAAATATTTAATAACTTACTGCCATATTGCAAGGAATAACTATAATAATTTTTAATAAAATCAATTACCGAGCTAATTAGAGAGAACAGATTGCCACACTCCTCTGGCTTGATGTATCACTTCTCACGCACACTCGTTAATTGTTGAAACTTCTAACAGGACCTTCCTCCAGCATCTGGTTTACTTGATTTTGCCAGGTTTTCTGACCTCGTCTGTTCAAACTTGCCTTATATATTTTCTTTATCATCTTGTTCTCATTCACACAACGCACATGCTCAAACCATCTCAGATGGTCAAACAAATCAACATTCACTGCTAATTTATTATATCTTCAATCTATTATGCACATATTTCCATTCACACGCCTGAGTTACTGTATTTTCATCGAATTCGGTTGACTTTCATCCTTTTTTTTGCAAATTACGGTAGTGTTGGCATCACTCTTCTTGGTTGGCACCGTTAGCCTTGCTTTAGATGACAAATTCTTTTTAGCATACAGACCTTCATTTAATTTATTTCCCGCAGTAATCCTCCTTTCAATGACAGACTCTCAACCATTTGCCTGAGACAAATCTATAAATCTTTTGAGCATCTTGCGAGAAGGGAAGATAGCTTGTTGCGGTGGGCCACGTCAAGGAACGAAGAGGAAGATGAAGATCCCCCACCCATTAGACTGACCAAGTAGAAAAGGCAACAGGTACTTCTCTGATCTGCAAGAGTATAGTTAAGAGGGCGGGAGTTTATAGAAATCTCGATCATCCGTCATGAGGAACTGATGTGGATGACCCTCTTTTTGATATCTTTCCCAACCTTACCATCCTTAGTAAACGTACTTCCCAAATACACAAACTCGTGCACTCGTTCTAAGCAAATAAAGTTACCTTTTTTTTAATGTCCTCGTCTTCTTCTCGAATGATTAACTTGTTTACTAGTTTTGATGTAATTTTTGCCTAAAGAATGTAAAAAGTATCACTAAGTCACAGTATCAAAACCATATCGCAATATCTTAACTATATGATTTTAAGTTGTATTTTGTACAATTGACATCGTTTTATATAAATAGACGCTCTTGATCAAGTAAATAAAATAAACTAAATTGTTGAATGTTATATTTACCTCGTTTTGACATTCATTGCATCCACATATGGTAGTATATATCAATAAAGTGTATAATGAAATCTGACTTAGTGAGAAGTATAAGATTAAATTTTCATCTGGTGTAGGGGATCTATTAATCATAACTCCTATTATATTCAGCGCATTGAACAGATAGAAAACGCTTGTTATAAATGCCAAAGCTAAAGTTGCGAGGCTTTTAATACTGAACGATTTATTTAAAACATCAACGCAATCACAAATCTTATCATAAATCTTTAATAATGTATGTAACCTTTGTAGAGCATCTTCGTCTTGTATTTTAAAGTGAATATTGCAAAGAGGGTCACCCGCCCTTACATATAATGTTCTCTTCAACATAAAGGACAATTGTTTGTTCAGAGCCCTCAAATTTTCAAGTGTAATGATCACAAATGATGTAAAAACAATTAAAACTGCCGATCCGATAATACTCGGGGCATACATGGTAATTGCCACTTCGTAGGATGGCATTATTTTTGCACCTGACATCAAATAAAAAATTACCGACAGGAATATTATCTGAGATACGAAAAAAACTGCAATTCTCATTGTTAAATAAAAGTTCAATTTAGAATAATCTCTGTTCTCTTTTAATGCTTTGAAAGAGTCATTCAGGTCACATAAATATTTAAAAATTTTAGCGTCAGAGTGTCTTGTTGTGTGCATAGTGATAAATAGCAAAAATGTTGCAAGTAATCCAGTGTAGATACACAGTACAATGCCAACTTGCTGTAGAATCGATAAGGTGTGATTATTGTATTCAAGACGTAATTCTCCATATATTGAAATTTTTATCATACAATAAGTATACGATATGAATACACATAAAGAAAATATGTAAGATGGAATGTTCAGAATAGCTCTCGACTTCTCGTGTTCGATGCTGAAATCGTAAGGTATGATTCCAAAAATGATGGTGAAAAATCGTACATTAACTAAGGCTTCGATGACTGTCTGCGCATGAAATGCCTTTTGAATGACTCTCTCGTTTATAAAATTACAACATTTGTTTATTATTTGGACCATTATGATTGAACTAGTGAACGCTTTACAATAACAATAATATTATGGTGATTTGTATAATACTTCCATTTATTGAATATTGTCCTTTAAAACTGAACAGTTTTCATCTTTTCTTCCAAGGTTTGATAATAAACTTACTATTTATAAATTCTAACTAACAACACAAAGAATGTTTACAAAAAACTACGCCATGAACTGAATTAATATTTAATTCAGAGCTGGAAATTTTATAAGTCTAACGAAACATTTTACTATACAATCATTTTAATTGACAATAGAACATAAAGTTAGCCATGACATTATGAATAATTAATAATTGAATTATTAAAAAGATTGTGCGATATCCTTGTACAGAAATATAAAGTGATATTATAATCTAATGAATTATTTATAACTGTCCATTCAATAATGAACGGTCATATCTCATTGGATCAAACGTAATTTTTATTTGAAATTAGCAAGTGTGTAGCTAAAAAGTGACGGGGAAAAAATACTTTCATAAAATTTATTCTTTTAGGTTTGATAAAATAAATATTTTCGAAGCAATTTATTAATAATTTTGATATGCAAACATTTTAATAATAGACTCGGTTCAATAATTTATCATTTATTAAAAACATTAATATAATACATACATTTAATAAATGACACAAGCAGGAATTATATTTTATTAACAGAATATGACCTAGGTCGGCAATTGTTATAAATCAGAAGAGATAAGTTATTTGTATGTCAATAAATATTAGTGCTCGTATATCCTTCATCATAAGCAGAGATGGTTACATTTTTTTGATGATAAGACACACCAGATTGTGAGGTGCACCCCAAATTCATAAGTCAATTTTCGAAAATAATATTTTAATATACAAAATAAAGAGAAAATACATCATTAGGAGAACAAGTTATTGTGAAGTTGTAATTATTCAGAAACAGACGGTCTGTGATATTTTAAATATTAATTAAATGCATTAATTAGAAAGATATACGCATAAAATCAATTTTATCGAAAAATACTGTTATTGCGCCACCAGTATTCGAACCTGCATCTCTTTCGACCGCTAATCCAATTAAAATGTCCGTAATTTTGTTGTGTCAAGCACTGGTAAATAGTTTGAAGAAGCCTGTTTTTAATATTGGACTCGCCATGTCACCGCAAACCTTCATTATTCAGGAGAAATTGATTATTTGATAAAAATTTCGACACAAAAAGCTGAAATTATAGACAGTTGCATGTTTTTCAGTATGAAAATCACGATGTTGACAGAAGCGGCGCGCCCAAAAATGCGGACGCGTAAACTGCCAATGAGTTTTTTAATTTTTTTTTCTAATGCTGCCTTCAAAAAAATTGTTTTCATTATTCATAATTTGGATTTTTTTTTTAAATTTCGGTCCTGTGAGTTTCGAGGAGTTTTACTGTATATATTTCTAATTAATACATTTAATTAGTATTTAGAAAATATATTGTTTATGAGCACAAGTTTATACTGGTGATGTCAGATTTCTTTATTTGTTTTGAGTGTAATACGGAATGATTCAATAGATATAGAAATATATGAAATGTAGTAATTAAAATTAAATAAAGGAGTGAATAAATAATATAATACCTATGTATTAAAATTTAATAGGTACTTGAGACCCTCCCTGCAACACTGTATATCGGATTTTGTAAATGTTGATAGATAAACGGAATGTCGGCCATCTTAGATGTAGTGGCGATGCTAAGGGGGTTTAAGGGGGCATATCTCCCTAGGCACCAGACTAGAGGGGGCGCCAAAATATGATATCTTTAATGGGGGGGGGGCGCCAAATACCCTAGCCACGCTTCTGCTTGGATGATGTACAATATTATTGCAGGAAAGCTCACCAAGAAATTGTTTTATTTATATTTTATGGTTGTTTTATGTACCATTCGAAGCCCAAGAAGACATACAACGTTTATAACTCAGATCTACCCAAAACCCATATACAGTGTTGTTGCTGCTGGGGCGGTCTCACTTGCAAAGATATAAAATTGGTACACAGTTTAAATTGTTTTTTTTGCAGGGACCTACTACCTCGTGTTAACTACAATTGGGCCATAAGACAACACCCCAAATTTAAATAAGTTTTTTTTTATATAGAAAGTGCATAATATGGTCCAAAAATACAGAACTAATTCCAGTTACAAAAAAATCCCATAAATTTGTTTTAACAATCATAATTTTACAACGTTGAAACGGTATATAACATTAGAAGTGATGCTTCAATGTATTGACTTAATTCAAATCTTCACACTGTGCATTAGAATATTACTATTATTATTATAATTCATGAAACCTATATTTTTTTTAATATGATTGCCACACACACATAAAAATGGGTAACACCGTTGCACTTATAGTATTCAAATACGACTAATCTGGACGATTACTATGGGTTGATTTTTTGGTCATGGCACTTTAAAAATGTGTTCAGGAGTCATTATTATTATTAAGATGTGATCAAAATTGTTTTATTCCCTTTCCATTAAATAAATCTATGTACATATACTATGTAAATTAATAAAACAATCTTAATAATAATAAGGACTCTTGTACACATTCTTGGAGTGCCGTGACCAAAACATCGACATTGACATTCGAGCCTCAACATTACTTGTTAAAAGCGTGAGTCGTGACCACTCTATCAAAAAAATAAACAAATTTATTACTGTAGATAATGTATTATATTTAAAAGTACATTAATTACTACTTTCTTACTATCACACTCTGTCTCTTCACACTTTACACACTTTTCTGTTCAGATTGACCTCCGTTGCCTCATTTTCTTTCATAGTCAGCTAAAAAATCTTTACAAGCCAAATATGTATGTACATATATAATAAAATTTCAATTAACTGGTGTAAAATCAAATACAATTGTGATGAACAAGCATGTTTTGAAACTCAACCTCCATATTGTTTATAATTTTACCTTTTCCATTCAGAAATTGTTCATAATTTTAACATTCACTGAGAAAAATAATTCAAGTAGGCAATTTCTAAAAAATATTATTATACTTATCAGGTGTAACAAAAAATATTAATATCTGATGATTATTATTTTACAATTACATATTGAGGATGAGATTTCTCTCAGAGATTCAACTTGATCGGGTATAACGAAGAGTGCAGAGTTCAGCGTGAAGCATGAGCCCGTACATTTTGTGTGCAGATTAGAATGACGCATTCAGTTCACATAAACCTTTACTATCAGAGATCAAAGTCAAAAATTAAAAAATAAGTCAAAAATAAATTTATTATGTGTCGACACAATATGATAACTGGTTTGATTTATCAACACTATTGTGGATTTAGGATGTTACTATGTTGCTGATTTTAAGTTGATGATAATAGTTTGTACCATCCATATACAGTAAAACTCCGTTAATTCGTATATCCATAATTCGCACTTTTTCCAAAAATTTTAGCCCCGAAAATAACATTTCATACTAATTTCAACCGATAATTCGTAAAACCTTATTATTCGTAGTTCGTATACATTTTTTATACCCAAAGTAAATAATTTGTTAACATAATTCGCACATTTATGTGTTTTTAAATCAAAACTTGCGTGACTACACATTCATCATCCCTTCGTAAACATCTGTAGCTAGCTCCACCCTCTAGCCAATCACGGCGCTGTTATTTATCGCAATAGATCGGTGCGCTTAGAGCTTGCAACTCGCTAGACCGAGGCCGAACTGAGTGACACCATATTTACGCATACCA
This sequence comes from Eubasilissa splendida, assembly GCA_031772225.1. NCBI lineage: Eukaryota > Metazoa > Arthropoda > Insecta > Trichoptera > Phryganeidae > Eubasilissa > Eubasilissa splendida. The sequence goes on from CM062862.1 coordinate 6,466,482, forward strand.
AATTCTGTAGTGTGTTTTATAAGATTTGTTGTTATTTAGAGAATAATTGTCGACGCATTGCGAATTATGTATTTCTACTCACCCTTGTAACTCCTAATAAAAATTATTTTAACAATTTTCATTGAATCTCGTAATTTATAAATGAATTGTGTGCAATAGTTGTGTAGCGATCAGAATTCATATTCACCGCCATCTCAGTCGGCATCGACGCTAGCGACAACGCTGCTGGCTGCTGCTACAAGTCTGGTTCAATCATTCACCGCCAAGCAGTCTCTCCAGTTTCATCGGTTCACAACGGCGGTCTTGCTGGCTCACGCGCACCGAGCAAGACCGCCAACTCGCTTCATTACAGTTCATAATACACGCGCACCTTCTACATCTTCACTCATCCATTCATTCTTATCTCTCTTTGTTTTTATCATACTGTCACACCTCAACACGCCAATCACATTTCTTTCATTTAACCACCGTCCTAACCCCCAAAGTTCTATTGATTTTATATCCGGTTTTGGGTTTATGCAATGTTGCGATTTGTTTAATGTAATAAATAAACTGAAACCTTTTTATTTAAATACTAATTTAATAATTTTATTTTTTTCGTGTTTCGTTTTCTAAAATGGCACGAACATCTCGTAATTGGTGTAAATCCTTGACCATTTGAAAACATGCAACTTATTTTAAAAACTGTCAAAAATTGATATCAATGTTGACAGCGGCAGCGCGCGTAAAAATGCGGAAGCGTAAACCGACGGCGCGTTTCTTAAAATTTCTTTCTGTTACCTTCAAAAAAATTGTTCTCGTTATTCATAATTCGGATTTTTTTTAAATTTCGGTTCCGTGAGTTACGAATTAATGAAGTTTTACTGTAATACATAATATATTTGTGAGTGATTGAGGATGCTAAGTATGAAATTCTTGATATTTAAATATTATCAAAAAATGTATACACAAGATGTACTTAATAATGTGAGGGAGTCTCCAAATAAATCCAATAAATTATTAAATATAATATCACATATTACACTTATAAATGATACTGAAAGACTATTTAAACCTTTGTGTTTTTCAATTGAGAGAGATGAGCCCATATTCAGCAGCATGTAAAATTGTGATAATTTAGGCAGATGGCGTCATATTTGTACTTGAAAGATTTTCTGGCTTGCCCAGGAATGTCATTGAAAACTGAATCAAAATGACTAAATATGTTGAGGTGGCACCAATCATCTGAAGAAAATAAAAAAAAAACATTTAGACAACTACATTTTTAATTAAATAATCATCTTTTGTCTGTGGTCACTCAAAACATTGTGCCTTGATTAAATTAAAACAAATTAGATAGATGTGTCACTTTGAAAGTCAGAAGTCACATAGAACAAAACTATCTTAAAACTAGTATTAAAACTCTGCCCATGGACTGGTGATAAAAACATACATAGGACTATTGTCGTGGTAGAAAACATCAGCTGTATATTCTTGCCTGCCTTTGTTCCCATCTTTCTTGCGCTTAACGATTTACGAGTATTATCAAAATATATAGGACTAAAATAAAATGGATGTTTTCATTTGGAAGCAAATTAAGTAAGATCACTCACACATTTTGTATATGGCTTCCTTTTATAAAAAATAAAAATACGTGTAAATTTTATACTCTTCAAATATACATACCGTAAATAAAAGAGAGTTATCTATGTTGAACAGTCCGTAGGCAGTAAAAACAGGACGTCGATTCAGAACACTCATTGAAAATTGAAGTAGCTAAAAAAAAAAACATGTTACATGTCTCAGACGTATGTATCATTCCACCCCTGCACAGAATATGTTTTTCTGGTTCGAATAAATATTCTGTTAAATAAATAAAATGCAAATAAAAAATCTCACTGGCAGAGAATCGAACCTCGGTCTCCTGTGTGATAGGAAATATTAGTATTTGCGCTGCTGAGAAATCAATGAGATGCGAAAATGGCAGTTTACATATCTATTAAGCTCTTATTAATACTGGTTTATTACAAAGTTTACTGGGGGTAACTATTACATTTAAATATGTACAAAGAACCCCGATTTTACATGCCAGGAATTCACGTTTTCCCTCCATTTGCGTGTTATTTCTACAGTCTCTTGTCATTTTAGTACATTTCAAACCCTATTTTACATTTGTCTTTCCCGCGATTGACGTCTAAAATTTATTAAAATTTATTCGGCCAGTTTACTATAGAGCCAAGAATATATTAGTTGTTTGTTTATTGTATATAAGCATTTTTCATTGTCATACTTATGTAATTTATATGTTTCATGTTTTATTGTTTTTTACAAGCTGAAATCAGCACAAAAATTGCATAGAAGATAATAGTGGACAGTCACATAAATGAAAACTTGACAGAAGAAGAAGTGTTTGCTCATCCCATAAACCCAGTTCCTATGAAGGACGATGTCATGAGGCATATTGAAGGCCTCAAAGTATATTTTACTAGTATTAGCAATGTACTACCAGAAACCTTTAATTTAATTTATAATATTGAAAGAACTATTTAAAAACAACAAAAAAACATGCAGCAACAAGAAATAAATAATCTGTTTTTTTTTTCCCCTAATTTACATTTTCCCTCTTTATATATATATTTTTTGTTGGTCTCTTCAAAAACTTAAAATTGGGGTTCCACTGTATATATATTAGTATTCAAATTTGATGTTAAGAATGTGTAAATAATAAAGTACATCGGAAATAGAAATCAATGCCACGAAATCTAACATTATATTCTTCTAAAATCAGCATTATAAATAAAGGAGAAAATAAAACACAAAATGAGACTATATAAAAATTTCACAAATTTTCTAACGCACCATTTCTAATGACAAATTTTTCTGGATGACCGTTAGTATGATGATATGTTAGTAAATTAACTGAGTTACCTTTTTTTTAATATTCTCATCCACCTCTGCAATACCCAACTTGTTGACTAGAACAGATGTAAATCGCCCCTGAAAAAAAAAAATTGAGCTTGATTTGATTCATATAAATATGTTAACAATCAAATTTATAAAATACTTGCAGTCCCTACTCATTTAAAATACGGTATTAGGAGAAGCGGGGAGCGAGGTGCTTTAAGTAATACAAATATTACATATTTATATTGAGAGGGGGTGTGTGTGGTGGCCAATAAGAGGGTGCCCAAGTTTTGCACAGGGTCCTAAAGAACAACTTTGCAAAATTTGAAGTGGATGATTTTTAATATTTTAGGGTGGGGGAGTGTGAACACGGCGAGAGGGCAGGGTGCCTATGTTTTGTGTAATGCCCAAATAATAAGTGTTATATACAGAACAATGACGATATTTATAACTGTTGCAATCTTTTTCAGGTGCTGGTGTATGTCAATCTGCATGTGATTTTGTAGACTTGACTGATAATAAACACAGTAGACATGCGTGTAGGTTATATATCAGAAGATTCAGGATGCACTCGGTTAATTAATAAAAACTCAGGTTGTTATTATAAGGCTAATTAATCAAAGAGGTTTAAAAATATTCACTACGTCTTATGTAGGGAGATTTACAGTTTACGTGCTATTTACTCTCATGTAGCGGACTGGATATAAATAGGATGTTATGCATACTAAATAATACCAGGCGTTCTGTCATTGTGAGAACTCGGAGGCGAGTACATAGCAATATGCTATATACATAGTCCACATGTTCCTATTCTGGCCATTGGCATGGTACACACAATACATGGTGTATCCATCTGTAGGTAGATGCGTCATGTATATGAATTCTCGGATAATGTTATCCGATAATACATTCTTAACAATAGCATTCAATGTAATATACAATTAAATCAGGGAGGTGGTGGGATGGCCAGAGGGAGGGAGAAAGGTGCCAGTGCTATGGGTAGAGTCACAAAGAGTAACTATGCAAAATTTGGAGTGGATGGCATTCAATATAAAACACATTTATTTTTCATATGATGTGTCATTTAAATTTTTTAGCATCAAACTCATGTGATACTTTTTAGAATATTTAACTTTCGGTCTTAGGAGATTGTGTCATTAAGCCATCAATATATACATACTAGCGGTGCGTCGTTTGTGAATGAATCGGCTCAACGGTTCAAACTGCTCCCAGAACAATTCGAACGAGCTGAGCGGTGGATCAGTCAAAAATCGACCCGTGGATCGACAACCGACACGGATCGCTCTGAGTTATGAAGGTTGACACATGAAAACGATGCTAGTTAAAATTGTTAGGACAATGCATAGCAGAGTTTCCTCGTTGTTATCAGGGTGTTTGGTTATAAAACAAACCGTTTTTAAGTGAATTATTATTAATTAGGAGAACACATTCTTATTGTGAAGTTGTAATTATTCAGAACATAGGTCTGTGATATTTTAAATATGAATTAAATATATTAATTAGAAATATATACATATAAAATCAATTTTATCAAAAAATATTGTTGTTGCGCCACCGGGATTCGAACCTGGATCTCTTTCCTAACCGGGGAAGGTGCATTATCCAACTATGCTACAGCGACAATTTTTGAACCTATATGTTACCTTTTTGATATTAATACATTTAATCGTTCCATTATTTGAAAGAGCGGTTAGGAAAGAGATCCAGGTTCGAATTCCGGTGGCGCAACAACAATATTTTTCGATAAAATTGATTTTATATGTATATCTTTCTAATTAATATATTTAATTCATATTTAAATTATTATTAAAATATTTGTTTCAATTATTTACTACTTACATTATTTCAAAAATAATGATGATATTACTAAATAACTGAAACATTACAACAAAAAATAATATTGCTGTATCTAGTTAGTATAATCTTCCAAAGCATTTTTATTGTTAAGAATGCTAATTTTTAATTAATACAGATTTTCTTTGATGTTTTTTTAAATATTCTTTGGTTATAGCAGAAATGATTTGCTTTCTTTTATATGTACGTATATTTGTATTTTCTAATTTATTACCATATAAAAAAAGATTTTTTTAGATCATAAGGATTGATTTCTACTAAAATATTATTGTTTTAGATAAATTTTACATATTTTTGTTTTTCAAGTTAAACTTAATTTTTGAAATTTATGTGGTTAGCTTGGCGGGTAAAACTTATTATGTCATGATTTGATGAAAATAAGATATGTAAAACAGCTGATCTTTTTTATTTATTAACATGAATCATATTTCACTATGCAGGCGGGTAAAAGATTTTGTCATGAAAACCTTACGGCGTAAAATATCTTCAGTCTCAATTTAAATGCATAATAACATAATTAAAAATGTATAAAAATCTATACAACCGAAGGAATGTAAACAAACTCAGCTAATGACAAAGAATAACATTTAAATAATACCATTTTGAAAATTACAATATATGTACATGTTTCATCGGCCATTTACTAGAGACAGGATGTATAATTTAACATTTAAATTAAAAAATAACTTATCTAAAAAATTGTAATTTCATGTATCTTAATATTTTTTTTGTTTAAACATAGCTCGTATATTTAATTGAATAATTTCGATAAAACACCATTATAATGAAATATTTTTGATTTCAATTCTACGAATAATTTGGATTTCATTACGCTGGACGTAGTAAAGCAACCTTTAATAAATGAAACGATATTAAAAATAGTTGAAGTTATTCAAATACTGATATCCGATAGCAATAGTAATGTGAAACATGACTCATAAGAAAATATGCCGCAAACGTCCGAATAGTCACAGACACATTCCCAACCTGACTGAGCCGTGAGCCCTGCTTTCAAAAGATCCAACGGTTCAATCGAGCCAATGATTCATGTTCAATTTAAACCGGTTCAAATTGAACCACTTAGTTACCTAAGCCATATCGCCCATGGCTAATACATGCATAGATAATAATATATATAAGTTTTTATTACCTCATTTTGACATTTGGTGCACATATAGATGGTCCCAAATATCATTGATTTATACAAAAAAATCTGACTCATTGAAAAAATTAAAAAGAAATATTCTTCCAATGAAGGGACTTTACCGAACAAAACCACTGCCGTCGTCAGCACATTAAAAAAATAAAGGACACTTGATATGAATGCCAAAGCTAAAACAGTGAGGTTCTTAATTCCGTATGATATATTTAATATGTCAACACAGTCACATATCTTATCATAAACTTTTAAATAGATCTGTAACTTTTTTACAACATCGTCATCTTCCAAAGCATGGTTATTATCATTTAAAGGACAACTGTGGAGATTTTTGATCTCAACATTTTCATTTTTCTTAAGACATGCATTCCTCTTTAACATAGATGACAATTGATTATTCAAAGCTTTCATATTTTGCAAAAGAACTTTTGCAAATGAATTAAACATTATTAAAACCATCGAACTGACAAGACTGGGAGTGTACAGAGCAAATCCTAATTCAATTGATGACGCTATTTGTGTACCGGATATTAAAAAAAGACTTGCCAAGATGAATGTTGACTGACAAATCAATAAAATTACCAGTTTCACGAACAAATTACGTTTTAACTTGGAGTAATCTTTCGACTCGTTTAATTCTTTCAAAGACTCGTCCATACCAGAGAAAAGTTCGAAAGTTTCAGCTTCAGAATGCCTCGATAAATGCACAGTGATGAATATCAAAATAATTGAAAAAAATCCTAAATAAATACAACACGAAACGCAAATTCGCTGTAAAATTGAGTAGTTATCGTCTGTCAAGCTTATGTCACCATTTGAAACCACTGTGAACACACAATAAATATAACAGACGAATCCGCAAATAGAAATTGTCATGGCTGGAACATTTGGTACTGCTTTTGAGTTCCCAGGTTCGATTTTAAAATTGTAAGGCATGAGTCCAAGAATAAAAGCCAGGTACTTAACAGAACCCAAGGCTTCAATAAATGTCTGCGCATGGCAAAAATTTTGAAATGCCTTGTTTATAAAATTGTTTTTTTTGGTTTTTATTTCAATCATTCTGATTGATTTAATTTTCACGACTATCAACTCAAGAACAAAATGAACAGTTAGCTGCCGGACAAAGGATTGGTATTTACAAGTTCACAGAGGCATCGCGCATTAATAATTTATTTAATAATTCAACTGGAACTGTTATCTGTAAGGGGGTTAATATTTAATGATGATAGCCGAAAGCATGAACTTTTACAATTTATTTGAAATACGTGTACGCAATAATTTTATTTATGGATTTTTTGTTAGTTTGTCTGCGTATATAATAATAGGTTACCACATACTGAACAAAACCCAAAGATTCTCAACCTCTCCATATTACATCATTACAGAAATATATATTAATGTAAAAAAACCAATAGTGTATCAAAAAATATTTTTAAAATTTAGAGTATAATAAAATCAGTGTTATTTTTTCAAAAATGAGAAAAAAAATTAACAATTCAGTAATAAAAAAATGTGTACGTACTTAGTAATAAACTTTCAAATATACCATAATAATCGGGTCTATTCTCAATTTCAAATCAATTTCAATAACCATGATCTACTCCGTTATTGTATAACATTGTATACTTCGTCAATTTTGACGTATTCTACGATTGAGTGACGTGAAACCAAAGGTTCAATTTCAACGATTGGTTATGCGAATATTGCTAATGTTTGTTGTCTATACTTGTATATTTTATTTATGGTGTAGTCGGCTTCTGATTGGTCGATAACCAAATAGACATGAAAAAGGGTTGTGTATTCGCAAGCATCGACATCAGTACATGATTTTATTTATTCTGTTAGAAAAATAAACACGGATTATAATTTTTAAAATGTCTTATATACATATTCTTATAAATATACAAGAATTAATGATTTACTAAAATAAGTAAGCTGTCTCTCTGAAACGCATGATTAATAAGTATTTTCATTGACTTATACCATGTTTCAAACTTTTTGGTTTAGCAACTGATATAATTTGTTGATTCGCTAATTTTTTTTTACGAAGGGCACTTTACAAAAATAAAATAAAACGGTATTTAACGATCCAGCGTCTTTAGTTAATCAACATATTTTTTTAGATTCCGATCCGATGCGGGACAATGCGCGATTAAATAAAGGAACAGTTTTCACCTCTGTACTTTCTAATACGTATCGTTATTAAATAGTTCCCATTTATATTTATGCTTTCATTATAAATAATCATCGGTCAATCGTACGAACTTTATTTAAACATTGAATATGGTGAAAATTCTATGCACGCCCATTCAGAACACAAATTTTTTTCTAAAAATATATGAAAATTTTAATTTTACCGTAAAATAACCAATATTCCGCATATAGTAATTATAATTCCGCATATAGTACACAGAAAGAAAAACACATCGAAATTGCATTAGACAGATATAATCAATAAATCCTTTTTATGTGTTTAATATGTCTGCATACATTAATAAAACATTAGATCTATTAAAACAGTAACTATTCGATTAATAACATAAAATAAATATTAAAGTGGAAAGTAGTAAAATCTTTTTTACGTTATCTGTAGAAATAAAAAACAATCAGTCATTACTATAGGAATATAAAACTTATCAGTCAAGATGTGTACATAAAATAAATAAAAGCGTTAACTAAGTCAGGCGAACCAGGTTACTTTCGCCCACCTTGGCAATAATTAACCATTTCTTAATGTAGACTACACTTGATAAAAAGTTGACTATTATCCTACCAGGTACAAGGAGAAATCCACGCGTGCAATGCTAGATATTTCTTTACTAAGTAACGCTCAGTCAGGAATCTCCCATTCCACCACTGTGGCATAATTTAGTGCAGCGGTATATATACAGAAGTCAGAACAGCAGGCGTTTCCTGTGAAACCATTATTTTTTCTATAACGAATTCGATGTTATCGAATAAATTACCCTAACAAGAGCAAAATGGTTATATTTGAAGTGTTAATCTACTTGTCATGGATCCTGCATGGAATTTGAAAACAATACTTCTCATAGAACAAGAAAGTCGGTATTTTTGCGAAATCGATTCTTTGTTGACATCCCTAATTCTAATATTTTCTATGGTTATTACTTCAAAACATAAACAGAGGAAAACATATATTTTGTTTTACGAAAATAAATATATTGCATTAGAAAATAGATATGTCGGCACACCGCGGAATTAAAATGTCGTCGGCACGGAGAAGCCTGATGGTGGACTGGATTGAAATTCCAAAGAACAATGTGGTATTGAAAGGAAGTGAGTGATAAAATTATTATTTATTTTCAAAATTAATATTTATTTACTTTCATACTACTTCATTTTCATATGTTGCTTGAATTTTGTAGTGAAATATCCTCACCCAAGCTTTGAGCCACACTTAAGAGGAAGTGGGAAGAACTGGCCCAAATATTAAATAATTGTAATGATGGGTGCACTAAAACGCCAGATAAATGTAAGGTTAGTTTCATTTTCTTAATTATTTTTTTTAATGAAATTGATCTGTATGATTCTAAAACCAAGTCAAGATTTGTGTGTCTTGAAATTTTTACATAAAATTGATTATTTTTACTGAATTAGTGTATGTAATCACTTTTTATTTCACATTTATTTAATTTAGAATCAAATTTATCCCTCAGATCAAACAGTTAATGCTTTTATTCCCGGATTATGTGGTTTATCATTTAATTATTTTATCTCATATAGCACATTTTCAGTCTTTTATAGAATTACGCGCAAACGTTAAGAGCAAGAAATCACTTCCAGGAAGACGGTAGGGGGACCACCTACATTACGTCTCTCAGAAGAGGACGAGAGATTTCTAGCAGTCGAAAGGATGCTAGGAATCACTGGAAATCCAAAGCTAAAAGAGATTGGAATTTCTCCGGACATTAGCCTACCAGAGAATATACAAGGAGAAAGCAGGGCATCCATTTCACCATCGCCAGATATTTCTGCATCACCAGATATTTCTGCAACGTCATCGCCATATAGTTCTGCAACACCCAATATTCTGACAGGATCCTCACGTAGCTCAGTTCAATAACCGAGGCCATCTCTGCGCTCACGCCCACAACCACGGGCTTACACGACAAGAAGCTGCATGGCAGAAAGAGCTATGCAGATGCAAGCATCATATCATGCTGAGAAAATGGAAAGCCGCGCTGCACTTCTAAACGCAACAATAGTCAACTTTGTATCAAGTATAGTTTACATTAAGAAATGGTTAATTATTGCCAAGGTGGGCGAAGGTGACCTGGTTCGCCTGACTTAGTTAACGCTTTTATTTATTTTATGTACACATCTTGACTGATAAAGTTTTATATTCCTATAGTAATGACTGATTGTTTTTTATTTCTACAGATAACGTGAAAAAGATTTTACTACTTTCCACTTTAATATTTATTTTATGTTATTAATCAAATAGTTACTGTTTTGATAGATCTATAATGTTTTATTAATGTATGCAGACAAATTTGTTTATTATTTATTAAGTTAATTGTGAAATAATATTTATAAGATTATATAAAAACATAACATTAAACCTGTGTTTTAATTGTGTATACGTATACAATATATATAAAACCTCTTTCCAAATAAAAAGTATGAGAAGGATATCTGTTATCCCTTTATTTACAATATTCTAAAAATAAGGGAAATTAAATAAAAATATGAGTTGCACATAATGAATTTAATAATATGTATAGGTAAGGAATATCCCCTGATTCTATTACATCTGTCAGAAAGAATCAGGAAAGAAAACTGACATGGTTATATATTCACAAATGGTTTGTTTACAAGATAAAAATGTAATAATACTTTAGAGGTTGGGTAAAGTTACTGAATGTATATAAGTCAAATTTATAAATGTAAGGAAAAAAAAAATTCAACTAAAATATTCTTGTATGACTTCATTCCTGACTTGCCGCCGTCGAATTGGAATGCTTGTTGCATGATCATTAATTGGTCCAATGACATCTGTAAATAAATAAAAATATTTTAAAAAGAATTATAGTGTTGTGTTTATCGTTAAACTAATTAAAGTAAATCATAACATACTGTTAAATATGCACCCATCACCAGCAACATCATGTAGTGGGACATTTCTGGAGATACATATATTATGCAGTACAGCACATGAATAAAATATTTGCCCTGCAAGTCGGACTATAGTTTAGAACTCTGTGCTTCAGAATGCAACGAAATCTTGATTTTAAAAGTCCTATGCACCTTTCCACAGCATTTCTTGTTTTAATGGGGGCTTTATTGTATCTGGATTCTGGTGTATTAAGTCCTGAATTTTCGTAAGGTGTGAGAAGCCAGGATTCTGATGGATATCCAGAATCACCTGAAAATTCAGCAATACGTCATCGTTATGCCCAAATAATGTAATACGATTTGTATATTTTCACTATGAAATTATAAAAAAAAATTACCCAGTAACCAGCAACCTCTAGCATTTCGATTTTCCAAAAATCTTCTAATCTGTGATGTATGCCATATTGCTGCATCGTGAGTGCACCCGGGATACAATGCATTAACTGACAAAATCTTAACATCTGCTCCACATATCTGGAACAAAATAATTATTAAAAAGTAAATTTAATAACTTTGTGATATAATATAATTCCCCAATATTCCATATATATTTACAATTTGTGCGTTAATACTGTAATACCCTTTTCTATTAAAATAGGCTTGTCTATTATTTCTGTAGGAGGGTTTGATTATGAGTTCCATCAATACATCCAACTATACTGAGGAAGTTGAATTTTTCAAAAAATCTAAAAAAATTAGCTTTAACACATTTAAAAATACTAAATAATTAATCAAATAAGTTTATTAATCTTTTATATGACTTTTTGACAGCAACTTTACATGGGAAAAGATTCATGTCTTAAAGAGAATAAAGAAGGAATCATATCCGGCCATATGGAAATAGTGTGCTTACTGCAATTGCGCTGTGGAAATGTCCTCATCATTTGTTGGGAAAACAACCCATTCTGTTAGCAAGTGTTCACAAATTACCTCAGTCACTTCATTCAAGCACCTGCTAACAGAAGATTGTGACAAGCCAAGGCAATGGTTGCCTTGGGTTGATAAGACCCGTGCGAGTAAAAATTTAAAGCTGTTATCACCTAGAATTCAAATTATCAATTTACTTTCAGTATAAACATGGCAATTAAAAATCGATATTTAGTGTCATTCTTGTGCAATAATACACTTTAATTATCAAAATTTTGTAAAGTACAATAAAAAAAAATACGAAAAATAACCTAAAAAGTAGTGAGTATTACTTCAAAACATTTACCTTTTTTTGTGGTGTTATAGATCCTGAATACCTTGAAACTCTTAAAAAGGGAGTTAATACTTCAAATAAATATATAACGGTGTCGTTATCAAGGCGGTATAGTAAAAATTTCCCATTTGGAATTTCCATCGGCTTGCACAAATCACGCAAACGTCTTTCCATTCTCGAGTTTCGACTAAAAATATAAGTTTTTAGTTAAAATAAGTACTAATACAGTATTCAAAGTTCACAGAAAAAGGTTTGTTCATAAATTACCTATTGATTTCCTAATCCGCAGCGTCGTAGAGAAGAATCACGGCCAATCTTGTTGTCATTTTTGTTTTGACAGATTATGGTACGTTTATCTCCCTCACTCTCTCTCTCTCTCTCTCTCATTCAAATATAACACGGACGTTAATTTACGTACTGTCTATGTTTGAGGGTAGG
>CM062862.1:6479273-6674289 GCA_031772225.1 Eubasilissa splendida
TATCGTACAAAAAACAAGATTGATTAAAAACTATTAAAACAAATGATGTTTGCAAGAAACCTTTTGCACCTTAAATTTAGGATATCCTTACTGGTATGACAGCCCTCGGTGAGCATTGACCGGTTGAGCAAAGATCTCCATTATAGTCCTGGAGATTGATTTGCAGGTTATTAGTCTTACTTCCTTTGGCAGGTCGATTTCAGGGAATATGTCCGAGAAACAAACAATAAAATTCCGAAAAGTACAATATTTTGGCTGTATCATGAAACTATACAGAAAAAAATCGAAACCTACATTTCATATTTTAAGGCAACTTTGTTAGCAGAAGAGGCTCTGGAAGATGGAGTACATCCTGACAAAAAAATCTAAGGCATGTTTTGGGTATTCCACAGTCCAATTATTTCAAGTTATTGCAAATACAAGCGCCCTTGAGGTGAAAGTTTTTACGACAGTAAGTAGATTATAATTATACAAATTATCCAATATGGAATTAAGATTGCTAACATTCTACAATTAATGTATTTTGTTAAAATTAGGTATGTATAAATAATGTTATTGACTTTCACCAAATACATTATAATTGTTTTTAACACCTAATCAAGATTTACTTTTTATATCATCCCAATTAGAAAAATTACGGACTATCATAAATTTGTAAATACTGAAGTTAAAATAATATGTACACAGACTAACTGAAACATAAATTAACTCGAATATACTCCTTCTCTATACACGAGTCTTACTCTCATAGAGAAGAAACAAATGTTAAAATATATATATATATATCCACTGATTATTGAAATTGTATAATATTTTTAATATTAATAAAAAAATATGTCAGAACTCAATTTTACTAAAATTCTTTTTAAATTTAAAAAATTTAAAACCATAATTAAAATTAATTTTCAAATAATCACTAAAATAGTTTAGAAGATAGAAGAATCTGAATACGTAAAAATAGTATCTATTATAGAAAATTTCTAAGTTTTAGGCTATTCTTGTCCAACAAATCATCTTGTATCAATGTAATTGTGTACAGTTCTCACTTCTTTATTTACTATGGCCACATTATTCATTACTTTTACCTAGCGCACAATTTTTATTTTCGCATTTTATTAAAATATATATAAAGTGTAAATTTACAAAAATTAACTTATTAAAATAGTTGCCAGAACACAAATAAATAATATTCATTGATGTAGAAAGCTAGGAACACTTATAAATAATTAATTTGAATGTTTGACAGCTACAATTAATTATAAAGTTCCCATGATATTACAAACCATTCAGTCATCTGTCATTATTTTCATGGTTTGTATGACCTTAAAACTCACACCATTTGGACTTAAAAAATTTATTCAGCTACTACGCTCTTCTGTAGAGAGATGTAGTATCTTAACTAGACATCATCATCAAGGAACAGGATATGAAACCGCCCCATTCCTTCCGGTTCGCCCTGAAAAATGGACAAAACCTTTAAAAGAAAAAATATATATTAGACATTTGAATGGTTGAAGTAAAATAGGCACAAGTACCAATATTTCATTTTTCAAACTAAGTATGCAGTTTTATTCTATATGTCATCGCCAATAACCCTAGTAATGCATTAAGTCCCTGCGATGCTGCGTCCAGCCTTTATGCTTGTTTGAATATCACGTCTTCGCTAGAGGTGTTGTTTATGATTCTTCTCACGGAATCGGAACTTCGAGCTACCCGATTGAAAAGAATCGATTCTTTTGATTCGTTACTTTGAACGATGACTCAAATACTCAAGTTATCGAGTAGTTGCGAATCAGGTTATACAAATGATTCGGTACATATTTGATTCAGTGAGTCAGCGGCTCTCCTGCGCGTTTTGTGTGTTTTAAATTTTAGTAGATAATGTCGCTCCAACTGAATCTCTGAATGATATCGTAGACATTCATGTACTTTTTAAATATTTTTTTATCAATGGCTTTATGGTAAATAAATACCATAAAGTGTAAATAAATATTTTTCAAATACTCATACTGCAAGCTTCAGAATAATGAAAAACAAGCTTCATATCTGATGAGCTTAATAAATATAGTACGGATAAAACGAAGGCGAAATGGTATATACTAAAGAAAGCAAACGACAGTGTACCGTAAGTTGCCAAATGGTTCAGGAAATATACTCCCAGTCTGAAAAAAAATGTTTATAGAGATTTTGCTCTTATAGAAAAAAGAAAACGGGTTTGTAGTTCTATGGTGCCTGAAGATTTAATAAAAACGATCAAAGAAGCTAGGCAAACGCCTTTTAATGTTATTGACATGAAACATACCGATTTCTTGGACTTTCAAGAAGCTGCAGATAGTACAATCAATACTGACAAGATGGGTATCTCGAAAGCCCGGTGGATAAAAATACGCAGTGGCGACATCCATCGAGTTTTCATCAGAACTAATCTCCACAACGTGGAGCCATGGAGAGTAATAAATGTGTTGAAACGAAATAAAACTCCAGCAGATTTAAGAAGGCTTGTAGTTCCTCAACTTCACTGCTCTTCCAAGATCTCAAGGGCAAAGAAAAAGGATTTATTTTAAATGGTGCTTTACCTAAAACAAGTGTAATACCAAGAGTTCTACAGGCAACTCTGCCAATAAAGCTTAGATTTGGGAGGATGTTACTTAACTCACGTCATCTTCATACAAAGTGTAAATCTGAATGCAAGGCTTTATTATGCGTGTTGTAATAAAAACTTTCAACTTTATTAACGCTAATAACTATTACTATTCTTACTATTAATACAGATTATACTTTGTATGTAGATGACGTCAGTAGCATTTACCTTATGTTATAAAATGAACAAAATTGATCAAAGTTTAAATTTAAAAAATATGTCTGATAAACTAAACACAATAATGTATGTTTTAAAACATTTTTATTTTATTTAACTTTTTTTTTTTGTCTCAGTAAGACAAAATTTAATAGCAAGTAATAAAAATAATGAATATGGACAGGAACTAGTACCTTAGTTGCACATCACTAGGCCAGTTTGCCGTTTGAAAATGTTCGGGGTACTTAGCTAATGTTAAACTACACAGACGATGGACTTAGTGCCTTTCATAAGAAAGAGTGCTTGATGCTTAGGAGTTGTTTAAAATTTAACTTTCACAATTTAATTACAGGAAGCACAGAAAACTATTAATTTTAGTTTTTATGTAGAAAACAGAGGTAGGATGTATAGTACAGATTTTTTAAGAAATATCTGATAAAAACTTAAATATTACGTTATTATTCACCTTTTCTTGTTTTCCTCAGATAGTCGGCCATCTTTCTTAAATGGTTATTAGATAGCGTGCAATAGACTTGACCAGATGATATTTCAAACCATAGTTCAATGTTCTGATTCAACGCCAGATACACGAAGTTCAATAACCTTTAAAAAGAAGGCAATAATAAAATATTTTAGAAGCAATAAAATATATCACATCTCTAGAAAAACAATGTCCAAAATATTTACTTAACAATGGATGTATTGACTTCAAAAACATTTGTTATTTATATCTAGTCAAGGATATTAAATACATCTTCGCTGATCAGTAAATCAAGTGGGTCGACAATAAGACAATAACCACACCAAAAAAGGCCATTAGGGTTCGGGTCCATTGTCACCCTAGGATAATTAACTCCTGAGTAATAAAGTAGCTTTTGTTGGATTCGGGCCGGAACCCATGCAATGCCTCACTGTGAGCGGCAACTGACTGCCGCGTTATTCCTATGTAGGACATCTTACATTTACACAGTTACATCTTCCACTTTCCCATTGTCCCATACGGAAAACAATCTGGGCGAGTCTCTGATCGATCGCAGTTTAAATCTATTTAAAGGGTGCCAATGTAGCGGCACTTCCGCGGTAATCTACTCTCTACTAATATGCTAGAATAATAAGAATGAAGGCGGGCATGGAGATTGCAATGCAAATAATAATTATGATGTGTTAATAATTATATACAACTGGGCAGGGAGGAAAAATATGTAATAGGTTTAAGTGTGTGTAATGTAAGGCTGAATAAAGATAAGACCAGATCCCATATGTACCTAATTGTAATCAAAGAAAACTCAAGATGTAATTAGAAGTAATAATTCTGGTAAGGAGTAGGCTTAATGTGGAAAATAATGAAGATGTATAGAATATAAGTTATTTATAGTTGTTATATAGGTCGATGGATTATTGTGGGGGTTTTTAATAAACGATTTAAATAAACAGTGATATCGTTAAGTTATCATATAATAAAGCGAACTGTAATTAATTATGAAGGAAGTGGGCGGAACCAAAAATTAGGCCTGCAAGCGAAGGTGTAATGCCACTGTCAACGGATAGACCAATGAGGTATTGCCAATCCTGTGGGGATGAACCGACCTCGAGCGAGATGACGCCCCCGCCACAGGCACTTTAAAAGGGCTAGGACACCATTTTCAGAGTTAATTGAAAACGAAGTCCGGAAGAGGGAGTTGCAACCAGGATTCGGAAGTGTCAGTTGAAAACATCCGGTGGGAAACATAAGTTGGGAGTAAGAGTTGAAAGTCGAGACTGATAACCGAAGTTGAAGATGAGCAGTTGAAAACCGCAGTTGAACACCCAATGGGAAACAGAAATGGTAAACAAGACCTGGAAGTGAAGAATTGAAACCGCACAGTCGCAAAAACAGACATTCAACACCAGAAATCCGACCAAACGTAACAGAGAATTGGAGGATAGACAGCCACGGTTCACCGTAATCTACCCAGTAGCAGCCACCCAGTCCGTAGTCCAGCAGTGCAGTCAGAAGGTAGCCGCTCATGCCGGGTGCTCACGGCATCATTTCGCCGGCCTGAGACCAGGCGTGAGATAGTCCGAGGTAGAAATAGTTATAGATGAAGTTAGTTATGGTATTTCCACCTGCCCATAAATATAAATGTGTGATTAATAAATGTCCAATTTGTTTATCTTCCGTGCGTTTGCATTCACCTGTATCTACTTATAACCATGGTACTAATGAAGGCGTGATACCTGATGGATGGGTCGCGAAGCGAACATTCTATTAGAGAGCGGGGTGTCATTCTGATGAGCGATCAGGAGCACGATACAAGTTCGATTAATCATAGATTAATTGAATTATAACTCCTAAAGAACCCCCGGCTTAATGACACCTATTTCAATGTCTCCCTGTTAATCACCTCCCCACTCTTACCAAGATTCCGCCTATACCAAGTAATGAACATCGTTTAAATTTTATGGAATATTTTATTAGTATCGAAGCTGGCTGATGAATAAATAATTCACAGTGGTCTAAACAAAGTTAAATATAGATACAATTTTTAATTATGTCTAACTACTATGTTAACGCTACAAACATTGATAAAACTATTGGGTTTTTTTATTAATTATTTAATGTCAATTAATTATGCTCTTAGTTCTTTTACTAGAGCAACTCACATACACATACACACATGTATAGTATGGTTATAAGAATATTGGACAGGTAGAGAACAGATAAACACGAAACACACATTAATCAAACATTTATTTATCTATATGGATAGGCAGATAGATGTACATTATTCTTAACTCTAACTTAAACTAAAATTTATTCTACCTTATATTATGCGTGTTGATCGTCAAAGTCTTCAGTTGACGATGCGATGATGCCAACGATGGCTTCTATTGTCCGGGTGGCTCCGTCGTGGCTGATGAGGTGGCGAGCAGGGCAGCTGGCTGGCTGACGGCTGGCTGCTCAGGGCTGCTCGGTCGCTGGCTGAGTTCCTGGATGGATGGGCGGCTGCTTTCAAACTGGCTCGGTGTTCTGATTCTTTTCTCCTGAGGTTTTTGGACTTCGACTCTTTCCTTTTTTTGGCTACGAAGATCGATCTTCAATTGCTTCCTTCCTTCGACTTTGGAAGTCAAATTCCAATTACTTTTTTCTCCGACTTTCGATGTTCGACTCTCCACTTCCGACTCTCCCGATGTTCAACTACCTTCGATATTCTCAGATTCAAACTCCCCTTCGACTCTCTCATAATCAAAAACTGAACTCGTCGTGTTCGAAACTGGTCCTCCGACTCCTGTGTTCCGACTAAAAAAATTTGTTTCTCGAGTCGAAACTGGTTCTCTGACTCCATGTTTCGACTGGTTAACTCTCTTCCAACTCCCATGTTCAACTGTCTTCGGCTCTCTTTTTCAAAAAACTCCTCCGACTCTCGTGTTCAACTGTCTTCGGCTCTCTTCAAAAAACTCTTCCGACTCCCGTGTTCAACTCTTCGTCCTATATTACTATATTATAGCAGACAGTGCTCCTTCGGTATAGCAGTAAGCAAAGTGCAATGATCAATGTAAAAAATATATATATTTAAACAGTTAATCAAGAGATGCAATTAGGTAAATCAATGTACTATTGTAGCAGTTTTATTCTCAGGTTTGGACATTTAAAAGTTCTTGGACGTAATTTCTCCCCATTTCGTGGAGCCAGAACTGCACTTTTCGTGAATAATATGCAAGACTATGGTCACAATCTTTCACTTTTGCATTTAGACTGTTGTATATTTTTGGTGCTAGAAATAAATGGAATCTTTGTGCAAAAGTTTTGTTTAGTTTTGGCACAAGATAGTGACAGTTAGCCTGTGTCCTTGTTAAGTGAGGGTGCTTAATTTGCTGGTAATATTGTTTATGCTGGTAAAAGTGTTTTAGTATACCAAGAATATACATTTGGCAGATGTCTAGGACGTGACATTCTTTGAAGAGTTCATTTGAAGGATAGCGAAAGGGTTTCTTATGAATAACTCTCAAAATCTAATCTAATTAATTATATTTAATCTTCCCTCTAACTATTCACATTTATTGTTTCATTTCTTACACTACTTGACAGAGTCACAAATACTATTTTGTCATTTGGTTTTTATACGGATTGATCATCTTATTTACACCCTTATTTATATTTTTGTCTAGGTACATTTATAATTAAATAGCCCAATTTCATTATCAGTCATCTTGGGAGAAAAAGGTATTCTTTCCTCAAAATGAAATCTATTTATCATGGACATATTTCACATAAATAAAGATAATTATGGTACTCACAAAAACTTACTTCAGTTTGGAACGGTCCCTGTAAACTTAATTGAACACATGTGAAGTTCTATATATGTAGTAATGTCTTTATAAACAATTATTCTTATGTAACATTTGTACATCACTTATAGCTAATTACAAAATTCTTATATTTATTACATACTTATGTTTTTGAAAAGAATCTGCCCAATCCACTATACCATATTACAACATACTTAGATTTACAGGTTTGTTTCATATTCAAATCGATTGTAAGCCCGTTCATAACAATAGAGTCTCGCATGTTACTTATTATAATCAGCATCGACATCTCTTTTTAATTAGACATAGTGCTTTAACTTCTAATAAATATTTTTTTCAATATTATTAAACAGACAAATGTTTTAATAAAACTAATTTTCCTCATGTAGAAATAATTGATCTTGCACTCAAAGTATTAGGATTTGTTGTATGGCCCAGGTACGTCATTGAAAACTGAATAATGATAATCAAATATGTTGTGACGGCACCAATCATCTGAAGGAACAAATAAAAGCTTAGTTAATTTTTTTAACAACATTTTCATAATTTTTTTGTAAAATTCAATCTTGCAACCAGACTGAAATGCAACTTAAGTCAACATCATAGTACCGGAGGTCCAGAGAAGTGCATGACCCCCAAACAAGATGTTTATTAAATTATATCTTATTGTGAATCAATCGATAATAAACAATAAACAATTAATTATGGAATTAATGAATTCAATTTATTTATTTTAAATTTTTATTTATTAAAGTTACTTGGCATTGTACTTTGCGTAAGTAGTAAGTAATTGTGACCTTGGAACCATAAAATAAGCATATGTATATTCTTGGAACAACAAAATATCATCTGATATTCGGTCAAAATAATTGTCTCTTTAACACTTACAGCCCGGTGGGCCAAAACACGTCCGGCGGTGGTGGATCATTTTAGACCCACCTCAAGTTTCGGTTTTTCAACCGTTTTGTGGGAGATTTTTTATAAATATTTCATTTTAAATATGATTTATTGAAATGACATGATGTGCCGTAATGTTTCTGCTAAAAAATTAAAGTTAAAAATTAAAAAATATCACGAATAATGTACATATTCTCACACATCAACAGACGCCCTACACAGCCAAAATACAAACATCCACTGAAAATGTGATCTTCTCATCGGAACGCCCCTCAAATAGTTATATTACTAAGATTGTCTAGGGGCCACCAGACGAAATTAAGTCAAAACAAATACATGGATGCATTCCTGGTATCCTTTGTCTACCCGCTCAAAATTTTGACAATGTATGTTTCGGCGTAACTGTCTTAGGTCAGTTTTTGAGCGTTTTTTAATATTTTTATCAATAACTCATTTGAATCTCGTCCGATAACATTTATTTGTATCTCAAATTATTTGAAAATATTTAATAAAAGATTAGCTAGAAGGAAAACGGCATTTAACAAATATTTGTAGCGTTATTCATATTTTTACAAACACCCGGATCAAATCTGATCCACCACCGCAGAGTATGTGTTAACTGTGTTACAAACACTTAATATTTTCAGTAGTTTAGGAGACATCAAGTAAACAATATTATATTTTGGTAGCACTTGTAATATTTTTAGAACAACAACTGAGTATTGTATGAAATTTGGAATCAGTTTACATCATTATTTCAAATTAAATTGCGACATTTTTGTAAGAATTTCACCTCATGGGCGATTATCCAAACTCCGCTGAAGAAATCGATAATATATACAAAACTTGAAAACTCAATATCTCAGTTTGATGTAAATATCAGACGATATTTGTACTATGAGCATTATATTTCAATTTTCAATCATTACAGTGTTGCGGCTTCTCAAATGTGCAGATTTATAAAGTGTCAAAATATAAATTTGGCATTTATGGGTACCAAATTAAATTTGTGCATTCACCATGGTAATATCAAAACAAATGCGTTAAAAATATATTGTGTACCGTAAACAACAGGGTGTTGTCTATATTGAACAATCCACAGGCGGTAAAAACGGGACGTCTGCTGAGTATGATGATTGAAAAGTGGAGCAACTGTAAAAAAAATAATAATGAATTATATGTAGTTAGGTAGACCTCGATTCAAATATTGATGAACTTCGTATCTAAGGGAGAAGTTGAAAAGATTTTCATAATGTTATATAATTATTATACAATCACCTGCTTTGACAGCTCCTGACTATTTTCTGTGAAGGTACTTGAAAGAAAAGGTCTACGTCAATAAGCCAAAAACGATTCCGATGCTACAGGACAATATTCAGACAATTAATGAAATTGCTGAAATAACACGCAAAGTGTGCGAGTATGTTATGAAAAATATGGTTAAAATATAGTTGTGTCGCTGCCAGAGGTGACCACTTGGCCAATGTCATATTCCATACATAATTGTAATAAACCAAATAATTTATAAATAAAAACCAAATTAAAAATTGTGTTTCATTTCCTAGTTATTCAAAAACAATATCGGTCTGGAACATAATATTTACCTGTATTAAGTTTTGAGTTGATTTTAACGTTTAATTTATTTTGGTAACGAAATTATCTTGATATTTAAATAGATTTAATAGTTTTGAAATTAGCAAAATTAACTTTGTGGTTAAAATTCATATTTTTATTTGTTAACTTTATTTTATTAACCTCTTATTGAGTTTAAATACATCTACCGGTTTTGAAAAATACCATTTTCTTCTTCGGGATGTCAATACTAACTAAAAACATATGTTATTGTTTCTTTACCAGAATCTATTTTTAAAAAACAACAATTATTTAAAAAATAAATTTAGTACTTAAAATTTTAGAATGGGACTCGTAGTTAAATTTAGTTGGATGTTTATAATTTTTTGATTAGTTTTACACGCTTTGTTTATCTCCAACGATTCCAAACGATTTAATTTGTGACCGACACTGTTTACATGCAAAATTGACAATCCCAATTTAATTAAATGTCATTACCTCTCTTTTAATTTTCTCATGGTTCTCCGCAATGCTCAGCTTGCTGACTAGTGTAGATGTATACATTGCCTGAAATATTTTTGTTCAGATTGAATTCTCTATCTTTAATAATACATAGATAATAAAAAATGTGAATATTAACTCTAATAGCGTGAGTTCACAGATGAGACTGATATGTATCGGTTGGCCAATCTACTCTGTGTACATTATAAAATGGACAATCAATGGGGCAGCTTGATCTGCTCAAAATTCTTTACTGCCCTTTATGCCACTTTCTAGACAAGTCTCATATGAGTAAACGTGCCCATAAAGAACATTGTGACAGGATTGTAATTCATATTTTGATTGCAAATCTTCTATTGTATATTTGCTCTGAAGATTTTTAGTTTGGATAATGTAATTTAGATTTGATTAAATGTTGATGAACAAATGCACTAATAAAAAAGGTAAACAGTGACAATGCAGGAAAAGATTATCACCATACTTACTGGAAATCATTTGTTGTATTCAAAAACTGTCTAGAAGATGTATTGAGATGTAGATGTATTGAGTATGGTCCTGATAGAACATTTAAATATGTATGAGCATATTCAATGAATAGATTTTCTTTGTAACTGTCAAAATAATTTGTGTAAATTTTTATTCAATTCAGTTTGTAATTATGTATAGTTAAATGTTATATTTACCTCATTTAAACAATTGTTGCATCCAAAGATAGTAATATATATCATAAACATGTACAGTAAAACTTGACTCAATGAATAATATAAGAAAAAATATTCATCCGATGAAGGGGAGTGATGAAGCATAAGCATTACGGCATTGATCACATTGAAGAGGTAATATACGGTGGATATAAATGCCAAATTCAAAACAGTAACGATTTTTATTTTGAATGATAAATTCAATGCATCAACACAATCGCATATCTTGTCATAAATTTTTAAACAGATGTGTAACCTCTTAAAGGCATCTTCCTGATGTACTGCAGAATAAATATCATTCAAAGGATCATTTAATCTATCCTGGTTAATTTCGCTTCTACTATATCCATACATCTTTACACATAAACATGTCTTCAATGCAAATGATAATTGTTTATTTAAAGCCTTCAAATTTTCAAAGACAATATTCACTAACGCTTTAAAAATGATTATAAATATGAAACTAATGACACAAGGTGTATACATGGCACATCCCATTTCATATGATGGCATTATTACAGTTCCGTACATAAAAAAAATGCACATTATGACAAATATTAAATGAAAGATATAAAAAAATGCCAAATTCATGGAAAGATAAAATTTCATTTTAGAATAATCTTTTAACTCCTGTAATTCTATAAATGAATCATCCATTTCAGTAAAGTATTCAAAAACTCGAGCATCAAAATGTCGCGCTGTAATTACGGCGTAAGCTAACAGAATCATAGATATGAATCCTGCACAAATACAGCACATCACGCCAATCTGTTGTAAAATGGTAAATGTGTCATCAATGGCCAACATTTCGCCAGCTGTTACTGTTTTCAAAACGCAATAGGAATACCACATTAAACCACCCACGGTGACCGTGAATGATGGAAAATTGAGAACTGCCTTTGAATTCCCAGGTTTTATTCTGAAATTGTAAGGTAATATTCCAAAAATTAGAGCGAGAAATCTTACACTAGCCAGGCCTTCAAAAAAAGTGTGTGCATAAAAAAACTTTTGTATTATGTTGTTTATTAAACGGTCAATCTTTTTTTCTATTTTATTCATTCTGACTGAATTGTGAGACCTACTTATTTTGAAATAGCAGTCCCGAGAACACGACTGAATAGTCTGCTATTGAAAAAATGTCAATTTGTGTTTCAAAACAAAACTAGTAATTAATGAAAACTTAGGGCTAGAGTAGTGTAATGTTAACACAGGATGTGGCAAAAAAACCTGATTAATATAATCAGAAAAGAAATTAATACAATTTAAATTAATCAACTAAAAAGATGTACAGAAAAAATCTGTTTATTGAAAAAAATATTTAATTTGTATTATGTAGTGCCGTTCCTTATCCAGAATATAAATTTGAGATAGCATCTCCTTTCGGCCGCGTCTTTACTGTGCGTAGGTACTTTTCCCTCCCTTTTTATCCAATTGGTAGCCCTGCTTCGTCCGGCACATCCTTGCCATCAGGCAGGCGGAAGTCATTTTGTTTTAATTGACATCGATCTTTCGTTGCACGATCACATAACGCAGGTCGGGGAGTTCAGATGGAAGAGCAAGCATTATGGCATGTTTGCAATTTTAGAGGCGTTCAAGTGGCTGAACGAGAGTTTGAGGAATTCTCCAGTACTCTTTCAATCGGACAACCAGACTGTAATGACTCAACCAGAGTTTTAATGGTAGGTAAAACTTCCATATTAAAAATACCACAGAACTATGTTCTGAAAATGTAACTTCACAACAAAGATGTGTTCTCCTTAAAAAAAGAAAAATTGTTTAAACAATCTTTTGTTGTCATACATTATAAAACTGAGTAACTTTGAACTCGCACATTTCACATGTTATCATGCAAATTTCATCCTTTGACAATGATCTTCAACGCACACTTTTTGTACAATGAATGTTAAGATTATTTATATTCATCAGTGAATTGCCTCCACAAGGCGGATATATGAATGAGTACATATTTGGTGTTTGATAAATTTTATTAATCAATTTATATTGTGTTTGACTTAATACAAATTAAAAAAACCAATTGGAAAGATATATGTGTAGCGATTGGAATTCAAATCTACCGCCATCTCAGTCGGCATCGACGCTAGCGACAGCGCTGCCGGCTGCTGCTACAAGTCGGGCTCAAGCATTCACCGCCAGGCAGTCTCTCCAGTTTCATCGTTTCACAACGGCGGTCTTGCCGGCTCGTGCTCGCCGAGCAAGACCGCCAACTCGCCTCATTTCATTTCATGCACCTTCTACATCTTCATTCACTGTATTCATTTTATGTCTTCCTTGTTTTTACCATACAGACAATAAACACCCCTCAATACGCCAATCACATTTATTTCATTTAACCACTGTCCTAACCCCCAAATATGTATGTAATGCTGAAAAAATATTTGGTTGCTACTGGGATATAAACTTGGAACTTTACCTATTAAAAATTCATTTGATTAGGTATTTTTTTAAATAAATGAAGAAATATTAATATTCGTCTGATATCTTATTTGTTAACATTTTAAAATCCTCACAATTTTCAAACAATGTCAAATTTTATATAATAAGAAAATTTGATTAACTTATGGCTGGCGGGAACACCCTTTTCATCATTCATAGTAAATTTGTTTCCACCAAGCCTCATCACATTAAACTAAGCCGTATTTAATATTTTATTAGTTCTTTGCCACATTCTGTTTATTTAAATGTCATTTAAATGGTAAACAAAACCAAACACATTTATAAATAATTACAAAGACACACAATACCATTATATTGATTAGAAAGATTTGATACATTACCTGTCCAATAGATACTCAATTATTTTTAAATGTTTGAAGGGCAGCCATATTGATTAATTTTTAAAATTTTAAATAAACTAACAGTGTAGCACCAGATTACTACTTGATGCCATTATATAAATATATATATATGTTTTTTCTCTACGCAATCTTCCAGTTATTGAACATTAGCAATCATTATTTTATTTGCAACAACTCGAAATATCTGAATTGTGGGCTTCTCGATACACTACCTTAGATTCTTTAGCCAGGTGTTCTTCGTCTTCCAGGGTTTCTTATATTAGCAATTTTGCATTGTTTGATGATATGTAGGATCTGATATTTTTCTGTGATTTTTTTTGCTTTGAAACATGGACGCATGTCATCGTCGGAACAATACATTATGTATTTTATTAAGTCATTATAAAAATTTGTCTGATTGGGTGTATGTTAATTGGTTATGTTAGATGTTAGGTCATACTGTAGTAGACTGCATCCCTTTTTTTGATGATAAATTATATCTTGCGAATAATAGCTTTCTGCTAATAAGCTAATATTATATTTTAATCCGTGTACATTGATTCATATTGAAGTGTATACAGTTATCCCTATTTATTACATACTATACAAATTAAATGTATCAATAAGAAAGATACACAGATAAAATCAATTTTTCGAAAAAATATTTTTGTTGCCACCCAGGGAAGTGCGCTGACCTATCACACCATGTCAACATTGTAAGTTAACGATAAATGCAAACTGACAAATGTATACCAAACCAAAATAGTGGCCAAATAAAATCGGCCTGGAATATAATATTCACCTGCGTAAAACAGTTGACAAATATAAAATGAAATGATTAGTTTTTTTATTTAAATAAACACTTTTATTTATGACAGCACAAGTAAAATTTCTGCTACAATGTCAGTTATAGGGTTGCTGAGGTTTGGTCATATGGAACGTATAGGGGAGGAGAGGATGGTAAAAAGATATACAAGGTGAGCATTGAAGGCATCAGGAACAAATGGCGCCCGCAAAGTACCTGGCATGACCAAATAAAACTGGAGTTAAAAATTTCAACAACCGAAGAGTGTGTATGAAAGTGGACGAGGTAAAAGTGATGTACCAGTACAGAAGAGTGTGAGTTTCTATCCTCTCTGCCTACCTCTGTGGTGAAATGGCACAATAGTAAGTTAGTTAATTAGATGTCAGTTGTTGAATTGCTAATATAATAAATCAGCTTACAAAGTAACAGAATATTAATTAATGTTTGTAAATCATCTGTAATAAATGTCTTTCGCCGATAATAAATCTTAATGTAAAATTTATGATATCGTAAGAATAGTCTGAAACTTCATTAAAAAACATATATATTATATAATTATCTCATGCACTTTTGTATTAATACTCACGAGTATACATAACGCACAAAATAGTGTCGTAAATCTTTGAATTGATATATGTACGAAATGACATCATAGACATTAGAATTATTTTAGACAATTGCATTTTGTTTAGTCAAAGGTACTCATACTGATTAAATACACGCAGGACCGGATTTATTTTTGAATAGCCAAGTACATATTAGGTCCAAAAAATCATTTAAAAGTAATATTTAAGTTTTAGTAAAATCAAAAATTATTTCTTTAAAACCTAATTGTAATTTTAACATTTCAGATTGAAGCAAGTGATCTAAATAAATTATAATTTGCGACAACGTGAAAAAGTACCTTTTTCTCGGTAGTTAGTTGCAGCAATTCTGAGAAAAATCCTTGAGATAATCTAACGATTGGGAAGTACAAAGAATTTTTAATTTATTTTGGCCCTTACAAATTTTGGGGCCCTGTGCTGTGACACCCGTAGTTCTGAGTACATGGCAACCCTAGTAGGCAAATTAAATTTCTTTATTTTTTCTTCGCGTAGTTATATTAGCTTTGATGAGTAGGACCGACAGTGGGTCCCGGGTGGGTTCCCCCCTTTCCAGCTGTCCTCTTAGTAGGCAAGGAGCCGGCATCTTATACCAGGGGTTCTGGTTTTGATTACTGGTGAGCTCACAATATATATATACTATTTTCTCAAGCTTGGATGTTTTTGTGAAGAATAGTAATTTAGTCTCGTGGCATGTTGTACTCACTTCAACTATATATATGTACATGCTATATATACATTTTTTAAATAAATATGATTCTCTGTAAAACATAATAACACGTTTGAAGGGCGGAATTGAGGTTTCTTAATTCCTCAGAAATAGCAATTGCGTTCTATGCGATCCTAAAATATCAATCAAAATGAAAGGCCAAGAATACAAGACGGCCGTATGACCTGTTATGCTATACGGTGCCGAGTGCTGCACAGGGAAAAAGGCACACAAATACAAAGTGAACAGAAGTTTTAAAGTTGTCATCACAAAGAATATAAGGGAAGCCATGTTGAAATGGTATGGTCATGTAATGACTGACGACCGTGCCATTTCAAAATGTCAAAAAAAAAGTCTAATATGACAACTTTAAAACAGTCATAGTCCAGTTTCAATGGTTATAAGAATATCCAATATTTAAGTCTGCATTAAACATAGAAAACTTTTTATATTTCTTTCACAATATTTTAGACTCGGAAGGGATGTTAGAATAACAAAATTAATTGAAACATTATATCTAACAAATGTTTTCAAGTAAAAGGCGTTACATATTTCTACTTTTATCATACCACTCCTGCATCTAGTTCACCCTGCCCCACCTCTGATACATATCATTGTATTTTATTTTGGTCTTTTCAAACAATCTCTGAATTTTATTTCCAGTTCAGATTGTTTATTTTTTAAAATAAAATTACATGTGAACTCCGTGAGTGCAATCACATCTGATAATAGTGTAACATGACATGTGATAAAGCAGAAACGTGAAATTAAATAAAGTGAAGAAAAAAAACAGCACAGTGTTTCATTTATGTATTTCAATTTTGAGAATCAATACAAAATGTCTATTATAAATTATCAGTTTATTTTATAAATTTTTGATGATCAATAAGTGATGTCACAATGTATGTAAATGTGTATGAAATAAGCTAACTACTATAACATAGTATGTAACATATTATCTATATCATCCAAGATGCTTTTTAATTGCTAAAAATTAATAAAAATAATAACTTAAAATGATCATTTGAAACTAAAAGTACCTTAAAATAATCATTTGAAAGGAAATTAAATAATAAAATTATATAAACTACCTTGACCAGTTAATATATCTAAAATGTGATAAAAAGTAGTTGTCCAATGACATCTAAATCATCGATGATGACTTTTCATGTGAATAATGATAAAATTCTGAATTAAATTAATTTTCCCAGGAATGGAACATTGAACCAAAAAAAAATGCGTATAATATATTATTAAATACAAATAAAATATTCTTCAATATAACCATAAATGTGATGTAACATCTGAAGGTAATTTGTTTTGCTGATAGAAAAAAACAATATTTATGTATTTATTTTCATTGTGAGTGTGTGTCCAAATTGTCTCTAGGAACATCTTTTAAAATAATTTTATGATAAAATCGACGTTGGACCCATAATAGTTCATAATAAAATAAAATATGAAAATGCTATTTCTCTATAATTATTTAGACCTATTAATCATATTTAACTAACGGGAAATCAATAACAAGAATGTTTAAAAACTATAACTAAAATTCTGAAAATTACAATAAAAAAAAAAAACTCTTCAACAGATAACAGTTCATAGTAAATAAATTGTAAACAGTGTATAAATAATAAATCAATATAATTTTTTTGTTAAAGTGTACATGATATATAATAAAAATCTTTTTTAAATCATTAATATTTTCTGTCAGAATTTTTGTCCAAGTGTGGAAGATACTGTCGTATATATATTTTATTTATTTCTCTTTTCTTAAATTTTTGTTAAGTAGATATTCAAAACAGTACAACCTTATATCTACATTTTTAAAATCTATCTAACGATAATCGGTTTCAGAAATCAGGATTTTTAGAACCGGAGTGGCACAAGCACCATTAAATATGTTCCAATATCAACGTTCTTCACTATCTCCGATACACTAGTATAGAAATACATATTTAAAAAATTTATTTGACAATTTTTCAACCATAGATTTAATAAACCCAGAAACGCAATATTGTGTAAAAATATAGGATCTACTGAAACAGACAGACACAATTTTAAGGGAGTATTCGAGGAAAATATATATGTACATACAAATCATTTTTTAAAAGTCAATTAATAATTCTGAAATATAACTTTTTCAAACAAATCACCATGATTTTCATATTTTTAATACTAGAGTAGGCCTCCACTATTCTATTACACTTAAATCTGTATACATATTTTTATTGAGTGCTTTTATAGATTTTGTTTTTGATAAATGAGTAGACTTAATGTTAAAAACTTAAATAACTCAATTCATAAATTACTTAATAGAATAAAAGTATATTTTCATTAAAAACTAATAGAACGATTAGTGCATTCCTAAAGTATTGCCATTAATATGAAGCTTGTAAAAATATAACATGAAACTATATTTATGCGCAACATTTTAAAATTAGTATTGCGTATACAAAAAAAAAAAATGTGTGTGCTCCTAAATAACAAAAATAATACAAATACAGCATCTTATGCAACCATAATATAGAATTTTAACTTTCATCTTTACATGTATAGACAGGGCAGTAAACTTTAGAATGTCAGTTGCTACCGTATAATAATGGCACGGCTACGAGAAAACATCAATGGATTTTATTTCTTGAGAAAATGTTTTAATACGTTACAAGCATGTTAAAATATTAAAAATCAAAAGTAATATCAAAAAGTAATAAATTAACTATAGATATGAATTTATTTTTAATAATATATATGAAAACAAAACAATTTTTTTGTAATTTTGTGGAACGTATTGCATGCCAAGTGTCCTTCAAAATACATTGTTCCTACAATAACAGACCATAACCGAAAATAAAAATCAGGTTAATAGTGTACATTTACGGTATTAACAAGTGCTATTTTTCGGCTGGAACGCATCGGAATGCTGTTCCGGAGGCTTGGAATAGAAACCATAGGAATAAATGATATTATGCATTATTATAAATAATTTTAACCCCAAATATCACCATAAATATATTGCACCATAAAATAGACTACAGGGGACCTTTTCTGTTATCTCCCCGCCATTGTCTACTGACTCAATTTACACTGTTATCTTTTGTTCTTGTTCTGATATGACTGATTCATTGTTTATACTCTCACACGAGTTCAATAGTATATTTAGTTAGATTATGCTAGGTTATGTTTTATCATATATTTCTTAATTTTATATACCAATTAGAACTCGGCAAATAGTGGCAGAGAGATAACAGAAAAGATCCATGCCAGGGGGTACACGAAACCAGCATTTCGGAACCTACTATTCCAGAAAAATAGCACAGGTTTTACATGGCATGG
Source organism: Eubasilissa splendida (assembly GCA_031772225.1). Lineage (NCBI taxonomy): Eukaryota > Metazoa > Arthropoda > Insecta > Trichoptera > Phryganeidae > Eubasilissa > Eubasilissa splendida. Next base: position 6,498,282 of record CM062862.1, read on the forward strand.
TTTTATTTTAAAACAAAGAATGATCTCAATTTTAAAATTGTATATCAATATGATTCGAGACTTTAAATAGATATGAGAATATGAACTGCTGGAGTAAACATAAAATTAACATTATCCAAAACCAAGTGGAATACCCTTTAAATGACTTGGAATACCTTTTGTATCGAATTCCAAGTCCTTACAATCTTCCCCTTTAGATTCTGTCATATTTTTACGATCAAGTGTCAATTCCATACCTCTGTGATTGTACCTAAAGTGACTTTTCATATTTGACTTTTGAGAAAATCCCTTTTTGCAGACGGGGCAGCTGTAGGGGGTTTCCCCCGTATGGATGCGTTCGTGTTCCTTCAGGGTCTTGAGTATAGCAAACTTGCCATCACAGAATTTGCATGAATACGGCTTCTCGCCAGTGTGAACACGGAGATGGAGAGTGAGGCAGGGCTTGGAGATGAATTTTCTACTGCAGATGTCGCACTGGAATTCTTTTTCTCCGGTATGACTCTTCATGTGCAACTGAAAATAAAAAAGGCAAGTTTGCACAAACACTAAAGCGAAGAATTTTCTTACGTCAGATCCAATTTCACAACAGAAATTTCCTACATCTCACAGTGTAGTGAGTCAAATTTATTTTGCGTTTCATTTCAGAATAGGGAAGAAAATATAACTCTGTCTCATGAAAAGCGATGACGTATTAAAGTTTCGTATTAATTCACACTTTCTTTGCTAATGACTCCTAGTGTATCTTTTCAACGGGACCACTTGTACATCATTCTCCGCAGTAAACAGAAGAATTTGTAATCCCTATGTTGACATTAGTATCAATAATTACTATTACAACACTACTACCTACAACAACAAAAATTTTATTCTCTTCATAAAATTTGGAAAAATAATAATTTAACTTTATAAACACTTGTGAATAATTGTGATAAAATAATATAAGTTCTAAAGGATACGCCAGTGCAGTGCTAAATCAAATCAACTGTTTTATCTGTTAAAATCACTTGTCAAAAACAGCTGACGTTTGGCATTTTGGCAAATACCTACCATCTAAAGGTAAAAATCCAGTTAACTAGATTGAGCTGCTATTACCCACTAATAAACAAAGAGATGGCGATCTGTAATACGTGTATGTGCACTATAACAAATAACAAGCAGAACCTATGCTGCAAAAAATGCTCATATTCTTACCATATAGAATGTATAAACATATCCAAAGAAAATTTCAAAAAGATGTCTACTAAATACATTGATTCATGGAACTGCCCGACATGCAAGAAAGATAAAAGAGATAGAAAGAATTCGAGTGAGCCCCCAATCACTCATCTCACCCCAAATGCAAAAGAGTCTTCGTCTTCCCTCATTACTATCGATGCACAAGCGGCGGCGCAATACACTCATCACCTAGAGGACCTGCGATCTTCTTTGATGAACTACTTTGATGCTAAACTAGAAGAAAACCTTCAACATTGGAAAGATATTACAGCTCAAAACACGAGTATTCTTCAGGCAATTCAATTTGTAAGTAGCCAATATGAAGATCTCAGGGCAAAAATTGCACTCATCGAATCTAGGTGTATACAAATTGAAAAAGTGAATGAGAAGCAATCTGAATTAGTGAGAAGAATAGAAGCACTAGAAAGAAAAATTGACGAGCAGGAGTACCAACAAATAGCCTCCAACATAGAAATTCGAGGCTGCGACGAAACTTCATCAGAATCGACCGCTGAACTCACAAATCGTGTGGAAACTATCATCTCAACCGTCAACTGGAAAGGACCACTGAGTGAGATCCTCTGCATGCAAAGGGCGTGGCAGCACCACTCCAAGAAGACTCCGCGGCCGATTATTGTGAAGTTTGCTAACCGGTCTAGTCGTGACTCATTCCTCAATAGTGTCAAAGCTCACAATAAACTATATAAAGGTAATGAGCGTACGCTCAATACCTCCATTTTTAAGAATAGCATAGAAACTAAACCACTTTACATCTCCGAACACATTACTAAGAAAACCAAATCTCTACTAGTGGAAACAAAAAGGATAGCTGCCGAAAAGAATATTAAGTATGTATGGATTAAAAATGGACATATCTACACACGCAAAAATGACGGTGAACAATTCTTTTGCATTAAATCTGAATTGGACCTGTCAAAATTGTAATGTTTACATAAACCTACCCACAGCGTTCACTTCAGGTTACCATAAATCAACAATGCGTTTCGAAATCATAATCCATAGATGTATACTAAAAGAAAGGTTGCCACACAATAACATAAATCAGACTTGCTTCACCATAAACAAATTTATAACCAAACTTATTGACTTTCTTCAACAATCTGTACTAATTATCAATGTTATTAGAATACCGAAAACATATTATATTTCAAATTTAATTATCTATTCTCATAAAATCAAATATGAACGATTATATAATTAACTCTATAGACAAAAAAATCAAAATAGATGAACGAATTTTTCATTCAATAAACGACACAAATTTCATAATAGAACCAAATCCCGATAGTAGTCTAGTTATTATTCATATGAATATTAGGAGTCTGCAAAAAAATTTTGACGAATTCCTTGTAGTTGCAAATTCATTAAATAGACTGGACGTGATAGTGCTAACAGAAACACACTCGTCGCGCGATGTTAACTTCCACATACCAAACTACACATATTTTGCAACTAATAATATCATAAACAAAAATAGTGGAATAGGGATATTCGTTTCAAATACGTATACGGTACAAAATTTCGAAGAAATAAATATAAAAAATGTTAACATTTTAAAATTAAAAATCAAATACAATAGTAATTCATTTAACATATTAGCCATATACAGAACTCACTTATCATCGATAATAACATTTATAGAAGAGTTAAAGAATGTAATATTAAAACTAAAAAACGAGAAAACTATTATTTTAGGAGACATAAATTTAAATATAGCTAACGACTACTCATGTAATAATAAAGATAATTACTTAAATATGCTAGCTGAATTTAACTTTATGTCATGTATAAATGGCTACACTAGAAACGTAAAAAATCAACTACCTTCTTGCATTGACCACATGCATTGTAACATTTCAGACATAAATAATGTTATTTCTGGTATCGTTCATACAGAAGTCACTGACCACTACGCGACTATATTTACTTACAAATACAACAAAAATATTAATCCTCATTTGACGGGAAAAAATTTGCAAACCAAAAATATACATGCGATAAAATTAAATGACACACTCATAAACAAATTAAATTCTGAAAAATGGACTAAATTATACCAATGCAATAACGTCAACGAATGTTGCAACATATTTGAAGACACACTATCTAAACATATAAATGCCGCTAAATATACCTTACCTAAATGCAAATCTTCTAAATACAAACCGATAAAGCCCTGGATTACTCATGGTCTAATCGTATCAATTAGACATAAAGAATTCTTAATAAGAAAAAATAAAAAACAACCAAATAACGAGCAACTAAATAGATATTTAAAAGTATACAAGAAAAAACTTTCTTTTTTAATAAAAAATACTAAAGAAAAATACTACAAAAAAATTCTAGAATCCGCAGAAAATGATAGTAAGAGAGTATGGAATATCATTAATGAAATCATGGAAAATAAACAAGACAAAAAAGGAAAAATAAGTTTTATTATACACGACGAGACAAAAATAAATTGCTCAGAAAAGCCCCAGGAAACAGCAAACATTTTTAATAATTTCTTTGCCAACGTCGGTAAAAACTTGGCTAGTAAAATCACAACGAACTGGAATACTGACGTTGCTACTTCTAATGCAGTATATACAGGAAATAAAATAGAAATTTTTCAACCCACAACAGTTAACGAAATTGAACATATCATAACATGTATGAAGGGAGGAACAGCGCCAGGTTATGATGGATATACTGTTAATACATTAAAATTTATAAAAAAACAAATATCCAAACCCCTAATGCATGTAATAAACCTAAGTTTAAAAACAGGGGTATTCCCAACATGCTACAAACAAGCCATCATTTCCCCCATATATAAATCAAATAACCCCGAGGAAATAACCAATTACAGACCAATCTCTCTTTTGTCAAACTTTGGAAAAATCCTAGAAAAAATTGTTAAAAAAAGATTGTCTCAATTTATCAAAATAAACAAAGTAATTGATGAAAACCAGTTTGGGTTCATGGAAAACAAAAGTACACAAGACGCAATAGGTAAACTATCTAATATCATCCAGGAATCTCTAGACAAATCTCTTAAATGTATTGGAATTTTCGTGGATTTGAGAAAAGCCTTCGACAGTATCTCCCACAACAAACTAATATTCAAATTAAAATCCGTCGGTATAGATGACAAAGCACTAAGCTGGATTCAAAGCTATCTTCACGAAAGACCACAAAACGTAAAAATTAACGAAACTCTAAGCCAACCCCTAATCAGTGAATTTGGTATACCACAAGGGACAGTTTTGGGCCCACTTCTTTTTATAATTTATGTCAATGACATTTTCAAACTAAAATTAACCGGAAAAATTATATCATACGCCGACGACACTGCAATCATTGTTGACGGACAAGACTGGAACATTACAAACGAACATGCAAATAACGCCATGAATACACTCAAATCCTGGTTCGATAGTAATTTACTTTCTTTAAACTCTGAAAAAACCTATTATATTCCCTTTTCAATAAAAAGTCTTAAAACACCGCCCCATATAAAAATTACTATTCATAACGACAACTGTAACAAAATTACCTGTAACGACTCGTGTACAAACTTAAGCCCAAAAAAAGAAATCAAATATCTTGGTGTAATTATTGATCAACATTTAAAATGGCACAGTCACATTAACGAATTAGTGAAAAGAATAAGAAAATGTATTTATATATTCATAAGACTAAGGAATATTCTAAGTATAAATAATTTAAAAAAGGTATATTTTGCTATTGTTCACTCGCTACTCCAGTATGGAATAATTGGGTGGGGAGGAGCATATAACAATATAATGAACTCAGTAAAAATAATACAGAGAACAATTATTAAAGTGATATTAAAAAAAAGATCAACTTTTTCAACACAAACACTTTTTGCAAAATTCCCAGTCCCCAGAATAGAAAACATTTACAAAAAAACCTCAATTAATCAACTAATTAAAGAAAATAACACTAGAAAATTTGAAACAAGCACATCATTAAGGTTTAAAAATAACTTTAAAATCCCTAAATGTAACACCAAACACTATCAGCAAAATTCTATATATTTAGGGATAAAAAATTTCAATAGCCTCCCTACACAAATTAAAGAAATAAAGGATATAAAAGAGTTTAAAAAGAAACTAAATAAACACTTCAAAAACACACAATTTGGACAATAAACAGTATTACAGAATACTTCAGAAGCACACAAATTGACAATTAACAGAACATGTAAGGTTAAAATTGTTGTAGTGTAACTCCCTCTCCAAGCACAAGAGCTGGTCTCTTTTTTGGAGAGGTAAGCGAAAAAAACAAAAAAAAAAAAAAACATGTATGTATGCAACCATATGATGTATGTAACCATATATTAAAATTGAATTTATTTTGCCAATGTATTTTCGCAATAAAAAAATTATGGTCTTACGACAAAGAGCACTTCCCTAAATAAACCTTAAAAAATATATATTTTTGTTTTCGCTCTCCTAACTACTTTTTTTGACTTACAATACTCTTCAATGGGATGTGTGATATGCATAAAAATTATATAAATATATTAATTATAAAGATATGCATACATATAAAATCAATTTTATCGAAAAATATTGTTGTTGCGCTACCGGGATTCAAAAAACAATGTAGATGGCTTTCAAATAATGGAACGATAGATGTATTAATTTGAAAAAGCGTAACATATAGGTTTGAAAATTTGTCATCAAAAATAATGTCGCTGTAGCATAGTTGGTAATGCACCTTTCCCGGATTGGAAAAGAGATCCAGGTTCGAATCCCGATAGCGTAACAACAATATTTTTCGATAAAATTGATTTTATATGTATATCTAACTTCACAATGAGAATGTAATCTCCTTAATAAAAATGAAATAACAAATGTATGCTAGTTACTTTGGTATAGCGTAAAGTAAAATATTAATATTTCTAATATCTACCACAATCCTCTCCCCTTTTACGCCCTAGAATTCTTCTTGAATAGATTGTTACCTAATTTTATTTGATTTATATTTATTTACACTTGTTGATGAGAGGAATAGCACCTGTCAAAACTATAGTAATGATAAAAATAATGTTCAATTGCGTGTTGTAAAAAGTTTGCCTCAATATATTTTTAAAAAAAATCACGTACTAATTGATAAAATCTAACATAGATTAAATTCTATAAGATTTCTTTGGATAATTTTTTAATTTCATGATCGGCAAACGTTTTGAATTGTGCTTATGAATTTATAATTTATTTCTATACATGTTTATACGCAATATTTTACAATGATAATTAATTACCTAAAAATAAAATACAAACCTTCAATCCCGAACTTGACGAAAGATACTTGTTACATAATTTACATTGCACCGCCCGCATTTTTTTATGCACAGTGTCCATGTGCCGCTTTGTGTCTCTGGGCGTTTTAAAAAGTTTCCCGCAGGCTTCGCAGGGGTAGCTTTTTACGTCTGTGTGAATTTTTTTATGTTCATGAAGATGCCACTTTTCGAAGAACGTCTTGGAGCAAATGTCACACGTGAACGGTCTGTCTGTTCTGTGGGTTTTGATATGAGCATTCAACGAGGCTAGTTTTAAAAATGTTTTACCGCAGAACGGACACAGGGTGCTTTTTGAAAATATTTTTCTCTTACGTCTGATGGTTTTTTTATTATCGTCGTATTCTAATTTTATTTCCTCGCCTTCGCTTTTGACTACAATATTTTTTAGCGATTTTCTTTTTGCTCTATGTCCATTTTCACCGAGTTGTTTAATGGATCGTGTTTTTTTTTTCTTTACTTTTTTCTCTGGTTTATAGTCATCAAAGCTATCATAATCATCGTTAAAGTTATTGTTGAATCCGTCGTCAGAAAAATATTCTTCTTTGACATTACATTTCACGTCATCGGTTATTAAAGGATTTGATAAATTTCTGAGTATCCTGTCGTTTTCCTGGCATCGTTTTTTAAAATCTGTGGCGATTTCTAGAGTTTTACAACATTGTGAACAAATGTGATCGGGTAGGCCATCATTCTCAAACACCTGAAAGAAAAAACAACGCAAATTCACATTTATAATTATCGTATCGTGTAAGAGCGTTTTAAGTAATTCTTCTAAAGAATAAATCGTGTCAAAAATATCCGCTGTGACAGATGATGACAACACACAAGCGAATCATACAAGTTAATTGCTCTATTGAAAGCTAATTTAAAAAATAAAGAAACGCATACCTCTAACTCGCAACATCGTTGTATTTTATTAACTAATATCAAATCTTCATTAAATATTTTGAAGTCTGCTCCATCGGATAAACATAACCTACATGTTTTGCCATCGCCTTTCACATATAAACTCTGCTTATAATCGGTTTCAAATTCAACTTTCAAAAGATTTGTCATCATAAAAACTATTGTACAGATAGTTTTGAGCACTTTTATGCATATGTTGACATCTTTCAGGAATTTGATTCCATTTCAAAATGCAAAAACTGCACAAAAATAACATCAAGTGACACTTGGAATTGGAACGAACTTGACAAACATTTATTTTTTATTACTTACGTTGGTAGTGATGCCGAATGGTGTGGTAGGGAAAATCTGTTGGTACACATGATAATACGAAAATACAGAACGATGACAAATTTGATATATAAAATGCTAATAGCGAATTCGTGCCGAAACATTAAAGAATCTTTTTCGAAGCCGTATCTATAAATAAGTATTAATTATTATTTAAAAAAATGTATAAAATTCGAAATCTTATAAGCAGGCCGCTATTGTAAAAAAATCAAACACAAAATTTGTAAAATAAGAATAATCCTCACGTTCATTTTAATCCGCATGCTTTAAAAAACATACAACACAATCCATATAATATATATGAATAGGTATGTAGGCAAGGCCGGATTTACCATTGAAGAGGCTCTGGCCTAATGCATATTGGTGGTCCCAAAAAAAACAAAATCATTAAATCATAACTATTGGCATTAGTAGCCCGGGATTTTACATATTTGGGAATCCTGGCCCCTTTAGTCCTATAGGCTCCAGGCCAGCAAAACATACATTTTTTGCATCTTTACATCTTAGTAATGCGAAACTATAGATAACTTTTTTTTTAAAATTAGATACTTATACATAATATAAGTTATCACATAGAATGATGTATTCTTACATATGTAAAATAATTATGATGTTACTAAAAGCATTTTAACTCTCAAATTATATTAAATACAAACATTCATTAGCAAAATCTTCAGGCATCCATCTGACCTTATTTTTCGAGAGTGCACTGATATCAAAACCAGCCATAATAAGACAACATTTCCTACGAATACCACTTATAAGCTCTTCTATGTTTTCTGGGCTAATCTGCCGTGTATATAAATATATAAATACAAACAGACACATTTTAAAACAACTCAAAATATAATTTCCACACGGACAAATACAAATAAACTACAAACCCCAAGAGCACATACAACATATGGGCAAAGGAACTACAAATATTTTTGACCTAAACTATTTAATAGAATGCTAAAAGATTTAAATCAATTGAATTATCCCAAGAACATGAAACTAATATTAAAACCTGGATTCGTAATATGGGTAGAGCCAGTATTGGTGCACTCACCTAAACATATTGACTCATACCTATATTAATTATTGCAACAATGTGATCCAAAAATTAAGTCCACTTTAAAATTGTTCTTCATATACACCTATTATATAGTACCCCGGGATAAATGTAATTCTATCTACTACTTGTAATTCTAATTAATTGAACAATTGCTTGTAAACAGACGGGCACAGTCCAAACAGATTTTTACATTGTAGTATATAGTTACAAATAAAATAAATATTTGACCAACATTTCGGATCCCATTGCAGGGTCTATCATCAGTACTGATGTGATGTGTGATTGTTAGTGTTGTGATTAAGTACTGGTTTGCAGTACAGCGTCAAAACAGATGTGTGAAATGAATAGTGTTGTGTTAGGTGTAAGTTCCATCTACTGTCGGATCACTATCCCTGCAGTGGGATCCGAAACGTTGGCCAGAAAGGTCAGATATACACGGAAGATTCTGAACGGCCGTGAAAGGAACATTTTTTACCACTTACGAGCGTTTCCTACCAAGCCCCAAAACGTCCAAGACGAGAGTTACAATTATTCACTTTAAATTTTAGACAAAGGGTTACAAAATAATAATTTATGGCTGTTGACCGGTGGAACAATTTTACCATGAAGGATTTTTAGAATAGTGCGGCCCTTTCAACTTTGCGCCTGGAGATTCTGCTGCAACTTATGTTCAATAGATGCGCCACTGTTATTGGCAATAAAATAGTGTGAACGTTTTGGTGTGACGGCGTTATTATAATTATTATAGTGACATGTGAGTTATTTATATATTATTGGTGTCAGCAGTCAACGGAGGAACGCAGTTAACGATCCGAACTCAGCTGACTCGAGTTTAAATGCATCTATAAGAGTCTAAGTGATGGCGACTTCTTTCACAGTTCGCTCCGTCTTTTCGATCAATTCTTTCTACATGTAAGTTTTTTGTGATTATTAATAGATTGTTTTTACAATTTTTTTCGTACTATTTTACGAACAATGTATAGTAGAATTGTTTACTGCATAAAAATGAAGTACGAGTCGATCTTTGGCTCATGGCACTGTACAGTCGGCCACTGATAAATCTGTTGCTAGTATAATTTTTTTTATTATAATATAATAGTAAGTACATATAAGTTTAATTATTTTATAGATAATAATAATGATATCGATGCCCTTGGTTAAAAGTGAACAGTATCCATATTTTATTATATTAATATAATGGGTAACCACCGAGAAATCAGACCATGATCTACCACGTCTACTACCACGCTTGTGACAGAATCATACTTTCCATTTTTTCCTAATTAATTTCAATGTTTTCATTCAGCATGCGACCTTGTATTTTGGGGTTCATCTTGGCCCTCGGTTGCGGAGTACTGGCAGGACCCAAGAAGGTGCCCTTGTTTGGAAGATGGATTTATCGTAATTTCAAAATGAATCCTGATGCAGACCCTGAGGCTATCAGTGCTCGCTACATTACACAGCCCCTTGACCACTATGGCTCTACTAACAAAACATTTCTTATGGTAATGTGATTTACTAAATTCTTAGATAAAATTTATTGAAAGTGAAACTTTGTGTTTTAAACTTTTGAACAAGACAAAAACGGAATTAATGCTTTTAGAAGTAATATACTTAAGATTTTAGAATTAAACTTTCTGTTTGAAATAGATCAAAACTATGTGTAGAAGACATGATATCGAATGATTTTTAATAATATTTAATCACGTTCTTCTATCTTTTTAAAGATTTTTTTAAATCTAACATTTTGTATTTTTTTTTCACAGCGTTATTTTACAAATCATCAGTTCTTTTTAAAAGACAATTCTCCAATTCTTATTATGCTCGGAGGAGAAAATACGATTGACTTGGAGTACGTGACCAAGACGCAAATATTTGAAATTGCCAGAGATATTGGTGCATACCTGATCAACACAGAACACCGTTTCTATGGAGATCCTCCTCCTGTGGAGTAAGTATTCTCCTACACTCCTTCAAAGTCTTCCAACAATGACTACCTCAAATTTGACTTTAGATTCATTATCTCTGAAGTATAACACATTTTAAATAGTGAGCATTATAACGTCAAACACCAATATTATGGAGTATATCCACGGATGAGACTGATCTCCTGAGAGTCGATAAAGGTCGGTATATACTTATGATCATGCTGATTATATCATAATGACGGAAAAAAATTAACATGATTTTTGCCACTTAAAAAAATATTTTTTTAAGAATTTAATAAAAGTTCTTCAAATCAGTCTTCCAAAAATCATAAATTATTTCTATACTCTGTTATATTTTCTAATTCCCTTCAAAAATAATTTACTTTCTTATCTAAAAAAAAAATCACTGGATGCCATTTTGATTGATTTCAAATATCTATTTATTTTTGTCATTTAAAGAAACATATGAATATTTCTTTTCAATTAAATTACATTCGCAACACATGGGAACCAGCTCTGAAATTTGAATATGAAATAGAATGTCTTAAATTTTTTTCGTATTTAATCAAGTGACAAAGTATCATTTTTAAGGAGAACACATTCTTATTGTGAAGTTGTAATTATTCAGAACATAGGTCTGTGATATTTTTAATACAAATTAAATGTATTAATTAAAAAAGAGCTATTCTATATAAGAGCTAGAGGCGCTATTTATGTTTAAATAACTTCTGGAGATTGACTAAAGTGTACTGCGTCTGTCTTACAAGTCTTTATCATATCTTTTTTTATCTAGAAAACCCGATTTTATGAAGAAAAAATATTTTTTATGAGTGTAAATGGCTTGCGCCTTTTACACGCAATATGTATACCATCTAGCATAGGTAATTTATCTTCCGCAGGCGCATTGCTTATTATTTGGATTAAAGAGGTATCCCGTACGCACATTTTGATTTTCTCTGTGAGTATAGGCACTACTTATATTTTAAATACTTCTGGAGATTGACAAACGTTTTCTTCATCGGATAAGTCATCTTTATTATATCATCTTCTTTATATCTTCGTCTTTTTTATATGAAAAACCCGTTTATATGATAAATCTATCTTGAAATTTTATCTTTACCTTTTTGACTTTTTGGTCTGTTGAGGAGCAGCGGGCAGGCTAGTACATATTATAAAACATATAAGTTCGAAAATTTGTCGTCAACTTACTGTGTTGATATAGCATAATCGGTTAATGCATTCTCCCGGATATGAAGGGATCCAGGTTCGAATCCCGGTAGCAACAATAATATTTTTTCGATAAATTGATTTTATACGTATATCTTTCTAATTAATACATTTAATTTGTATTAAAAGTACAATTTTTGCCAGACAAAAAATTTGTGTGCATACATATGTCTTATGTTCGTAGGAAATTTTCAAACAGAGGACATTATGTAGGCTGCAATTAGCTAGAAGCTTTAGCTTCAGTTTATTAACGCTTTTCTCGCTTTGATCTTGTGAAATTTTTATACAGCAAGCCTAATTTTTTTTTGACATTTATGTTGTTTTAATGAAATATTGTTCCTTTAGACATTGCTATGTTGGTACGTGGGTATCGATAAATAAATGTAAATTAACGATTTCTGTGTGTTGCAAGTATTTTATTTTTTATTACTATTAATTTTTTTTTCTATCTTTCTAACAAATCAAATCACATAGCGCTTTTTTCATCAGCGAGTGGAACGCCTTATCGACGTTTTGATTCGGTGACACTTTTATTCTAACGTATTTAAAACTGTTTATATCTTTGATACTTATACTGAAAATAATATTTTTGGAAATCGCTGACGTGCTTTAAATAAATTACATCATGTGTACATTTCATGGATTCATGCCTCGTATTTTTAATCTGTCACTTATCCATTTATTGTAAATTAATGTCACTTGTTAATTAATTTTAAATAAATTATATGAAATGTACGTTTCAAAGATTCATGATTCATGTTGTCAATTTATCGCTAATGTGGTTTGAATAAAGTATGTACATAAATTTTACGTTTTATAGATTCATATTTTATTAATTTGTCACCAAATATAGATTCAATTGAATTTTTTCCAGAAATACGTCTACGGAAAATTTAAAATTTCTAATTGTGGACCAAGCACTAGCCGATGTGGTTGCATTAGTAAAGATGTTGAAAAAAGAACCAAGGTTTGCTGAAAGTAAAGTGATCGTCTTCGGAGGATCGTATTCTGGTGCCATGGCTACTTGGATCAGACTGAAATATCCCGACGTCATTGATGCCGCTGTAGTTTCCAGTGGGCTCGCTTTTGCTAAAGAAGAATTCTCTGGTGAATATATTTAATATATTATTAATACAATACCCGAACACAGGTGTTATATTCGCTCAATACTTAACTTATCAAACGTATCAACCTTACTTGAAAACATATAGTGGATCCTCGATTTACGAACTTAATTCGTTCCGTAAAACTGAACATGTTCGTAAACCGAAATAATTATTCCCATGAGAATCAATGTAAAATATATTATTAGTCTGTTTAAGACCCCAAGAAAATGGCCCATTATTATCTTTATTTTCTACATTTTGCTTGAAATCTTTTTGGTTTTTAAGGGAATCGGACTATATTTTAACTTATCTTACAAAATATGTAGTAAAGTGTTATTGTTTGGGAGGGTACTCTCCTTCCATGAAAACATCGGGTGCTTGAAGTTTATCAGGTTTCCGTTTTACGAGAAACCTACCCAACGATATTTGTTTACTCTTGTTGTTAATAATGTGACATTATTAAACAGGTTTATAACATGATTTGATAAAGTTTTAACAGAGTGATATTATTCCACAAAACTTTGCATCGCACTTCACTTCGCGCACATTTCGTGGATCGAGGATCTAAGAACATCTTCCATTCATTCATCAGTCTCTGAAAATGATATTTTTTCTCTCATCGTCTTTAGCTGCTCATTAAAAAGCTGTTCTGAGACTGCCTTCCTGTTCGTAAACTGAAATTCTGTTCGCAAACTGAACCATTTTTTCGTCATGATTTTCGTACGTAAACCGAATTGTTCATAAACAGAGTCATTTGTAAACCGTCGTTCCGCTGTACCATAAATATAATAATTGTTTCAGAATATATGGAGACTGTCAGAGATGCAATTATATCAAATGGCAGCCAAGAGTGCGTGAATACCATTACTGAAGGTATAACTGACGTGGAACAATTATTACTCACAGAAGAAGGAGCAAAAAGAGTTTCTGAACTTTTTGGGTAAATAAGATTGAAAAAATTCAGCTAAAGAAATATAAAATGACATATAATATAAAAAAGGTTGTACGATCTACGATATTTTTAATATATCGTGCCGATACTGCTTAGAAAACAATCCAAATAGATCATCGTCCCCCATCAACTTGTGTCTCTCTAATTATCAAAACATGCCACACCCAAGGGTCGTCTGTAAGGACTTTAATATAAATACGTTCATATTTTTAATGTGTGCATACATACGTATGTATAATTTATATCAATTTGTTTTAACTTCCGCGAGAACTAGATTACATGAAATAAATGATTAAAAAAACCGGAGAGGTGTAGTAAATTATGAGTCGTTATTGAACACAGTTCTGCGGCATTTTAATACAAATTAAATGAATCAACTAGAAAAATATACAGAAAAAAATCTATCTCGCGAAAAAATATTTAATTGCTACTGCGTGGATTTCTTCCGATCCGGTAGTGAGTTAGATTTTTTTCTGTATATCTTTCTAGTTGATTCATTTAATTGATATTAATATCGAGCAAGTCGGGGGGCGTCCTCCAGATCCAGAAGAGACATCTGCTTCTTAAAATATCATCACAAACGTCTCCGCTGGAGTGTTGCTCCGGAGAATGTCAGCTGATTCTCCAGTATCAGAATAATTTCAGCTTATGGTGTGCCGTTCAAAAAGACTAACCGAAAAACTCACCTGGGCTGTAATTTTATTTATAACTGGGAATTTATGGTTTGGGAATTTTAATATTTGGCCCATGTGAAGCGAAACTTGAGAGATATATGTAATACGACACTCTTCACCTTATTATCAGTGCAAGATCGAATCACGAAAAAGAGGGTCTGGTGGCAGGAAAACATTGTAGTTGTGAAATCTAAGATAATGGTTTAACAGATCTATCGTTTTTTTTTGACACGTCATCTGCAGTGGTGGGTCAGCTTTGACCCGGGTGTTTGTAAAAATATGAATTACGCTACAAATATTCGTTTAAAGCTGTTTTCCTTCTAGTTAATCTTTTATTTAATATTTCCAAATAATTTGAGATACAAATAAATGTTATCAGACGAGATTCAAATGTGTTATTGATAAAAATGTAAAAAAACGCTCAAAAATCAGTCGCTTTTACGGAATTGAATCTCAGCGCTTACACCGAAATATATATTGTCAACAATTTTAGACAAAGGATACCAGGTATGCGTCCATGTATTTGTTTTGACTTATTTTCGTCTGGCGGCCCCTAGATAATACCAGTAATATAACTATTTGAGGGGCGTTGCGCCTATCTGTAAGTTTTATGACACTACCTGTTCGGGTTCCGACGAGAAGATTACATGCTCAGTGTATGTTTGTATTTTGGTTGTGTAGGGCATCTGTTGATGCGTGAGAATATGTACATTATTCGTAATATTTTTTAATTTTAATTTTTAATTTTAATTTTTTAGCAGAAACATTACGGCACATCATGTCATTTCATTAAATCATATTTAAAATTAAATATCTATAAAAAATCTCCCACAAAACGGTTGAAAAACTGAAAACTTGGGGTGGGTCTAAAATGACCCACCACCGCCGGACGTGTTTTGTTTTGACCCACCGGGCAGTAAGTGTTAAATCAGGGATGGGGGGCGCCCAGAAAAATTTCACCCGAGGGCGCCACAGAGGCTGGCTGGGGCCGGAACTGATTAATTTGTGTGTATATATGTATTACACATAGTTTGATTTATTTAATAGAAATATTTTTTTCTTTAGAACGTGCAGTATAATCAACGCAACCATTCCATTGGACGTTCAGATATTCTTCGCAACCGTTTTGCGCACACTCTCAGGTCTGGCGCAGGGTGCTGAACCTGGGATGACTGAAGCTGCTTGCGCTGTTTTTGCTAATGAAACCATCGGCACTCCTGCTCAACGACTTGGCCACTTCATGATGCAGAAAAAGGAAAACAACTCCTGCTACATGACAGGATATCAAGACACGGTGGATCTGTACACGGACACATCATTCGAAGACCCTAATGTTGTGTGCGGTTAGTAAAATGAGTATTTATAGTCTCCAAAAATAAACATATCAGTTAGGGATTCTGTGTCGAGATAACCTGGGAATTAATTCCCGAGAATTCCATAATTTTTTAATGTCTCGAGTGTCGGACCTTGAAAATCGACTCTCGAATTTTTCATGATATTATTAATTTTAAAGTTGTTTGAGTTAATCCTATCTGACCATTGTCATACAGCAGGCAGTGACCCGGCGGCGAGCGGTCCATGTGTAAGTATATGAAAAAAATGGGAATTTATTAATCCTCAGATATTTACGACTGACAAAATAAATGGTTTTGTCGGTTTATTCAAACATATATTAATAGAAACCTTATTAGAGGACTTCGGTTGATTTTGGCCAAATGCGTACGCTGTTGTCGTTACGTACATCGTACATTGTATATGTAAGCTTAATTTAATTTTAAACAATTACCAATACGTTTTTTATCAAACAGTTTTTATTTGTTTTAATAAATTAATTATGACGTATGTGTTTTATACAGATAATAATGTTTTTCTGTTTAATGAAATAAAATTCATGGTCTTGATTCTCGAGAATTCCCGAGACTTGAAAATTTTGACTGGAATTGAAAAAAAGTCGAGAATACCGATTCTCTAATTACAGTAGAAGAGAAGCAGCGTCGTGTTTCAAAGTGAAAAAAATTAATGATTTTTTTTTCCTCAAAATATTTTTGAATACTTGTTTGTCGTTGAATACGTCATATTCTCTCGTTACGCTACTCGATAGCAGAGAATTGTATTTTTTATTTCTGCAGACGCTTTCATTGAATGCTCAATATTAAGTGGGCCAATGGGTTAGTAGGCTCTACATTGGAGCGCAGAACTGAATCTTAGTTGAATGTGTAAAAAATAACAATTGCCATTTTTATTATTTTGAGAACCAGTAACAATTTAGTATTTAGAACCACTGGTTTGTGAAACATTTTTCGGAAGAGTATACCACCAAATGTATGATTATTTTTAACTCATAACAAAATTGTCGTTGAACAAAGCATTAAATACGCGTTTAACCTACGCGTAGCGCCTAATTCCAAAACCTCCTGAAACAGATTTCGTCTAATTTGAATTAAATATGCAGTTTTGTAGATTGCAAAACACATTGTTTTTCGCAAAAGCCATGTTCAAAATAAGAGTTAGTTCCAAAATACCCCGAAGCAGACAATGTATAAGTTGCTATTCCCCGTAAAATGAAATCAGCCAATCACAACGCTTGCCATCTAAACAACGAACAACGCGATCTAAAATTAAATATGGCTACCAGAGCGATTAAAAAAAAATTATATTACAAAATTGTCTCTTTAAAAAATGCAGATGTAAAAACAAAGGAAGGTGCATTATCCAACTATGCTACAGCGACGATATTTTTAGCGACAAATTTTCGAACCTATATGTTACCTTTTTGATATTAATACATTTAATCGTTTCATTATTTGAAAGCGCCATCTAGCTTATTTTTACGGAATCTCAAATACCTTGGAGTAATCTGATAGCAGACGCCAGAATTATCAACTGATTTTTATTAAATTTTGGATACATTGATACAACTTTATTATTAGGAGAACACATTCTAATTGTGAAGTTGTAATTATTCAGAACACAGGTCTGTGATATTTTAAATATGAATTAAATATGTTAATTAAAAAGATATACATATAAAAACGATTTTATCGAAAAATATCGGTGTTGCACCACTGGGGTTTGAACCTGGAATCGAATCCCGGTGGTGCAATCCGGCTGGCCAGCCTCCGACATTTGATCTGATACGATAACAATACGCGATCTGTATTTCGCGCTCACCGCCGTAAAGGCGTGCAATCGATCGCAGTAGATTCCGACGCGGCGCAAGTTTGAAGTTTACCCGCATAAAAGGAATGCACGTACTCATGAATTTTTGAAAATCAGGGCTGACAATCAAGGCATGTATAATGCCCAATCAATACCTGCAAAATGCCAAAAACTGCAATAAAGAAAACTGTACATTAAATTAAATAATATCACTAATACATGTATTTCAGGACGCCTGTGGTATTACCAGACTTGCACTCAGCTTGGATTTTTTCAAACTACTACCACCACTGTCCAAACATTTGGTGACACACTACCACTATCATTCTGGGAACAGCATTTGTGTCCAGATTTTTATGGACCAAGGTAAATAAAATACTTCTTATTTTCTTCCCCCAATTAGTAGTCGAAGTAGAGCATCGACCTATAAATTTATGTAGATTCTTCTAAAATTTACAAATGACTTATGTGTATATATTATGTACAGAATAAAGGCTGCATTTCTTCTTATTTAGTTTTCAGATTATTTCTCAGGCGTTAGTTTTTTCAATCTTTTGGATAATTTAACTGACTGATAATGATTTATCGAGAGATGCGTAAAGTTTATGCATTAAGAAAAACTTCGTCAATAAAAACACAAGCTGTTTCACGTTGGATTTATTCAAGAGAACTGGTTACGAAATATTTACCGGCGTGAAGTGAATATTTCCTGCTTACGTGCTATTTATATAGGCCTTTATATTCTTTGTTATAAGAACGCGTGTTTTACATATGAAAAACGCGGAAATTAGTCGCATGGATGAAATGCGGCACACAGGAAATGTCGTACATGTGGCATTATGTATTCGTTTGTTTGTAGATGCATACACGGATTCGCTGGATAATATTGTTATCCACGTTCGTAACAGTATGTATTTTCTCGTATTGCTAATTATAGCGGTTTATTTTTAAATTTTAATTTATTAACTATTCAAATATGGTCATTAAACCTTTTAAAAATACTCACCACACGCGTGAATCAAAACCTTTTTTGATAACCAACAGTGATACAGTAAATATAAATAGTATATACTTTAATGTTAATTAAATATAAAATATAATTTTACGGTGAAAGATTTTAAATTTAATAAATTTATGTTCAAATTTATTAAATTTATGTTCAAAATTTAATGAACAATAAAAACAAGCATAATATTTAGTAAACATGGCAGAATTAAAAAACATTTTTTTATTGTTTTGCTCCCGACAGAGAAATATTGTGTTTAGACACTCTGCAGGCGAGATGCCGACACTGCAGCAAAAAATATTAGGCGCATTTGACTCGATCCATCACAACTCTCCGGTGTGGGTGCTTTTAACCCTTCCCAAACTATGCAGTAACACAGGTCTACCATTATAATTAAACCTGTAATATTTCGGTAAATACGTGCAGCATAAAATTAATATTTTAGATAATCTTAAAGAAAATATTAGCGCTTAGGAATGACTAGTGAAAAACCAATTATGAAGAAGGAATCATACAAAAATAATTATTTTTTCCATTCACGCCGTTGTAAAATTAATACGTTGGTAAAAATACCATTTGTGATATGAAAAACAGAGATCACACACTATTTTCACAGTTAAAAGAACAACAAACATACAAATATAATTGTCCCTTTCTTACTAATTAAATGAAGAGAGATAAGAAGGAAGGACACATTGTACAGGACTTTATGAATGCTCTAAATTATGTAATTAATCATTTTTTTTTAAATTGAGTGCTCAATATTTAAAGTAAATTCGAGCCATTAAACCATTTAAGCTAATAAAAACATTTTTTCTAACTGTTGTTTACGGTAACACGAGTTAACAGCATGGCTGCGTTCGGGTATTTTATATCATGGTATGGTAAAGGTTAATGAGTTGTTTTTATTTATTGTAATATAATAAGAGTGTAACTTTTACAGTGTCAACGGTAAAGTGTTAGCGGCAGGAATTGAGCGAACCAATCGCGAATACGGCGGCCTGGCGCCCAACGTCACCAAGGTAATATTTGTCCATGGCACCCTCGACCCGTGGCACAGACTCGGCGTTGTCAAGGACTTATCCGAAGAGTCTCCGGCTATCCTGGTCCAGGGCATCGCGCACATGACAAGTCTTATGGAAACGTCCGACACCGACACTCCGGCTCTCACGCAGGCGAGGCAGAAAGTCAAAGAGATGGTGATGAAATGGATTTCGGAGTAGATTAGTAGTATTATTTTAAATAGATTAAATTAATTATTAATCAGAATAACAATAAAGTAATTAATATTTATTATTTATTTAAAACTCTCATACAGGGTTAACGCTGTTATGAGATTCTTTTGAGATAATTCTCGGCTTTTGTAGACCACCCTGTGCACACTAATCTCAGAGATTTGAGTGCAGGTACTACTATCAACTGTTGTTGTTCCGTTCGTCCTTTGGGTGAATTTAAAACAGAACCAACGATTTCTATTTGTCATTCATTTCTATTATCTATTATCTAGGTGACGTTCGTGTGAGTTTATACTCAGATGTCGTGTTGTACTCAGATGTGTTATTCCGTGGGCACGTGTCATTAAAAATGTTGTGTTGTATATTTATCTAAATATTATATTATTCGTTAATTTTTTAAAATTAATTTACTATATTGTAAATATACTATAGATGTAAAAAAAGTAAATAATTAAATATATTTTGAATAAAGAAATTAATTACGACCTTAAGAGTTAAAAGTATTAATCCTACCTATTAGAAACAGCTGGTGTTAATCTGTCCGTAAAATTTGGCGATTAAAATAATACAAAGAATACATTAACTTTAATAACAATATATTTGCTGATTATACTGTTATTGTTTAGGGATGATTTTGTCGAAGGCTAACATTGGTATCATTTTTTAATTCATATCATTATCATAATTGTATGACGCGACCATCATACTAATTGAAATATAAACATTCCTAAATGCCCGCTGACAATAGCAACTTTCTGCACCAGTGACTTTGTTTAGAAATGTTATAAAATATTACCATAATTATGGAAATGAACCGAATTAAAATTAAATTGTCCAATAGATACTTTATTGTGATTAATATAATCAAATCCTAGCCTATTCTAAACAAAAGGATATTGTTATTGTTAAGGATGTCATTGTTGGTATTGATGCTTCGTACGTCTTCCGATGTCTTTACCAAGTCTTTCGCGGACGTTCTATAGTCAGTGGCGTAACTGCGAAAATTGAGCCCCAATACAAAATGAAAGGGCCCCTTGAATACGCAGTGCGTGTAAGACATAATAATATTTTTAATATGCGGTTTAATGATTACATAATAGCGTAGTTACGCCACTGCCTATGGTTCTGATGCTGTCAATACTCCAGTCATAAATTATTAACGTACAGTGCGATGAAGATTTTCAATGAATTACAAGATGATATAAGAAAGGAGGAGAAACTACATTCATTCAAAATTAAACTAAGAAAATATGTGCAAGATAAATTATAGTGAGAAGGAAAGTTTTGATATTATAAATAATAAGCTCTTTAGAGCATATACAGGATATAACAGACCTAGATACCTGACTAATTTCCGAGTCGAAAATGTTCATGGAACATGTGCCTAATCTAAATCATGTCTGAGGTATAAGCATTTCAAAAAAATCGTTATGTGATTATTTTAATAATTGAAATATTTTATTGATTCTAAATTAAAGGTCATCGATTTTCAGGCGCCATGACTAAATTTTGTTAGATGATTTAGGATTTGAATAAAAATATACATTAATAATTGATACATTTCGTAAATACTTATTTCGAAGTACGTACGTGGACTTAAAGATTAACATGATTTTGTAAAAAATTCAAATAATAATATTTTCCGTAACGGTTGAGATTAGGCACACATTCATTGAAAATTTTCGATTCGACTAAATAAATATATCCTTAATACCATCCTCTTCTTGTTCATGCATTTCACATGACTAAACCACCTGAGCGACCCATTACACATAATATTTTACCTATCTTGGAACTTCCACAACCCATATTTAGTATATTTACTATATTGAATTTTAAATTATTAAAATTTTTCCTGCTTTCTTATGCCCTCTGGCATTTCATTGAAAATCTTTATTACGCGGTACATAATAGATTTCTGAAGTAGAATGAGACTCTCGTTCTATCTCTTCCTCTCGTGTCTTGCCCGGGCTCATTGTTTAAAAAATCTGACGAGATTTTAAAAATAAATAAATCCTGTTCACTACATAAGATCAGCTTCACATTCACTGCTTATCTTTTATTTCTTTTTTCTATCATAAATTGATTTATCACGCGCATGTTATTATTTCACTGTATTATTTCATTTCTACTGAATTCGGCCTATTTTCGTTTTTCTTCTACCAACTCGAAGCCTCATTTTCGTACAGTATTGTATTGGTACCAAGAATCCATGGCGTATTTCCATTAAAAATCACAGCATTTAATACACCATGCTCATACTATTATATTATGATATACTGTTTTTCTGAAACATGGCTTAATTCGGACATACACAATACTGAATTAGGCTTTCCCAATCACGCAATATATAGAAGCGATAGAAATTTAATTACCAATACAAAACTAGAGGAGGAGTATTGATCTCAGTTAAATAAGAGATATAAAAAAATTGAATGTCTAAAAAATAATTTGGAACCATGTGGAATGTGTGTGGATTACCGGATGAATGTGTGTGTGTCCACTCGAATCAGAAAGATTTTGCGGGTTATGTAGCAAATGATGTAGTGTGAGAGTAGTGGATGCCCTAATATTTCACCCACGATTCTCGTGCTTGTTTGAATATCGCGGAGTGTAATGCGTATATGTGGGTGTAACAGGTGGCAGGTTACGAGACAGAAACTACTTACTGTATTAACTGAATTTATTTAAGATGAAGTTTACAAATATGGAAGTTTGATCATACATGGTATCGGATATTTTTTATGAAGTTGCAACATTGGAAGAGATTATTAAAACTGTCGGAGAATTTGACAACCACCGTAAATAGTTCATAAGTTAAATAAGTCGTTTTTTTTATAAAGGCTAACGACAAAGCTGTTTTTACATGAATTGTGATGTCCTTGGAATAGTGAGATGGTGTGTGTATGTGTGTATGTGTGCCGCACCGCCGGTGCGGGTATGTGTGGCTATAAAGACAGCGCGCAGGAATGCGCGCGTCTCTTTTATCTGCGGTTCATTGGCTTAATAGTTTGACCTATACTAGTGATATACCTTGTACTAAACTGTAGCTTATTGTAATAAAAGATTAATTGTTACAAAGTATATTTCTTGGACCTTCACATTACGTATCACTAATGATACAGTCAAAGATAAGATTTCCCGTAAGAATTCAATTGGGTTTGTGAGTGTATGTGTTTATGTGTATATTGGTGCCTCTCTGCGTTTGAATTGGTCAGTCGGTCTGCAATGGGCGAAGCGGTCGTTTGAAATTAGTTTATAATTAAAAATATATAAAGACAAAATAAATATAAACATAAAAATAAATATATTTTCTATGTTAATTACCAACATTTGTCTTAATCAATTTACTGTAATATTGTACCTATATATTTTGAGACTTTTACGTATTTATAAGCTAAAAGGTAGAGTAATCGACAACGTAAAGCTTAAATTGATTTAGTATGAGTAACAGACAGCTCCAAAACTTATAAATTACATAATTTTTTACGATAAATATTTTTCGATAAGTGTAGGTATATGTGATAGATATAAAGTTAAAAAATATACCTAGCAAAAACTGAGTATAATGGTTTATCGGAAAATATATTGCTTCTAGGAATATTTATTTTTACTAAATGGCTTTTATAGTATTTTTTTATTCATTAGATTTTGAACGCAGCAATCAATATGGCTCAAGACCGAGAGGAGTGGAGACGAATCGTACACCGCACCGGGTACACCGGGTGTATGATGCTGTACTTTTCTCAGTTGTCACCAGAAATATTTATTTTATTTTAATGCATTTGGTGTTATATTTTCAGGGCTTTTCAACGTTTACCGTAATAACAGCTATAACAGGTTTGACATTTTTCTACGGACGTTTTTTAACATTACCATTCCCGTCACATGTTCGCTTACATGGCACAATTCGATACAATGTCCAATACTCACGCTAAACTCAGCAGCATACCAATCTAATATGTCAATTCGAATGAAGCGTGCAGTTTCTTTACATTATTTTATTATACTACTAAAAATAGAAATAAAATTATAACATAATTTATTATCCGAAGGATCAATCGTTGTGTCCTTAAAAGATGAGTAACAAAGTGGGTTATATCTCGGGAAAGTGCGACGCGCATCGAAGCAACACATATCGAATCACATATTTTAACCCGTCCCAAACCATGCAGTAAGTAACACAGGTCTACCATTATAATTAAACCTGTAATATTTCACTAAATACATGCAATATAAAATTCATATTTTAGATGATCCTAAAAAAAATATTAGTGCTTAGGAATGACTAGTGAAAAACTAATTATGAAAAGGAAATCGTACAAAAACAATTATTTTTTCCATTCAATCCGTTGTAAAGTTAATAGGTTGGTAAAAATACAATTTGTGATATGAAAGACAGAGATCACACACTATTTTCACAGTGAAAATAACAACATACATACAAATATAATTTTCTCTTTCTCACTAATTAAATGAAGAGAGATAAGAAGGAAAGACACATTGTATACGACTTAATGAATGCTCTAAATATGTTATTAATAATTTTTTCAAAATTAAATGCTCAATATTTAGAGTAAATTCTTGCCATTAAAGCCATTTAAGCTAATAAAAACATTATTTCTAACTGTTATTTACGGTAACACGAGTTGACAGCATGGCTGCGTTCGGGTATTTTATATCATGGTATGGTAAAGGTTAATACAAGATCCTACAGAAGCTTCGTTCCGCAATCGTCGTGAACACTGTCCAGATCTAATAAATTACATATTACTTACCGTTAACCATTTAAGATTCCGAATCAAAATCATCGCTTGATCAAAAATCACCAAGAAAATGATGTACCTAAATTAAAAAAAACAATATACTTTCAAATAGAACAATTTAAACTTAAAAAAAATCGATTATATCAATAAAAAATATAGTTTTTTTAAATTGTGTAAACTTTGTTGTATTATTTAATAAAATTGAATGTCTGTCTGTCTATTCTCAATCAAACAATCTCTACATCATTTGATCAAACTGAGCACAATTCCTTTCTCCACCCCGCTTCCATAAATATGTATTTTTATTTTAACATTAACGGAAAAGATTTATGTATTTTGTACTGCAAAAAATAATTTACGTCGCCTGAAAAAAAAATTAAGATTAACAAATAGAATTTATGGAATTCATTGTGGACATGTCACTATTGTACTCTAATCCTTTTAATTAGTGACGGTATACCGTTACGTCACTACGATTGTGCCACTGATTGGTAAGATTTATTGATGAATGGTAATTAAGATTTAACTCTTGGAGGTTTACTTTTTAGTTTACCATTCATTACTTGAAGAATTACGTTAATCAATCATCAATCATAAATACAATCACAGTCACAATCGCGGTTAAAATAACGGTTTAAATAACGATTTTACCATCACTACTTTCAATTATGGACCCTATTATATTATTATTATTATGTGATCTTTTTGTTCTGAAAATATATTTTTAAAAATAGTAAACAAACAATTCAGCTATTTGAAAATTAGAATACTGTAATGGTCCGTGTCATCTACGAATGAGATTTCTTTCGAAGATTCGACTCGAGATGAGAGTTCGACGCGAAGCTATCTATGAATTATCACTTAAAACGATGCATCCGGTGCTTACGTTTCTTTACCGACTCTCGGAGTTCCAAATATCATTGCAAGATTATTGTGGATATGGACCTTAATGCTGCTGTTATTACTTTTTTTTTTTTCAAAAATCGTTATAAGTACATCTATCGCTTTCGTCTAAAGACGCGTTTTGAATATATATTTATTTAGTCAAATATCATATTCTTGGAAATCAGTATTTACATATCTTTTAATAATTTAAATAATAAACAGGATTAGGGAAATAAAATAAATTACTCCCCGCTTGCTACAACGAACGGTCCAATTCTTCGAGACATTCTGAAAGTGTGGATAAATATTGACCCATATCGCTCGGTATGAATAACTTATGTCTAAGTGTACTAATATTATATACTCATAAAAAAAAAAGTATAAAAACTGGATGAAGATCGTGAAAGCGTCATTAAATATTTTTTAGCTCAGGCCCTAGCGAAAAGTAACTCTTTAATGATTCAACTTTGGGAACATTAAAAAAACGTCGCCATGATGTTGTCAGTAACATTGAAATCAGTAGCGGATTTATTACACGGGGGTGTGCCTCACTGAATATTTTGGGGGCCCCCAAAATAATAATATAATACAACGTATACTAAGAAAACTATCACAGATATAAATATGTAATGTTAATTTAAACTATCATCAATAACAGACGTGGACTTCCTATAAATCCGTCGCTGATTGAAATGATATAATAATTACAATATTAAATTATTCACTTCCGTCAGTAATGGCTTTCCAATTTAATAATTAAACACCAGATATGAGAGATTAGAGTTATCGAAATACTCAGTGATCGTTTGCAAGTAGTTACATAGAGGTTCGTATATTATTAACAATGAATGGGCCATTGGAGCACGGAATATTATTATTTTTGACCATTGGGGTGCTGATTGAAATTCACGATGTCGCAACGGAACAAAGCATCCCTGGCGGCTTTGTAAGTAAACAATTTATTTCATAAAAATTTACTGTAATATAAATTCCCGTGTAATCTGTAAAATGAAAATCCACATCGTAATATTTAAAATATGAAAATATCTATTATAATATTGTACAAAATGAAAAGATGAGAGGACGGCCTGCGGAGAAGTGGTCGCTAGATCCTAGGGCAGCGTCCGTCACGGTGTTGAGTGTCTGCTGATTTAATTGCTGATGAAAGTTTGCACACTTGACCTTCAAAACATGAGGAAGGTCACTGTCTACATGAGATTTCCAAAAATTACCTCCATCCTCAGTTTCCACCCCTTAAAGGGGTACTTCTTGATGACATTTTGCACATTTGACGTTCAAAATGAGAGGAAAATTTGATTTCGAAAAAAAAACTACCCGCATCCCCCTGAATGAAGTATCTTCACTCTGCGTAAAGTTCGGGCAACGCCGGGTACTTCAGTTAGTATGTTCATAAAACTGGTTACTTTAAATATTTAGCTTTAGATAAATCCAGGGTTGACTCTTTATTGGTTTTCAGTGATTTATATAATGAAAATATGAATTAAATATATTAATTAGAAAGATATTGTTGTTGCGCCACCGGGATTCGAACCTGGATCTCTTTCCTAACCGGGGAATGTGCATTATCTAACTATGCTACAGCGACAATATTTTTAGCGACAATTTTCGAACCTATATGTTACCTTTTTTGATATTAATACATTTAATCGTTCCATTATTTGAAAGAGCCATCTACCTTATTTTTACAGAATATCAAATACCTTTGAGTAAACTGATAGCAGACGCCAGAATTATTAATTCATTTTTATTAAATTAGGTTAGGAAAGAGATCCAGGTTCGAATCCCGGTGGCGCGACAGCAAATATTTTTCGATAAAATTGATTTTATATGTATATCTTTCTAATTAATATATTTAATTCATATTTAAAATATCACAGACCTACGAGGGGCAAGTAAAAAATAAGGTTCCTACATTTTTTTCAGGTATAAGGTATTTTTTATTGCAATAAATAAGTAAACCATCTGAAAGCTTGTACTTTATTCTATTTTTCTACATAGTCTCCTGATTTTTCTATGCATTTTTCCTGACGAGTTATCCACTTCTGAAAACCCGCTTCGAAGAATTCCGCCGCTAGGCCGCCGATGAACTTGGTGACCGCTTCTTTCACCTCTTCATCTGTATTGAAGCGTTGTCCACCCGAGTGTTGCTTCAATTTCGGAAACAAGTGGAAGTCGCTGGGAGCAAGATCAGGGCTGTAGGGGGCACGGTCAAGCAATTTCCAGCCGAATTTGTCCAGTAGGGCGGTGGTCTGTCGAGAGACATGCGGGCGAGCGTTGTCGTGGTGCAGCCTAACGCCCTTGGTCAGCCTTCCTCTCCGGCGATTTTGGATGGCTCTTTTGAGTTTTGTCAATGTCTCGCAGTACCTGTCCGAATTGATGGTGGTCCCTTTAGGCATAAACTCGGTCAGCAAGACGCCTTTTCGGTCCCAAAACACCGTAGCCATCACTTTCCCTGCGGAAAGCGTCTGCTTAAACTTTTTCGGCCTAGGCGATTCAGGATGGCGCCATTGTTTGGACTGTTCTTTTGTTTCTGGAGTGATGTAGTGACACCACGTTTCATCTCCCGTAATAATGGAGTCCAAGAATTCTTCGGTATTCTCGGCGCATTCTCGAAGAAACCCCTCGGCACACTTGACACGATTGTCTTTGTGGGTTTCTGAAAGCATGTGTGGGACCCACCACGCGCACACCTTGCGATAACCAAGTTTATCGGTCAAAATGTTGTCGATGGTTTTTTCACAAACCTCAGGAACCTGGACAGCAAGCTCCCGAAGCGTTACTCTCCGATCTTCGAGGAGAATGCGCTCAATCTTCGCCACGACTTCGTCCGACACCGATGACCTCCCACTCCTTTGCTCGTCGTGGACGTCTGTGCGTCCTTCGGAGAACTCCCTGCACCATTTGCGGACGTGTTGGACGCTGATGCAAGCTGTGCCATAAACTTCTTCCAACTGTCGATGAATTTCAACAGGTTTAAGCTTCTTCACGTTTAAAAATCGAATCACCGAACGGATTTCACACCTGGCGGTAACGGCGATGGCGGGTTCCATAGCGGATGGCTGTCAGGCCTTTACTAAGCGTCGAAGCGTTTGCTCCCGGTAGTGGGGATGTAGTTAAGGGACCAACAATCAAGGCGGTGTTGCCGGATTTCGCCTAGCATCTCGCGTGGCGAGTGTACAGCGTAAGGAACCTTATTTTTTACTTGGCCCTCGTATGTTCTGAATAATTACAACTTCACAATAAGAATGTGTTCTCCTAATATAATTATCAAATTCAATCTGAACGTTTGAATCTAATGGTTTTAATTTATTTCAGGGAAAGTATTTTCTACATATCACGGAGCTCAGCATTTGCAATAGGAACCAACCCAAAAAGGATTCATTTATTAGTTCTCTTCAGATTACCAACAACACTATTAAGGAACAAATAGTCATTGGCAATTTCTCCGTCTTGAAGAGCCATGGGCCAGTAGAGGTATGTACTTACGAACGATATTTATTTCAGCAGAAACAACAGATGCAAGATATCTACGAAAAAAACAATGAAGAAATGTTTAGCAGTGTTGAATACAAACAGAAATATATTCGTGATGGGCGCAGACACGTGTCGCCATCTAGCGGCACACTCGACAGGTCCTTACCGCAGATACATTAGCACCGCGTGCAGCTAGAGTTCTTATGATTACGGCATGAGAGTGGCCGGCAGGTAGATTACTGATTCAGTGCACCTCTTGGAGGCTAGACGTGATCGAAGACCAGCAACGCACTTTGTGGTCATTAAGCCGCGATTACACGAAACGTCGGCGTCACCAATATGGAGATGAGCGTGATATGTGCGGGTGCCTTTGTAATGAATCAGAAGGTTATGTGTGCGAGCGCCTGGTGCACCCATAGATTACACATGACCGCAGGCTGAACAAGAAAGATTACTTACAGTCGACAGAAGTTTATTGATACTTGAGCATAGTTACTGATAGAAAAATATGTAATAAAAAGTATACACCGAGGAGCTTGTCGGGAGGCGGCCGTTAAAAAAGTGGAGCGCTCAGAGGCCGGCTTCTCGGACGGCTGCGGGCACATTATATAGGCACATGTTGGGGTCGGTATTGTGCATGTTTTTTCGGCTGATAAGAGCTTACTTTAACATCCAGATAGCTGCAAGGTGCGTTCAGGGGCACGTTAACTATTTCGATACTGGACCGGATGATTTTTATAGAAAAAGCATCGAAAAATGGGATAAAGTCCTGAACAACAATGAAGAATACATCCTTGATTGAAATATTGTAATTTATCTATATTATACTTTAAAATGTTTATTTCTTACTCTTACTTTTTTCTTGGTTTGTTGTAACTTTCTTCTATACTGCATTATTCCTCTATTTTAAAAAGAGTTTAAAAAATATATTTCCCTAAATATAGGGTGTCCCAATAAAATTTATACACGTGAGACATAATTTCCAAAATCGAGCTTCCAATACATTTGAAAGTGAGCCCGTTTTATTTCCAGCACGTCCCCACTACCATCGTGATATGAGAACCTATTTTGATGAATATCTTTCCCTGCAGATGAATTCCCCACATTCTTCTGACCTCGTTCCATTGCACTTTTTTTACGGCGACATGTAATGCAAAAATAACTTAAATCAAAGAATTAAAGATAGTTGTTAAGTTGCAATACACCCAAATTCAAAATGTTTATCATTAGGCTTATTAAAAATGCCGAGTCCACAACGGACAAGTTCAAACGTTTGAAAACATAAATTTAGCTTGATCAATATTGAATTTATAACCCTTGAAAGTGCGTATTTTTGGGACACTTTGATGTAAGATTATTTAACTGTATTACTCAAAATAACTTTTAAAATTATAAACGATGCTAGAATCTCCTTCTCAATGAACGAAATTGTGTCTCCTATATAAAAAATATTGTTTAATGAATATACACATACCTATGTACATAATTATGTTAACAAATTTATTTTATGTCATTTCATTAATTTCTGTGTCATTTTTCTTAAAAAATCTTTAAATTCGCACACCTTCAATTTTATTTAATCACATTTATAAAAAAATGTAATTAATTTTTTTGTTACAGGGGAAATTTCGAGCTTTCATTTGGAACAAGGGTAAATTTAATCGCGCCATATCTCTGAATATTCCCAACATTTGTTATGAGATGTTTATGCAAAGTATTCTGAATAAGTTCATCAAATTTGACAGAAATTGTTTCATTCAACAGGTACGTGAGTATCAGTAAAATAAAATGTACAAAAAAAACATTTTGAATTTGAATATGTTTTTTTTAGAGACTCTTCGGGTAAAATGTGTCACGAACTGCGTTACAAAAGCGTATTGAAAATTAAATAACATTTTGTTATTTGTGTAACACTAATTTATTCAAGTTATTTGTATAAAACGGGTTAACTGTGTAAAGGAGTTACTGCTAGGTATGCAAGTGCTAATGGCCGTGTCGAGAGTTGACGCAAGTACCGCCTTGCTGGGTGCGATCAGCGACCGAAAGCGGAGGCAGCAGCCCTCCACAAATGTGACTAAATATAGTTTGTTTGTTTTCAGGGCAACTATTCAATCAAAGTGAACGTTAATGCGATATCGCACGAGGTCTTCGGTGATTCTTTGTTTTTTGGAAAATATAAAATGCTGATTAGTTTTATGGCTGGCAAGAATGTGATTGTTTGCACCAACTCTATCATGTCTGTCTTACAAAAAAATTAAATACATTAATTTATGCAGTTGAAAAATAATAAATAAATATTTACAAATCTACTAATTCGTGTTCATATTCATTCACATTCATTTACAAAAAAATTTCGTCTCCACTTAATGAGACTTTCATGAGGTTTTCGGAACGAGACACAATCTTTGAAGCAGTGATTATGCTCCCACGTAGTACTCTAGAGACAATTCTCGACTTTTTTAGTTTATCGCGTACACGTCGAGTCGTAACGCCTGTCAAACGTTAAATGTTGGTTCATTAACCACTGATGTTCCGTTCGTCAGTTGGGTGAATTAAAATCTCCCCAGTAGCAGTTGAAACGGAATAAATGTTTGTAATTGAATGCCTTCTGCTCTAATATAAACGTGCAATAGGGGGGCTCAGATCTTTACCGACAGTTTCATCGGAGAAACACGAGAAATGGGTCAAAACCGCTCCATATTTTAGTCGAACGAGCAGACTCCATGTCCCAGTAACTCTGCCAGGCGAAGATCAAATTATCTGATGTGTTAAGAGTCTTTTATAATCTCCAGATTCACCACATAAACTTCAAGATAAATCGCCGCTCGCTCCTCTCTACGGTCGTCTTTGCGCGTCTGTAGCCAAATGCCAAAAAACAAGAAACTCTCACCGCGCATGTGCAAACATTAGGGATGCCAGCCGTAAAATGTGGCCCAGAAACCACGAAATTTGATCATTCATTTAATAATTTTTAAATACTGTGTAGCAATTAATACTACAGGAAATGCAAAAAAAATAATATATAAATTGAGAAATTTATAACTTTTATAGAGATTTGCCACTATTCTATTTATATAGGTGTTTGATACTAAACACGCGTATGTTAGAGGTGTTTGTCACTCACATTATTTGATCTTCTTTGATACTTACGAGCTAACCATTGGTCAGTTTCATTATGTGGCAGTTTAGAAGTTACGTGTAGAGGGTTTTGACACGAAACTTAATCGTGTTTTTATTTTTTCTATTACTCATATTATTATTTGTGGTAAAGTATTTGAACCAATAGCAAGTACAATTTTTTCCCAGTAAAATTGCATTAAAATATACATTTTTTAATTTTTTTTGTAATATAATTAAATACACTTGTATAGTAGCATTAAAGTGTATAAACACTGCGATTGACGTGTATATATATTTTTTAATATCAAGTTAATTTTGTACCTGCCTCAAAAGATTTGATTTGTAGATACATGTTTTATTGTTTGTGTAGAGATGTGTCTAATGCACACTTTGTGTATATGGCCCTAGTTGGTGAATCCATTGTGTTGAAAGCCATTTATGGTTATTTTAAAAATTACCCAAATATTATGATGACTATTTAAATGAAAAACGATTTATGAAATAGGCAAATTATAAAACGAAACGACTTAAAAATGTAATTTTTGTTTGTAAAATGTAGTTTTGTAAGAAAAAACGTTGTTAATAAATAAATGTAAAAAATGGTGTCCAAAATTCAAGTATTTTTATTTTAAATCATATAAACTTAAAACATCGTGCTCAGTAAAAAATAATAATTTAATAACTAATTTATTTAGCAGTAGATTTTTATCAGTCTTGTGGCGGATTTTAATAATAATTAAAATCATTCTAAAGTAATTTTTCAATTTTTTAAACATCTTCTAGCGATCTGCGTCCAATGTTGAATATAAATCTCCCATTTTTACAGTAAAACAGTATGTTTAAAAAATGTTTTTTTAAAATTATAATATTGATGTGAACTGTACAATTAAATTAACAAAATACAGGTGACTTATTATGTCAGACACTCATAGCATACCACCTCTGCAAATGATATGCTTTTCTGGTTAGAAAAAATATGAATAAATTCAGTTAAATAAATTAAAATAAAATCTCACTGACGAATCCTGGCCTCCCGCATGACATGCGGGGATACACCGAATGTGAAAATAGGCGTTTACCAATATCGTAAGCTCTTTATTAAACTAAATGTTAGAATGTTACAATTTAATGTTACGAATGCATAGATAATAAAGTTAATAAAAAATATAAATTAGAAATATAAAAAACACTTGAATTATTTTTTAACAATAGCCCACTTCGATCCAGGATCATACTAATGTGAGGGAATTGTTATTAATAACTAAAAAGAGAAGAAGAAAAAATGCATTAAAATATAATATAACACAAAAAGTCAGCATTATATACTCATATACATGAAAATTTGACACCATAGTCTAGTGGGGGAATAGTTAAATATCAGAGCACTGGCCTAGCATGTAAAAAATACTGGGCGCTTTCAAAATATTTTTGATTTTGAAAATGTTAAAACCCACTGAATAAACATATTAAATTAAAATTGTTCACAAATGCTCTAAAAGCGCTGATAGGGATTAATAATGGAGGGATATTCTTGTTATATAGCCAGAACGAATAGTGATGCTGATGAAGAATTTAAAAATATTTTAATAATTAACAAAACAATTAGACACGCAAAGAAATCTGCTATTTTGAATAGTTTCTTATTATCGTGGTATAATTCAGATTTACTGGTAGGCTTGATGGCCGAGTGATGACATGTAAGTCAAGAAATCCAGAGAGTGAGAGTTCTAGCCATCCGTTATTCGTGTCAACCCAAGCACAATTTCGTAATACAATATCCTAATGATGTCGTACTGAAATACATATTATTCACTATCGACGCTGTTGCAATGGAGGAAAAGCCAATATATCGTACTATAGAGAAAGATGTAGAAATACATTGGCACAAATCGCTGGAATTCATAATAATATTGCGCTTCCTTATCTTTTATCTATGACTTACTGGACTTTATTGGATGTATTAGACTGTTGTGTCATTTAATAGTAAAAAAAAAAATTCGCCAAATAACAAAAGTGTCGAACGTGTTTTCAATACCTCTAGGTTAAGATTACTTGTATGTAAATATAATATTAATTTTGAAATTACGTTTACTTTGTCTTTATAACAAGTGTTGCGTAAAAGCATAGATGCCGGAAGTAACATGATATTCGGAAGGAAGTTCCGCTCACCACAGTCCCGTTCTTCCGGCACCTCGAAGGTGGACTGTAACTTTAGGTTTTGTAACACTATCTTCGTTCAGGGTCTTGAGTCCTACATATTGCACAGGACAGACACTTAGACACACGTCTCACTCGTTTGTTATACCGCGAAATTGACTTGTTACCGCTCCGGTTCAGGGTCGCCGATCGACCGACACGGTGGAATGTGAGGAAGAGAGGGGAGGTGGAAGGCACAGTATATTATCTTCGTTCAAGCATAAATATATGTCCCAAACAACAAGTAAGAAAAAACATACATTAGCGAAATCGTACCAATTTTGACGACTGCCAGGTATATTGACCATCTGTCATCTTCTTTTCTTATCTATGATGTCATCTTTCTTACCAAAGAAATGAGTATCGTGCAGTTCAATATGATTGACAATGAACTGGAATTTGGATAGTACTGAAAATATGTAAATACACCTGTCTGCCTACTTTATCTTCATATAAAAAGGTAAACTTCGCATCAGTTGCGTCCAGATCCTCCAATAGTGGTCAGAAAAAGTGGTGGTTGATCATGTTCAACCACTTTTCAAGGAAAGTTTTCGGAAAATACATTTTATAAGTCATATATTTTTAATGTAGAAAACTCTATTTTATGAATAAAATATATTGTTTTATGAATATAAATGGATGGTGCCTTTTTCCCACTATCTGTATATCATCTAGCATTGGTAATTTGACTTCCACAGGCGCATTGCTTATTATTTGAATTAAAAAGATATCCCGTATACACATTATGATTTTCTCTGTGAGTTTAGGCTCTATTTATGTTTTAAAAACTTCTGGAGATTGACAAAAATGTACTGCGTCTAATAAGTTGCCTTTCTCACATTCTTTATATCTTCGTCTTTTTTATATGGAAAACCAGTTTTTATGATACTACTAATTTGAAAATTTTTCTTCATATTTTTCACTTTTTTGTTCTTACTCTTCATAGTCTTTTAACGTATTTGCTCCCGTAGGAGAGCTGCGAGCAGGCTAGTAATAACTTATATGTGTATTTTGTTCTACTAGATAAATATTTCTACAGCACTAATGATATTAAATGATTTTTTTTGGTTGGCAGCATTGTCATTATTGCGGCATGAAGGGTTAAAAATTACCAACTTGGCGCTGAATATGAAACACCGATACGGGAGCTTTTGAAAACGGTCCTGGATAAGCGGTGGGTCACTATTCACTGAATATGTTCCAAAAGTATTCGCCAGCGAACAGAGATATCTGGGTTATTTTGACGTGTGTATCTGACCGACATTTCGGTCTTAACGGAAAGATGGCTTCAAGATGTTGTGGGGTGGATGCGAGCAGTTTGCGCTGCAGAAGCATAATAGTGAATCGCTCAGTCGTGAGTACATCGACCGAGAGAGGAAGAGAGATAGAGAAATGTAAAGGGCCATGTACAGTGTATCTCTGAGACATCGAGTACCTAACTGACAAATTCGCCAGGGATAGTTCGACGTTGACAACGACTGTTGCCCTTAAAATCTGCACACTTAAATGGCAATGGGTTGAACATATTTGCCAGAGAGATGATGGATGATAAAGAAGGAGATCCTGGAGGGGACGCCTCGCACTGGTAGAACTGTTGACCGTCCGTCCATAATATTGAAATTAGTATTAATCGTCACCATATATTTACTAGCAGCGGTGCTTGAATTGTACATAATTATCGTCCATTTCCTATTCTCATAAAAATCTCACACCGCACAAAAACACTATCCAATTTTCCGTGTCCACTGTGTGTGAATGCGGGAGAACGAAAACACTGGTTAATTTTGTTCAACTTGGCTCCGCAAATCATGAATCAAATACGTCAGATAATTGTTGGTTTTCTTATTTTTTACTTGGTCAATGACGTGACTAGTAAATGGAAGATGCCGGATTACGTAAGTTTGATAACACTACTGTCATTGATAACTAAATATTTTGGTAGGTACCTAAAAGTTCGACCTATCCATGGGTTTACAAAATTGGAATCAGATTTTTATTATAAGGTCTAGTTTTTAAGATATGTCGCAGGCCTTTTACGCCAACTCTCCAGTTCGGACATACAGTAATCTTGTTTTATATGAAAAAAAACGCAAAACGACTATATCGATTTATTGACTTACATAATAGCAAATATAATAATTATTTCATATAATTTTTTTATATTGATTCACGGGGTAGTCTTGCTATAGACTTAAAGAGTAACTCGCTAGCGTGGATATTCCATCTTCCTCGGTGTCTCTCCTCCATGATTTTTACATCTTGAAAATTACTTAGTCACAAAGACTAAAAAGTGGTTATAGAGGCAATGGACCTCGATAGTCAGACAGTTTTTACTAGTTGAGCATAGTTTTAGCATGAATAGGTGCCAATCCAGGAAACTTTGTCGGCAAATTCTCAGAATACGAACTATCTTCGTTGAGCTGATGAATTGTATCATCAGGTAAAGTTTAATATGTGGTAATGGCAGGATGATATATTCATTTTCAACGAAAGATTTATTGATATTCTTTTTGTACCTCGCCTACACAATAAAGTGGAGGATGACTTTGGAAAGCGATTGATAACCTCGTGCTATCGAATCTGGTTCACTATATGAGGTACCTCAACCATTCAATTCTTGTTTTCAATTTTAGCCATAATTGCTGGGCAAAGGTTGGATAAATCATGTGTCCTGGTCTATTCAATTAGTTCATTTACCAAAAAGCGCTACATAGAAGAACTGAAAGTGAAAAACTAATAAGTTGTATAAATATACTTTAAAAACAACAAAATAGTGTGGATTATGTATATAATTTAAAATTTCTGGCCACACCAATATATTATATACTCTGCTTTTACAACTGTACAATTGTGTCTCCGTAAGTCTCATTTTTCAATGATGTTGAAAATACAAGTGCTTTACTTATTAACCCCAACAAATAGCCAATCGGATGAATTCTAAAATAATTTAAATTATAAAGAAGTTTTCTACTTTATTTGTAATTTACGTTTCGGCGACACACGTGCGCTCTGGCGACAGATTACATTACAATTCTCGTCGTTTCGGTGTCAATTATTTAATTTATCGATAATTAATAATATTAGTAATGTATTTATTATATCTTAGGTAAAATGTACAATATAAATAATACAATAAAAAATATTTCTTTTCTCTAATTTGAACGTAGTACACATTTTGTTTGGAAGTATCGTGTGTCAATACATATATAAAATAAACAATATATTTAGAAGTTTGAAATATTTTATTTACGACCAGGTACGATTTTAAAAACGGAACACAGTGCAATCGTAATTTTTTGCGAACTAAGTTAGGTGGCGGGGGTTAGGCGCCATGTTAAAATTTATATTTTTGTATGCTAAAAACAAGAATTTGGTTTTAGAATTAAAAATTGTGTGTTCATTAAAAATGAAATTTGTTTAATTAAATTCAACAATTCTATGTATGTTACATAAAATTAAATCAGATAATATATTTATAAAACATAAAATGCAAACAATAAATATATCATCTTTAAAAACAATAATATTCCTGTCATTTGAATGAATGTTTTTCTGATATTTTACATTAGTGAATTTATTCATTTTAAAATGTGTTAACTCAAATAAATTTAAAAAATTTAATTACCTTCAGAACAAAATTTATACTTTATTACTATGTAAAAAAATTAAAATATTATTATTTTTCGGAACAGTGCTGCAGTAGCGGTGTCTTCTAAAAGCTCTCAACCATTGTATTATTTTATATTTGTATGGAGCGCTCAAGCTATGTTCCAGTACTAATATTATTTATTATTTTAGGGCCCGTACAAGGTAAATATCGTGTCAGTTGAGCTTTCTAAAGGGCTGATGAAGAACAACATATCAGATGTGACCATCAGCACCTGGGTGGATAAGGCCGGGAACTACATGGTTGATGCAAATATGACAGTTTTAAGGAACTCTGGACCATTGAAGGTAGAGCACAAATAAATGTAACATGTAACATAAAATTAAAATTTAAACGTTTTTTAATTTAATTTTTTGTATTAAGTATAGAATATGAATATACTTTTGAAATCGATCTCGATCTCGCACACTAAACCAGTGTTCAACCATTTTAGCAACTCCCGTAGTAGACTGTGATGTCAAATCGTCACATAAATCGTATGGTGTATATTTACATCTATATATATATATATATATATATCTTCCAGACAAATTTTTGGCAATGTTTAATATAAATATGAACTACGGAACTTATATTTATTTATTTATTTATACGTATAAACGATACATTGTACCTGCCATTGAAGGAATAAAATACAAATATTCTTAAATATAATATAGTAAAAAATATCTATAAAGAAACACAGTGAAAAATAAAAGGAGAGAAAAAAAAAAATCTTCTTTTATCTAAGTACCTATATTTATATACTAGTAAACTACTTTTTCTGCATATATATAAATACTTAGTAAATATTACAGCATTAAAAAATACATTTGCATTATTATTTTTTTAAATAGTTAAGTTTAATAATGAAACCAATTGCCAAGCATAAGACTAATTCCTTTTTCACACAGTTCTGTTGTTAAACTGTTCTATTTTGGGTACGACCCAGCTTAAACCCAGGTACAACATCACATGACACACATTTCTGAAACAAATCGTTTTGTAGACACGATTACTCACGTTTCGAATTAATCTGTAAGTAATATCGGCTACGTTCGATAAACAGCCTGTTTAACAGCAGTTTAAAACAACTATATAAAAAAATAAGAAACCCATCTACACGGGCGAAATCTATTTAATTTTTGTGGCCAGAGCTGGAATGAATTTTCACAATTTTTCATTGTTTCAGAATCGCATGAAATATTACAAAAACGACGCGGATCGTTTCGAATTGATTTTCACAGGAAAATCGGATAATTTTTGTGAAATTACCAAATTGCAAAAAATTTTAAAAACTGTGGGAAAATACGACAACCACTGTGGACTGTTAAAGGTTTTCTTAATATTTTCCTTATAGTATAATTTAATTACGCATGTAGCCCAATCTGCACTTACGTCCATATACTTCTGGTCCAGGAAGTCCACCCAACACGAGAAAAACACTGGTTAATTAGGTAAAGTACATTCTCAATCGGCTCATGGATGACGTCCATCATCAATAGTCATGCATCATAATAAAAAGAAAATACTTAATACCTAGGGTGACCAGATTTCAGTTTATGTAAACACTGAAATTGTTGGCCTCTTAATGTCTCATAAAATAAATATGTACTCGGGTGTGACGGAAAAATATAAGATTTAACTCCTAATTGAACGATTATTTTAATATCCTATTCTTCTTCCACGGCACTATATCTCAAGATTTGACCTCCTTCACAAGTGCTCTCCACTGACTCCTATGCTGCTTCAGTCTTCTTTCATACACCACATTCAACCCATATATTCCTCGGTCTTTGGGCCGTCCAAAATCTAGCAATTGTTTTTGCTCAATTAAATCTTCGAGCTGGTGATTCATTTTTATTTTCTAACTTTAATTTTCTAGTGTAGGTCTATAAATTTTTATTGTATTTTTGATACCAGATTCATTATATATTCTTATTGATTTAATTGACTGAATTAATCGCTCCGAGCGAGGTATCATCTATATTACTGTTAATTATTTTTATTAGTTTGTTAATTTTGTTAAAACATTTTTAACTCGTCTCTTCTCCACCACAGGAATATATAAAATATGCTTCATTTTGAATACTGTTATAATATAAAATTCTGAAGTTAAATTGTTACGTTTTTTTTTTATATAAAGTGCTTCTTTACCGAAATAGATTTGACGGATACCGTGAACTTTTCGTTTACCTGACATCAACCTTATTAACTTTTTAGAGTACGGAATTTAAATATAGAACGCTGCAAAAAGTGCATTGAAGTAAAATGACACCATTTAATTTAGTAATAAATATATCTTTTTCATATCTCGATAATGGAACATTTCAGACGAAATTTTTGTATACCGTTTTTGTTCATAATTTTATATTACACTAATATTCAAAGTTATGCACGTTTGGATTAGAACGCAATGTATTTTAATTATATTTAAAAAAAAAAAAACTTTTATTTTTACCATAAAAAATCAGAAGTTTCAGCAATAACTTTTTGTAAGAAGTTCTACTAAATTATTTTTTGTAATTCTCACAATATACTTAAAGATTTTGTATTTTCAGGGGTCCAAAGCATTCATCGTGAATGGAACCGACGTGGTGTATGCTATAGTTGGCCAGACCTCTTTCTACGGCAAATACAAAGTGTACTATTCTGGTCACACAGACATAGGAAATCTGTTTGCATTCACTGTGAGCCTTGAATTATTGCGCAAATCCAATAGTACAGTGCAAGGTTAACTAGAAAATTAGGGGTACTCTTTCGGCAATAAAAACGCAACTTTGTTAAATGTGGAAAAAATATTATATTTATAAAATATTAGATACATAATTATATGTATGCATTTTATTAACCTATTGACCTATAGACCTAAATACCAACCAATATTTATCAGAATATTATTTAAAGAGAACAAATTATCATTTGTGAAGTTGAAATTTTTATTTGCATTAAAATATCACAGAACTATATTCTGAAAAAAATTTCAACTTCATAAATAATAAAAAAATAAATATAAATGAAACAATTCTTATCTTATTAAAATACCCTATAAAATTCTAGCCGTTATTGCACGGTTTAGCGTAATCCACGGCTAGAGTTTTAATTCCGATAGTCCTTTGCGTGCAACATCTTACCGATGCTGCGAGGTAATCTGCTTGTCCAATCCAATTTGTTTGTTCAATCCGTATAATAATCTTACTGAACTAGTATTATCTACTAAAGCTGCTTGAATTTTAGGACCATCTTTACGTCTGCCAATTATCTGTCAATAGCAAAAAAAGATCCGTAATTACTATGAGTGTATGATACTGCACTATGAAAACTAAAAGAGTTCGTCTGCCTTCTTAATTTACTCGTAACAAATATAAACATATATAGCTATACAATTGTTGGTATGTTCATTTACAGCGTACTTTATAAATATTTTATTGTATGTGTAGAGATGTTTAAAATGTACACTTTGTGTGTGTGGCCCTACTTGGTGTATCTATTGTGTTGAAAACCATTTATATATATTAAAAAAATTACCCAAATATTATGATGACTATTTAAATGAAAAATGATTTATGAAATAGCCAACTCACTTCCTTTAGCAGCTTTCAAATTATAAAACGAAAAGAATTGGAAATATATTGTGTTGTGTATTTGTAAATTATTCACGACTGTCATTAGTCCATTGCAATGTTTAAACGTTGTCTATTAATGTTTTTATTTTATTTTATTTCGGTAAAATTTCGTCATGTTAAGATGGAAGAGAGCATCACTAGCGGTTTTGTAAGTTAAAACATCATAAACAAAAAATATATATTTTAATATCGAGGTTTATAAAGTCAAATTCATAATTTATTATTTTAAATCTGATAAACTAAATGCTTAGAAAATTTTACTTACATATTGATTTTTTTTAAGAACACATTTTTGTTGTGAGTTTTATGAAATTTTTGATACAAATTTAAATAATCAACTAGAAGATATTTTGTTGCTGCCAGAAATTGAACCTGGACCTTTTCCTGTCCGGAGAAATGCGTTAACTAATTCCGATATATTATCCAATTACATTTATGACAAATTTTTTAACTTATATTTTAATGTTATTTGTTTGGATACATCAATTTAAAAGAACTATTTGGTTGCTTAGCATCTAAGACGAGTAAAGAT
This sequence comes from Eubasilissa splendida, assembly GCA_031772225.1. NCBI lineage: Eukaryota > Metazoa > Arthropoda > Insecta > Trichoptera > Phryganeidae > Eubasilissa > Eubasilissa splendida. The sequence continues at coordinate 6,540,675 of CM062862.1, forward strand.
TTAAATACTAATTTTAATGTATTAATTATAAATATATACATCACAGACCTATGTTCTGAATAATTACAACTTCACAATAAGAATGTGTAATAATAATCTTAATTGAGTAAAGATTTCTCTACTTATTTTTATATAGATTATTTTACTTTATTTTTAACCACTTAATTCGTTATTTTAATACACCAACCCGTTTAAAACAAAAATCATAAGAGTCAAATAGCATTTAAGATATTTAAATAGTAATGGCTTTACAGAATTTTCCAATCATTTATTAGAAAATGATCATACTTCTGATAAAAATTTGGGATTGTCTGTTTTACATATTAACAAGGTTGGTCTTAAATTGAGTAATTTAGAATCACTAGAAATAAAAAAGCATGCAAAATTAGCAAAAAATATTATAAATAACCAACTCAATTAAACCACTAAAATTATTAGAATTTTTTATCATTAAGTCAATTTCCACATCTTTATATTTTATTTTAAATTAGTTTTTTTATAACGTGATGTATATATTTTGTTTTTATTAGAAGATATAATACATTTTTAAACATAATCAGTAATTATATATATATTTATTTTTACTTTTTTTTCTTCTCTATGAAAGTCGACACTCGTGTATGGAGAAGGCGTATATAATAGAGTATATAATTTATGTGCTTACTAGTCCGTATACTTATTTTTTGACTTCACATAAAAATTTATAATACATAAGTCTGTAATTTTTCTAATTGTAAGGGGGAGATTATTAAAGAATTTGATGCCTTGATAAATATAGTGGTTTTGTGTTGCGGTACATTTAAGTTTTTTTTTAGAATTATTTTTATCGTCATTTTTTGAGTAATTTCTAATATTGAATATATATATGAATATATCTAAATATTAAAGTCTTATATGCTCCTCCCCATCCAATAATACAATAATAATATGGTTTTGGTTAGTTAATTTGACATCCTGACGAAGGAAATAGTATTGTCCGAAACCGGTTGGTGTATTAAAATAACTAATTAAGTGGTTAAAAACAAAGTTAAATATTCTATATAAAAACGATTATTATTTAACCACAATATCGAATATTAAAAATTCAAATTTACTATTATTTTTTTTAAAAGGAGTACACCTTATTATTGTGAAGTAGTTGTTTTTTAGAACATGGTGATATTTTTAATACAAATTAATTGTATTAATTAGAAAGACAAACAGATAAATTCATTTTATAGAAAAAAAAATTGTTGTCACCTGGACTCGAAACAGGAACCCTTCCTATCCGGGGAAGTGCGGTGACAAATTTATTAAATATTTATTAAATGTATTCATTGGAAAGATACATATATAATCAAATTTATAAAAAAATATTGTTGTTGCGCCACCGGTATTTGAACCTGGATCTCTTTCCAAACCGGGGAAGGCGCATTATCCAACTATGCGACATTATTTTTAACGTCAAATTTTCGAACCTATATGTTACACCTTTTTCAAATTAATACATTTATCGTTCCATTATTTGAAAGAGCCATCTACCGTTCTGAATAATTACAATTTCACAATACGAATGTGTTCTTCTAATATTGACATGTTTATTGTAAATCTAGTGCATACTCTCATAGAGAAGAAATAAATATATGTATATATATATCTTACAGATTATTATTAAAATGTATTATATCTTCATACATATATATATATATATATATATATATATATATATATATATATTTGTGTGCTTTATGGGCTATTCGATACATGCGGCTAGACCGCCTATTATACTATATACTACGTGCATCAGCACTATTTACTTCGACACTCTTCTTGTGTGGATGATCAGTAGTAACTTTTTACTATAGTAAAAAAAATTATTAAAGTAAAAAATTTTGGATAACGTGTTGTTTGATCGTTGGTAAAAAAACATTTATTTCTCGGAAATACATCCAGTAGTAAACTTATTTTACTTTCCGATATCCGATAGTAATAACGAGAATCGCTAGTTAAATATGGTAGGCTCTTCACAGATGTTCCAAAAGTTGCAGTATACGACAATTAATCATTCAATATCCCGCAATTTTAGTAATGACAGTTGACAGATTTCGAACGCAGAGGCGAAAAAATCCATAGATGAAACGTAGAATAAAGCAGATTTCATGATTATTTATCGCGCCTATAGACATCACATCTATGCTTTAACACTAGTAAATTTGATGTTCAAACAACTCGCAAACGATTTTAATCACGGGCTTTAGTAAAAATTTACTACTGATCACACAACCATCCCTTACTAACTACCCTATTATTATTAACATCATAAGTGTTATAATATATTATTCTAAAAGTAAAAAAAAAGGTAAAAAAGTCTGATAAAAAATCATGTAAGTTTTGGTGTTATGGTTAAGTACTGGCTGGCAATACCGTGTCGAAAGCTCTTTATATTATACAGGTCTGGTCAAATTGCTGGCAGAATAGTGACAATAATTCCTTTCAGGGAAATTATAAAGTAAACGTTCACGAGCTCAGGACATGCATGGATCAAAAACACGTCAATGAATATGTAATTAGCAGGGTCGAACTTTCCAAGAATGCCCTCAACGAGCAGATAATCAAATCGCATTTCAACGTGACCAGGAAAACAGATACGGTCCAGGTGAGTTCATTTTTACCCTTTTTATAATATATATTTAGTAATATGAATTAAATATATTAATTAGAAAAATATAAATATAAAATCAATTTTATCGAAAAATATTGTTGTTGCGCCACCGGCATTCAAACCTGGATCTCTTTCCTAACCGAGGAAGGTGCATTATCCAACTATGCTACAGCGACAAATTTCGAACCTATATGTTACCTTTTTGATATTAATACATTTAATCGTTCCATTATTTGAAAGAGCCATCTACCTTATTTTTACAGAATCTCAAATACCTTTGAGTTAACTGATAGCAGACGCCAGAATTATCAATAGTCAATTATCATAGTTGGATAATGCACCTTCCCCAGTTAGGAAAGAGATCCAGGTTCGAATCCCGGTGGCGCAACAACAATATTTTTCGATAAAATTGATTTTATATGTATATCTTTCTAATTAATATATTTAATTCATATTTAAAATATCACAGAGCTATGTTCTGAATAATTACAACTTCACAATAAGAATGTGTTCTCCTAATATATATTTAGTCGCCAACAACACTCTTGTGAAAGTTACCGAGTTAAAATATTAACATATAATGTATTTTATCCACATCCCTCGTGTTTTGAAATGACAGCATCTAGATATATAAACTCGTCAACCTCTTCATAGTCCCTTATTGAATTATTTATTGTAAGGGTTTCGAATCCATTAAGAGATAGATAAACCAAAGGCATTAAATTACAAATATATATTCCATCATTTTAATTGCTGTTGGGACGATTCAAATTCATGGAATATCAATGATCATCTAGCTGATAATTGACGTTTGACGTAAGAAGCGAGACGACGAATCTTCGAAAATTCGTATTTTAGAGAGTCGAAAATCTAGTGCGTAGACGCAGTAGGATACTTTTGTGAGTGTGGTGACCCTGCACACGCCCGTGTAAGGACTCACCTATCAACCATATAGGGCCCAAACGAAAGCGACTAATCAGAAGACACAATAAGTCACACGCATCGTGATGGAAACTGTCCAAACAGATAGCGACCACTTCTCCGTAGACGGTTCGCTCATCGGCATCGTCCATCCACCACTCGAGCGAGCCACTCCATAGTTTAACGCATATTTAACTGTATAATTCTTTGCATCAATAAATGCAAACCCTAGTAAGTGCTTTTTCAATAAAATACCTTGCTCTAGTTACAACAACAGACACACACGCGTGGGACTAGAAGATGTTAGGGGCTTCAGTCTCACATCACCAAAATCTTCTAACACAATCACAATCAATCCCTACAGAAATATTAATTCTTTTCCAGATGCTTGTATGGACGTACATTTATTAAAAACCATTACATCAAGAAATGTAAATAAAATTATGGAAACCATTTCTCACGCGTGTAATGAAAATTCGCGAAAACATAATCGATGTATAATAATGTACAGAAACACCTTAATAAATCGGTTAGGGACTAGACCATAGACGAAAAGTGAAAATTGCCGATAATATATATATTATACCTAACACTTATTTTTTTGTTTCATAAATTTTTTAATATTGTAGGAAAGACTACACCAATTTTGGACTTGTTATTAAAATCTGCATAATACTCAATACTTTTACATCTTATATATATATATATATATATTTTATTTATTTCTGACATATTTACAATTTTTTATAGCATGAATAAATATTTTACATTTTTAAAATGACATGGTTTTTTTTTCGCTCACCTCTCCAAAAAAGAGACCAGCTCTTGTGCTTGGAGAAAGAGTTACACTACAATAATTTTATATAATATCTTACATATTGTATTCATTGTCCATTTGTGTGCTTCTGAAGTGTTTTGTAATATTGTTTATTTTCCAAGTATGTGTTTTTGAAGTGTTCATTTAGTTTCTTTTTAAACTCTTTTATATCCTTTATTTCTTTAATTTATGTAGGGGAGGCTATTGAATTTTTTTATCCCTAAATATATAAAAGTTTTCTGATAGTGTTTGGTGTTACATTTAGGGATTTTAAAGTTATTTTTAAACCTTAATGATGTGCTTGTATTCATATGTAGATGGCTCTTTTTTCCATTTTGCATTAGGACCAAATTTTCTAGTTATGCCACCGCGGGTGTGATATGGTACACGTATCTGAGATATTTTTACTTGTAATCTAACTTTATTTTTTTCTCTGCGATAAAACATATTTAATTATTAAAGTAAACACATTATTATTGTGATGTTGCAGTTTTTCAGAACATAGTTCTGTGGTATTTTAATACTAATTTAATGTATCAATTAGAAAGATTTGCCAACAGCAAAATTCAATTTTCCCGGTAGCAACAAAAATATTTTTTCGATTACTTGAATTTTCCTGTATATCTTTCTAATTGATACATATAATTTTAATTAAAAATATTTCAATTCCCCATTCGTTTTCACATATTTAAAACAAATGTATGTATTATTATTTGGACAGATGAAGTTGCGAGCTTACAGTTGGATCAATGATAAATTTGTTCGATTTGCCTTATTGAACTTTCCAAATATTTGTTCTGAGAAATTTGTTCAAATTGGCGTGAAAAAATTCATTCAATTTGATTCAAAGTGTTCCGTTCTAAAGGTAAATCAAGTAAAAATATTTTACATGTTATTATTTAATATTATTATTATTTTATAATTCATTTGGAGTGGATTTCACTAGCGACGGGAGACACTAAGATGAAATAGACAGTGGGATCGGGGCTGCCAGGGGTCCCTTTATAGTGCGGTGATAAAGACATCCGAGTTAAGTGTCAAGACCAAACTAACTGATTTTAAGCTGTATACAAGCCCACTTTAATATCATATATGGTCACCGGAGATAGAGCGATGAAGAATTCAGGCTGTCAAAATGACTTGTCTTAAGGGCATAGCGCGAGTAACATAATTAGACCGTGTTAAAATTACCGATTTAAGGGAGAACTTCGGCACGAAGGCTCTTATAGTAAAATGAAACTAACTAATTAATTAATTGGCCTCAACACGTCTTCAGAATGTCAGTGGGATGACTAAAAAGATGTGCATTCTTGCCAATTCATGATTAGTGTCATTTTGACAAACTGTCGATATAGAAATATTCTTAAACTGCGTTAAATCATTATCTATATGTTTATTTATTTATATTTAAAATAATATAGCTAAACATTATGTCAGTTTGCTAAAAAATATAAATAGCTAACTAACTAACTAACTCACCATCACGCCGTTTCCCTTAGGTGATAGGCATAGAAGATAGAGCGCCACACTCTTCTGTCCTCCATATTCATATATCTTCTCATACAACTCGCCGATTATTGAGGCTTCTAACAGGACCATCTTCCGGTGTCTGGTTTATCTGATCAAACTTGTGGTGCCATCGATAATTGTCTGTCCTCATTCATGTTGTATCGCACAGAATTGCTCGCCGAGGAGGCGCCAATTCATTGATACGATAAGACACGTGTCAATAATTTAAAGGTGTAATCATCGGCGTGGCGCCAAAAAACCACGTGGGATAGATATCAAGAAAATAAAGATGTCTTAGTAAAACGTACAGCGGCGCCCTGTCGCTGTGTAGGTACTTGCAAATATGACTATATGTATTGTTATGCATTTGAATAAAAACAGAGTATTCTGCGTGCGGCAAGTATTCTCAATTTTGCCACCGTAGTGTGCCTATATTGACCATATTTTATGTTTAATTTCTTTCCACCTCTTCATCATCATCACCATCGCGAGAAGCTAAGATCGGCGAACCACCCTTGTCTACATTCTTGTTTCCTGTACGGAACACACATGTTACATCTCCGATATAACATACATAACCTTATTTGTAATTGAATTATATACTATAAAGTTACATTGTAGCTATATATCATCGCTATTGGAGATACAGAGAAGAATGGATAATTTTATGTATCAAAATAACTTAATTTTTTTAATTCTTCTTCGCCATAATCTTTTCCCATTTATTCGTACTTGGCGTCGACTCTCTCTTTACGAAACCCCACCCTCCTGTGATGTTTGATCACTGGAGGTCTTTCTCTCTGTCTTCTGCCAGTATTAACTTCTCCCATCTATTCGGCGATTAACTTTAAAACTTTCCCTGATACACGAATCTAGTCTTGTCACTCATCATTTTGAGTTAGGTTTTTTTTTCACGAGTCTTCTTCACTGTCGGTACCGTATCATCAGCATCGCAGGTCGTATGGCCGTCTTGTATACTCGATCTATAGTCTTGAACGTCATTTTTTGGGTCACAAACAGCACCGGCGCAAGAATGCCACTAATAATGACGTCAGTCTCGATTTCAGCTTCGGTGGTTGTAATGGTATTTAAATTTATCAACTCTCTCGAATGAAATACTAATGCTAATTAATATTAATGTAATATATTAATACTGTGTTTGATTCCAGGGTAACTACACGAGCATGTTGAACATCAACACGTTTGCCCATGAAACATTTGGAGACTCACTGATGTTTGGAAAAATGAAAGTTATGATAAGTTTCTTTGCAGGCAAAAATGTACTTTTGTGCACGAATTCTGTCGTTATGATTCTTCCAATGTAATAAAAAAAAATCAATTAAAAAACTCTATGGTATATTCACAAAATAAGTATTTGAGATTTTACCTCGTTTCAGAAAGATTTAAATATTAGTGCACCACCTCTGGCGCACCTGCACATGAATATTAATAAGTAAATATAAGTAACAAAGTATATAATTTATTAAAAAATTCAGGCAATATAACAAAACGAGCAGATACGCAACACATTGCTTGCTGCTAGGCCCTGCGGGCTGCTATTGTGGCTTCGGCCATTGGTGACTGCTGTGCGCAGGGTCTTAGTGGAGTCTATATTTCAATGCGAAAATCCCTTATTATTATATATTTCTTTAGCAGTAATGCATCGTGCATTCTTATTATATTGCTTTAGATGAAATATAAACCACGTAGCGGGCACTATCATCCACTTCCCGCCGCCCGCAGGTCCTAGCAGCAAAAAGCAACCGGCGATATAATCGATACTGCTTTTTGCATTAACATTAGTGCATTCTGTATTGCTCTCCCTGAAATGGTGCTCTTACGTATTAACTTTGAAATATATGTATGTATCCACTTAAAGATATTCTTGAAAAAATGAACAAAACACTCATATTTCAATTGGACAGTGCTACCATAGATAATGAAAGAAACCATAGAGTGCAACGTGATGTCACCATGAGACAGATGAGATGACAGGATGCTTTTTTTTTATCTATGGCAGGATGAGAGATGATCAATATATTCCCGCTTAATACATTATATATTTAGATCCCGCGGATATATATTTAGCTAACCATAACCTAGAGATATTTAAAACACGTTCGTTTTTGCTCTGACCTAGCTATTTAAAACCAAGCATTATACAGCCATAATGAGCCTACTAATGCCACATCCAGAAAGTTACAGATCTAGATGGGGAAGTGTAATATTATTTTTGGATATTCAGAATGAACATGAAAGCTAATATTGAGAATGTAACGTTTTCTTGAACTATTTCAAAATATATTATTTCCTGTAAAATGAACTGCCCATATTTTAAAAATGAAAAATGTACGATAAAAATTTGAAACTTTAAAATATACTGATTATATTTTTATATACATACTTGCTGCCGAATTATCATTTTTGTAATTAGATTCTCATTAATGCTGCAGGAAAATATATTGTTTGAAAAAATACAATTTTCCCCGTATATGCCGAACATAAATAAATAAATAAGAAGCGAAAACCGAATGTAACTTAATGGACAGCTTGTAGCGGATGGCAGCAGATGTATGCAGTTACACTAATACGATTGATTCAGACCAATTCGGTCATGGATCGGCAGAACAAACGATGATCTCTCAATGAGACTTTGATCTTTGAGACTCGGTAAAGATACGTTCGCACTGGGTGTGTCATTCTAATTCACGCGTTAAAAACATGGGGTGATTATTTATAAAATGCCTATATAATCTCCCTGTGGCGGGTCTTTCGAGTATCCTCCAGCGAGAGATCTACAATTTAATGGGTTCTAATGAATTTTCAATTATGTTGCCTTTCTACGTTGTCGAAATATTTTTAATAAATAACTTGTTGCTTATACTACAATAAAATAGATATTCTGTTATTTATTAAATTAGTGTTTATAACCCGTCCTAAGACGTACTTCAAGTGTTACGTTTTCTGAATTGGATCTTATTCCATATTAATTAAATACCTTAAACACCTTTTGATAACTAATGTGAAAAGTGATTTGACGTTTTATATTCGAAAAACGATAATTGTGAGCAGAATATTTCTAAATCAAATAAAGTATTAAATAATAATTCTTCTTCTTCTTCTTGTATCCTACCGTTCAACGGACGTTGGCTATCATCACTACGGCCCGGAAAAGCTCTACAGTAGACTGGTCAAACCATTGCCTTAGGTACTTCAGCTATAATAATTTTGTGTTGACGGCGTGCGGCACGGCTCTGTCACGTTGTTGTACAGTTGTCATACTAGCATTAAATAAATGCCAACCTGGCGACGAATGAGCAGGACCATTCAGGAGCTTTTGCTTATAAACAGTTCTGGGTAAGCGGAGGATCTGCCCTCATACCTATGATATTCTGAATAATAATTATACAATATTAACAAAGATACAGAAATAACAAACAAAAGCTGGGGAACAGAGGAGCAACTAGGGGAGTACACAAGCACTCGCTCATGAAAAACAAGACAGTCACAAAAAAAAAACGTGAAGTTGATTCTCTACCCGAGCACCACTGCCGGCAGATATTATCCAGGAAACAACACACCAGGTAAAGTGCAAAATATGCAGTATCAAAGTGTGCAGTATCTACTAGATGCAAGAAGATTGTATATCTTACACAATAAAGATTTTTATATCTATATCTTTATTTAACCATAGGTGTAATAAGGAATGTATTGGTTGGCGGCCGTGCATTGCTGTTTGGACGCTTGTGCGCTGAGCTGCGTTGCACGATTGTCTGTTTAGCATAAAAAATGCCAACCTGGCGGTGAATGAGTAGCACCGATATAGGAGCCTCATTAGCTATGATATCAATATTTGTGCCAGAAGTATAACCATGCAATGGCAATTTTTGAAATATAATTAAACTTTTTAGTTTACTATTTAAAAAAATATGTATAATTTCAGAACAAAAAGATTGTGTAATATAATAATTAGACTTTGTGAATGGTTAGATAAATTCATCTTTTTGATTTAAGGGGTTACGCTTACTTGGCTGGGTCGAAAAATTCGATTTTTTTTTTGGACATATTTTCACAGTATTACACCTGGAGAATATCTTGATAATATTTATAAGCGATCCGTGTATTTTTCTCGAAGTTTCGTGACTATACAGGTAGTTAGTACAAGGTAGGTAGCTAGCAGCAGCTGCACGATTCCCCCGCTGGCCCTTTTACCTGTGTATTTGACTAATTGTATATAATATAATACAGTTAAGACACGGTTATATATTCATATTAGCAGAAGATCTCCTGTACAGGCATGGAATTGACGATTCCATGTGAGTTGAAAAAAATATTTTACATACTGTTTGTGTCTCGTTGTTGTGGGCTCTTTAAGCATTTGAAGGTTATGTGGTTATGATGTAATTACCTTCAATCCGATGTTCGGCTAGTTCGACAGAGTACGGATTACCTTCTCATATGGGTAGTAAAAATCAAAGACAGAATAATGGAAAATACTTCAATAAAATATGGGAGAGGCAAGACAATGTGAATTTATTCAAGAAAATAGAATTTATAAATGAATCAGAATTAAAAGTATGAAATATGAGACTTGACACAAATGAGTAATATGAAATACAAGGTACAGGAATACACAATATGTAACTCAGAAACTAAATATAAATATAAAATCAAGGTGATCGGTTCTCCCTGTCCATATTCATTAGTGATGCATCGCATCAGTATATTCCGCAGAGCGGATATCACTTTTGTCAGCAAAGCTGAGGTCACATAGTGAAGATACAAATTAGAATATGGTGATGGTTAACACAATTCTATGTTATGATGTAGACCTGCACAAAGGTCTTGTAAGGTGGTGATGATGATGGGATAGCCAGCAGAATAGGACTAGCGATAGACCCTTGATAGATGGTGGATTCCTTTCGAAGAAGTGCACGCGGAGAGACGAGGCAGAAGGCGATGTCGATGTGAAGGGATTTCCACCGGGCGCATTTTTCCGAAATAGGCCGATACGGTGTTCACGACATCTCAAAAACTATTTCACCGATTAGGGCTTAGGGCTAATTCTGCATGTTTCACACAGGAAACAAGACTGTAGAAACGTAAGGGGTGATTCGCCGGTTCGCTCTGGTGTCTCGAACGTCGATGTCTGCAGCGGCGTGCAGTGGTCCAGGGGGGTCCAAAATCGTCGTCCAGTGTAGCAGCCAAAGTCAAAGAAAATTCCAGGTTCAGTCCAAATGTCGTAGCAAAGTCGAGAGCCTCGCGGCGGCCCGGTTTCCCCTCCACTTGGCGGTCCGCCGAGCGCAGGAGCGTAGGGTTTTCAGTGGCGCGGAGCGCCGGGCGAAATGTTTCCGTGAAGCGGGAAAGATACACTTTCGCGGGAGCCTATGTCTCGGCCGCGATTATCGCATCCCGCGGGCCTGTAGCTGTGCAGAACACTGCATATAAAGGACTGATGAATGATCGAAGGATTTTTTTTAAGGAAAAACGGGAATTTTGAAAGTAAAAGTTATTTTTCATTAAAACCACTGCCACTTTTGCAAAAATTAAAATTTTGAAGAATTATTTAATCATTCAGCAGATGTTGATATCTTCTAACAGAATTATTTTTTTCGTTTGTAAGATAAGGTGTTCTCAAGTTATCGTATACACTGCAAAAAAAAGGTTCCGAAGTTTTGCCATATCTCTCTCTCCCATTTTTAAATAATTTATATATCATGTTTAATACTGGCTTGTACTATAAAATCATGCCTAGGATTAAAATAAGCATTTAAGTTGTGAAAAAAAAATTTCAAATTTTGCCTATGACAAGTAGACGTAATCCCTTAACAAAAATTGACTCCAGTTTATAGAAGAGAACCAAATTATGCAAGCATCTCGGGTGACAAATGAATTGAAAGTCTAACCTCGGTTTTGCCTCAATTTTTATTCTATTACAGTTAACGTAGTGAGTTCACAAGTTCAGATAATACTAAATTTATAGAGATTAACAATACTTTGTATAGCGAAAGAGTTCACAAGTAAAGCAGCTAGACCGGTCGGGCGTATGAGAGAGAATGGCTGCTCGTCCGCCGGCGCTGTATTCTCCGTCGGTCTCTGCCGACCGAACCGTGAAGCTGTGGTACTGCATCTGTCGGTGGCGCCCTTAAGCTCGCCCGTGACATGCTGCTACCGGTTTGTGTCGCGGCTAAGGCTGCTTCACCGCATGGCCCCACTGGTGTCGCTGTCTACTCACCACATTACTTAAGGATTGTAAATATTTACAACATGATCGCATTGGTGGTAGGCTCTTTGCGTATGAATTCAGTGATCAATATGATGTTAACCCTTCCCAAACCATGCAGTAACACGGGTTACTGCATGGTTTGGAAGGTTTGGGAATAATTAAACCTATAATATTTCGATACATACATGCAACATAAAATTCATATTTTAGATAATCCTAAAGAAATCATTACCGCTTAGGAGTGACTGGTGAAAAACCAATTATAAAAAGAGAATCGTACAAAATCAATTATTTTTCCATTCACGCCGTTGTAAAATTAATACGTTGGTAAAAAATACCATTTGTGATATAAAAGACAGAGATCACACACTATTTTCACAGTGAAAAGAACAACAAACATACTAATATAATTATCACTTTCTCACTAATTAAATGAAGAGAGATAAGAAGGAAGGACACATTGTATAGGACTTAATGGATGCTCTAAATTATATTATTAATCATTTTTTCAAATTGGAATGTTTAGTATTTAGAATAAATTCGTGCCATTAAAGCCATATAAGCGAATAAAAAGATTTTTTCTAACTGTTATTTACGGTAACACGAGTTGACAGCATGGCTGCATTCGGGTATTTTATATCACGGTATGGTAAAGGTTAATTAAAGTGGAGAATTTAGACTAAGCGACATATTTTTTTCGTTCTCACTACATAGCCCTGACAATGGCCACTGGAATGTGATCCAAATCGTTAACATAAACCATAAATACGAATCAAACCCATCAAAACAGTCAAAATCATGGTTCAATCATTGTTATGGATTTGTCAGAGTATAGATTATAATTATAGATAGCGTAATACCTACCCATTATAGGAACATTAGATCCCTTTTATCACTAGCCATGATTTGAAATCCATTTTCAGAGTAATTTCACAAATCGTTTATCTTTCACCACTTCGAACAATTGTGATGGTTGGGTAATTTTGCGTGAATCGTATTTTAGACAGTGGCGTAACTACAGCAATGCAATGCATTGGGACCCGCGCTAGGTAAGGCCCCAAAATGTCTACCCCTACAATATATTACGATAATACTTTTGCGAATATCTATTCTCTTTTCAGCGTTTATGCGGACTTGTAATTTGATAAATTGACTACAAGAAAACGTGGAACTGTGATAATTAATGAAAATTTTTTACGAATATTACAAAAGTATTATAAATATATTATTAAATATGAATTAAATATATCAATTAGAAAGATATACACATAAAATCAATTATATCGAAACATGTTGTTGCGTCACCGGGATTCGATTCTAGATCTCTTTCCAAATAATTACAACTTCACAATAAAAATGTGCTCTCCTAATAATAAAGTTGTATCAATGTGTCAAAAATTTAATAAAAATGAATTGATAATTCTGGCGTCTGCTATCAGATTACTCAAAGATATTTGAGATTCTGTAAAAATAAGGTAGATGGCTCTTTCAAATAATGGAACGATTAAATGTATTAATATCAAAAAGGTAACATATAGGTTCGAAAATTGTCGCTAAAAATATTGTCACTGTAGCATAGTTGGATAATGCACCTTCCCCGGTTAGGAAAGAGATTCAGGTTCGAATCCCGGTGGCGCAACAACAATATTTTTCGATAAAATTGTTTTTATATGTATATCTTTCTAATTAATATATTTAATTCATATTTAAAATATCACAGACCTATGTTCTGAATAATTACAACTTCACAATAAGAATGTGTTCTCCTAATAAATATATTCAATAGGACTCCGATAATTTAATAATCGGGTTAGGAATGGAAAGAATCTTTCATTTGCATGTGCTTATAAGTTCTTATAATTACAAAATTATTACTATTATGGGATACTAAATTATTATATGTATTTTTTAATTTTTTTAAAATTTATTTACACCCTATCCTGTATAGTTTTGAGAGTTGTTTACTCTCGTTTCGATTCGTCAAAATTACATATTTTTTTATTTACATATTACATTTGGTCATTATTAACATTACGTATGTTGGCTTCCAAGTCGTCTATCTTGATTTCTCGGCGTAGTCAAGCGATTTTACATATTCCCACAGAAAACAATTTAAAGGTGTTAAATCACATGATCTTGGAGAATAATTTAAAGGTGTTAAATCACGCGAAATTATGCGCTCATCGAATGTTTCCTTCAATAAAATGATTGTGGCGCGCGCTGTGTGGCATGTTGCGCCGTCTTGTTGAAACCATAGATCTTCCACATTAATGTCATTCAATTGGGGAACGAAAAAGTCAGTAATCATGGATCTATAGCCCTCTCCATTGATGGTAACGTTCTGGCCGGCATCATTTTTGAAGAAATATAGAGCAATGATTCCACCAGCCTATAAAGCACACCACACAGTGACTTTTTGTGGATGTAACGGCGTCTCAATAATGGTTTGTAATTTTTCTTCACTCCAAATGTGGAAATTTTGCTTGTTGACGAGCACAATTATCGTAATAAATTATCACAATTTGCAAACGTTGTTATGGCGTAAGTCTATTTATGGTGTAATGGCAAACCGAACTAAGCACAAATCAGGTGTCAGCTGTCAAATTGGCTGTCGCTGGAAAAAGTGTTGCCAATTCGAAAGACAAAACCTCTAAAAAAACATCCATTACAATAGTTGGTCGCGTCTTTGTGTTTCCTGGCAACAATTACCGGTGTTTGTGATTAGAGCGCTCAAATAAATTGCCCCTTGAACTCGTAATCGCGATCTGTGACCAGCATTTTTGCGTAAAACGGAGTCAGTCACAAATTATTGCAATGTGGTGGTATAGATTTTCATAATCTTTTTTTCAGTAGGTACCGTAGATGTCTTTTACAAAATGAAAACAATATTTTTCTCCAAATATGTAATGATCGATATTTCCCAGTTTAATATTTTAATACTAATTGACTATCAAACAACTAGAAATATATACAAAAAAAGTATTTAGCTACTACCGAAATTCGTACCTGGACGTCTTCCTATCCTGGGAAGCGCGTTATCATTTCTTGTATCTTTCTAGTTGATTAATTTTATTAGTATTAAAAATATCACAGCACTATGTTATGAATATGCAACTTCACAAGAAAAATGTATTTTCCTTAAAATATATATTTTTATTTAATTTCATTACTGATTTATTTTGCAGAGGGGGCAAAATTATCCAAATATATATATAGTCGTTACGTAAAGTGCTAAACAAAAAAATAGTTATATCTGTGAAAATAAATCAAAATTATTCATTTCCGCAGTTAATCTCATTATAATTATATAATTCCAAATGCTAAATATTCAATAGATATTTTAGACATACCTTATTTGTCAATTGGGACGTGGTCACAGCAATGATTGAACGATGTATAGTTTTTTATTTGAGTATTTGGATTTTTATAAAGTTTCAACATGTTATTACGGAAGAAATAATTCCTAGTGGATTTGTAAGTTTATTAAAGATATATTAATTTATTTATGACCTTATAAAATAACATATAATAATACAATGTATACGAGTATACATTTTAAAATAAACATATAATGTTCATATTTTTAAAAACACGTTTTCTCAAAATCTGAGAGCCCACTCTGCTGCGTCCGGCTCTTGGAGATGTATCAACATAAGTGCGATGCAGGTACACTTGAGTACTTGGCGGAGGTTGCTTGAATTTTTGACGCAATTGAATATAACTTTTCTAAGTAAACTTTTGCGTTATCTTGATGTGATTTATAAAATTATTATGGTTTTTAAATTATCATTCAATGTGTTGTGATTTAAGATTAAAAAAATAAAAAATACTTTGTTAGGAGAACACATTCTTATTGTGAAGTTATTATTCAGAACGTAGGTCCGTGATATTTTAAATATGAATTAAATATATTAATTAGAAAGATATACATATAAAATCAATTATTTTAAATAATAGAACGATTAAATGTATTAATGTAATCAAAAATGTAACATATAGGTTCGAAAATTTGTCGCTAAAAATATTGTCGCTGTAGCATAGATGGATAATACACCTTCCCCGGTTAGGAAAGAGATCCAGGTTCGAGTTCTGGTGGCGCAACAACAATATTTTTCAATTAAATTCAAGAGGTAGTGTTAAAAGAATAATAATAAATGTGAATAGTTATAAAAAATATTCTTCTTCTTCCACGGTACTATGTCCAGGGTGGAATTTGGCCTCCACCATGAGTGCTCTTCACCGGCTCCAATCCTAGGCCTGCCCCTGTGATCTGGCATTCTTTCAACATGGCCAGACCATCGCACTCTTTGAAGCCTACAGAATTTCACAATTGTTTCTTGATCAGTTAAATTTTCGAGCTCGTGATTCATTTTTATTCAGCAAGTTCCATTTTCTAGTGTAGGTCCACAAATTTTACTTAATATTTTGCGCTCAAAAACTGCTGATTTATTTTCTTTGATTTGGGTTAGACACCACGTTTCACAAGTGACAGCTGATCTTATTATAATTTTATATATTACCAGTTTGCTTCGTTGACTCAGTGTTTCGACCTCAGCAGTTTTTTACAGGCATAGAAATATTTGCCATATTCTTCTTCAATATTTGCAATATTACTTTATGGAAACATCATATTATATAAATAATAAGAAAATAAACTTTATTTAAAAACGTTTAAAAAGAAATTTAAAAAAAGGGAAAAATGAATTATATAATTAGGTTGTAAGTTCTGTAATTACCCCACATTTCCATATATTTTCCATTAAATATAATTTTTTTTCAATAGCTTTGTCTCTATGAGATATCAGGTATTTGTTTAATAACACAGTTGCCTTTGAAGGTAAAAATCCAGTAATTGTGTGTTCTTGGACATATTCGAATATTGCTAAAGTGTTTTTTCATTATTTATAAAAATATATCGATTGTTTCTCAAAATATATGATTTTGAGTCTAATAATTTGACAAGAAGCTGTTATCTTCGCTCGGATCCAAGCCAAACTAAAAGGTTTTTAGTATATATTCTAGATATATGTATCAGTATCATATTATAATATAAAAACTAAATTAATTCATGTAAAAATTTATTGTTTTTAGGGTAAATATTCGATGATCATGCTCGAACTTACATCGTGTAAAGGACAAAAAAATGTCAATGAAACCTTAATCAGTTCTTGTCAACTTCTCAACGACGAAGTCAATGGATCAACAGTCAAAACGGATTTCTGCGTATTCAAGAAAATTGGACCCGTACAAGTTAGGCCGTTCTTCCATATTGTTTTTGTTTTTTTTTTTGATGCAAGCGTGTACTAAAAAAAATTTTTTTTTCGCAGTTGAAACTGCGCACGTATGTCTGGAACAATGGAAGATTTAGTAACATCGCCACATTGGTTTTTCCCAACATTTGTAAGGAGAAATTTATCCGTCCTGTGAAAAAATTCATCAAATTTGATCGGGATTGTGCCATCCAACAGGTAAATTAAACAATAAGAGAATTGTAATTTGGCACGTAGTCAGTGGCGTAATTACAAAAATTTAACCAATGCAGAATGAAATAAAGGGTCCTAAATAAGTATTGCATATAAAATGCACGAAAATTTATTAGACTTTTTACATGTAACTTTTTAGTACATACTATAATAAGATGAAATAAATAAAAAATGTAAACAAATAAATATTCTATGACCATCATTCATCATCCACGTCGATCTCTCATGATTTTGAGAATCGTGATCTCCATGTATACCCGCCCTCTTGTCAATGCTTCTCCATTTTTATCGGCATCCTGCAGATCTTAGGACGTCACCAGATAAGTTCCTGTTGCCATTCCACTTGGTCGGTCCAACGGGTGGAGGATTTTTCTTTTTCTCTTCGTCCTTCGACGTGGCCCACCCCAACAAGCTTCACCAATCCATCTTCAGGATCAGAATTCGTCTTAGGCAAATGGTTGAGAGTCTGCCTTTGAAGAAAAATAAACTAAAACTAAAAGTAAACAAAACTAAATTCATGAGCATTGGAAATAAAATAATACCAATCACACCAAAAATTATCATAGATGATGAAAGTCTGAAGGAAGTGACTGAAATAAAATATTTGGGAGTCATAATAGATTCAAAATTAGACTGCTAAAAAAACCTCACTTCTAGGAAGGATCAGAAGATTTATTAGTACTGAGTCTTGTAAAATAGTCTACAACTCTGTTATTATTCCTCACATCAACTACTGCAGCAGCATTTTGTGTTTGGCTAACGAAGAAGAAATGCAACAATTGTCAGTGTTGCAAAATAAAGCTTTGAGAATAATATCACATATGCTATAATATAAGCAGAATTAAAGTATTTTCTTTTACTAAAACTTATGTTTTACATATTTGGTCAGTTTAATTTTAAATCTATTCAATTTATCCTCCTTCCTTGTGTTTTCTATAATTTCATTAAAAAATTTCATCGCACTATACATCATCGATATCTGAGATTTGGCCTTCTTCCTGAATGGCAGTTTCAGTCTCTCCCTTTTTCTTGTACGATGCATGTGCTCATTTTGATTTGCATCAATTTTTTATGTAAATTCCGGTGATATTCTTTCAGTGAGAATTTTATAAATAAATTATATTGAAATATATTTTCTGCTTAAAGATCATCATTTTCAGATCTTTCAGCATTACACTGATCCAAGTATTATTTTCAAAGATTTATTTTGCGACACTGACAATTGTTGTATTTCTTCTTCATATGTACTTAGTATTTTATTTGTAAGATGATAATGAGTTTATTTTGATTCCAGGGAAACTTCACGAGTTTGATGGACGTGAATGAGGTAGCCCACGAAATGTTCGGAGAGTCCAACTTGTATGGAAAATTCAGGGTGCAACTGTACTTCTCCGCGGCCAACACTGCAGTCCTATGCTTCAACGCCGTCACAATGGCAATACCGTTAAATCATACACGTACATATGTATAGATAATAAAAATTAAATAAATATATTTGTGCGGCGCCATGCCACAAGTGTCCTTATGATATCTGTTTTATTTATTTCATTGAAATAATAAAATTTAGCAAATTTTATGAGTATATTTTAATAAAAAGAACACATTATCTGTTGCCGTAAATACTTCGATAGCTAGTTCTGGGTTTTCTATAGGTAATGTTGAATACAGTAATTCAATCTATGCAAATCCAAAATAAACAAACCTTTGTGAACCTGTGCTGGTAGACACCGACGTCGCTCTCCTTGTAGTCTGATGGTCGTTAAATCCTTGGTCAGCCACCAAAAACCTTGACACAGCCGATAATCCGAATATATATTAAGGAGAACACATTCATATTGTGAAGTTGTAATTATTCAGAATATAGGTATGTGATGTTTTAAATACTAATTTAATGTATTAATTATAAATATATACATATAAAACCAATTTTGTCGAAAAATATTGTTTTTTGAGCTACCGGGATAGTGTACTTCCCCAGATTGGAAATAGAGATTCAGGTTCGTATTCCGGTAGCGCAAAAAATAATATTTTTCGACATAATTGATTTTATGTGTATATATTTATAATTAATACATTAAATTAGTATCGAAAATATATAATACAAAAAAATTTTATGTCGCCGCCATAAAAATCCGTCCGAATCGCAAAAACTCTTTTCCCAGTGGCAGCTTCGCTTTTGTTATCTGTTTTTAAATCCACACAAAAAGAACACACATATTCAAAGTTTTATACCAGGCCTACTTATCGAAGTATTAAAGCTCGTAAACATTATCATTGAAAAGTTAAAGATTTTTTGAAGCCATTTTAATACAAATTAAATGCGCCTAATTTAAAAACAGATTTCGGATAATTTGAGTTAAATATACTGTTTTGTAGATTTTTTGTCAGCTGCATGCAGAACACATTGTTTCTAGCAGAAGCCATTTAAATTGATATTGCAAGATCAAAATCAGGGTTAGTTCCAAAATACCCCAAAGCAGACAGAGTATAAGTTTTTTTTTTTTTTTCCGCATCCCGGTAGCGCAACAATATTATTATAAACGATAAAATTGATTTTATATGTGTATCTTTATAATTAATTCATATTTAGAGTATAAGTTGCTATTCCCTCAAAATGAAATCAGCCAATCACAACGCTCGTTGACGATTACACAGTATTTGTGGATGGAATGTTACGAAGCGTCCAGAGGGGCACTAAAGAAATAGATTCGGAATGGTAAACCCCGTAACGGTCCTGTCGCCGAAGAGGGAAGGAGACTTAGGGCGGAATTTAAAAAGAGACTGAAATACTGTCGGCAAAAGCTACGAATGAATGAAATTTTTAATAAGTTTTGGCGCCGCCTCAGATCCATTCTACCTGCGCACTGTGGTGTGGCAGGGGGGGGGGGGGGTGATTGCATGTCGCCAATCCTTTTCAATATGTACACGGACAAATTGAGCGAGCCATTATCCGATACAAAAATTGGCTGCTACATGGGCGGGAACCGACGAACGATGTGACTTAAAATACTTTCAAACAAAATCATAATTTTTTTTTGCTTGATAGACGTACTACCCAAAAGCGAGGCGAAATTCAATGACATGATTTATTAATTTTTCCTGAACGTTTTTATTTGTAAATGTGTACTTAGATGAAATACCTCACATCGACATTATATTTAATATACTATTTTCACAATCTAAATAAACGGCAAATAAATATATAATAATAAATATATTTTGGCAAATAAATAATACATATTCAAATATGAATTAGAAAGATACACATATAAAATCAATTTTATCGAAAAATATTGTTGTTGCACCACCGGGATTCGAATTTGGATCTCTTTCCTAACCGGGGAAGGTGCATTATCCAACTATGCTACAGCGACAATATTTTTAGCGACAAATTTTCGAACCTAGATGTTACTTTTTTGATGTTAATACATTTAATCGTTTCATTATTTGAAAGAGCCATCAACCTTATTTTTACAGAATCTCAAATACCTTTGAGTAGCTGATAGCAGACGCCAGAATTATTAATTCGTTTTTATTAAATTTTGGACACATGTTACAACTTTATTATTAGGAGAACACATTCTTATTGTGAAGTTGTAATTATTCAGAACATGGATCTGTGATATTTTAAATATTAATTAAATATATTAATTCATATATTTAATTCATATTTAAAATATCACAGACCTATATTCAATTACACATCTATACAGGATGTTCTAAATGAAAAGTTCACACCTTTGAATACAGCATTACTGAGTTTCATAAAAAAAATATTTGTACCTTTATTAAATGCTTAAAAATGTCTTATTGTTTCGACACATTTTTTTGCTACATTACACACCCTAAAGAGAATTTCACACCCTAAAGAGAATTTCTTCGTCAAATTTTAAAATCAAGTCATAATTTATAACGCATACGAAAATAATACCAGAGCAAGTGATGGAATGAGACGACCGTTTAGCGAGAAAGACAAATCTTAGAAATCTATGATATTAAATAAATATTAAAAATATGATATATGAAACATCTAGTATATGTATTGGCTTGGCTCCACCCCCCTCAAATTTATATTAAACTTTTGAAATGACCAAATAAATATTATATATTTGTTACCACGGCAGTTACATATATTATTCAGAATCCATAAACGTTTCACTTTCCTTTTTACACTTCTTATAAACTCATACGGCTCATACATATCTAGTACCTACCTAAGTTCAATTCGAGTAGCTTGTTGGTTTAGTGCTTAAGACGCTGGCCTAGTGATCTAGTGGCCGGGGGTTCGCGTCTCGTTCCAGGAGACCAGCAAGCTAGTCCTTATTTCATCTCACGAGCGTTTAGTTTAGTTAGAAAATAGTAAGAATATTGATGTGACGTGTATTCTGTGTACGCAAGTCTATTTAAAAAGAATCTGAGCAACCGTTTCCAAAATCTGAAAAGAATAATGGGATTTATATTGTCTACGTAATCCGTTACATATTTAGATAAAAAATTTCATATATTACAGTTTCGGGGTGTCCTTCTCACGATCGAAGAAGGTGACATCTTTTTCTAGTATTGCTATCAAAATCCACGTAAAAAAATCAAATCAAAATATGATTTAAATTTATGAAATTATTCACTTCCGTCAGTAATGACTTTCGAGTTATGTCTAATGATGTACGGCTAAAAATGTTGCTATACTACTTAATGATCATTTGTAAATTATCCTCGATTAGAAGCAGTACTTTATAATGATTGAACAATGTATTTTTTATTGTATTTGAGTGTTTCGGTTTTTATTTTTACCAATGTTAAAACAGAAAAAAAAACTAGTCGCTGATGAAATTGTAAGTAAAAAAAAACAAATAATTATACTAAATTAACTTTGTTTATAATAACCACTTAATGAGTAATATAAAACATCAACCGGTTTCGGAAAACATCATTTTATTCTTCAGGATGTCAGATTAGTTATGATCTTTAGAAATAACTTTTTTTAATGTTGTGATTTTTTAGAACGTGTAGTTTATTGATAACACCGGTCAACACCAAAATCATGCCGTTGAAAAAAATGTCATTATATATTTTGGGATGATGATAGGAATCTAGAATCCAAAATATTTCAGCGCTGAAAAATATGAAATTTTTTATTTTATGTATTTATTTCAATATCATGTTATTGTCCTTAAATAACATTCCGTTTTAAATTATGATTTTTAAATCAGAAGATCTAATAATCAAAATAATCACTCCTTGAGTATCGCCAGCGTGCCTGGCACGTTCACGCTCATGTCAACTGATGAAGTGTACAATAAAATACAATTAAAATGTACCATATTACAGAAGAAAAATGTTAGGAAGTTTGAATTTATTTTTAATGGACGATGAATAATCTTTTTGCATAACATTTTTTAGAATAATTTACAAGCTCTTCGTTGGTTTAAGCTAGATGATAATTTGTTCAGCATATTTAAATTATATTCTAGTAGAAACCGAGATCTCAGCGAGAACCGATTGTATAATTACAAAAATTTACAGAAGCAGCCCTCTGACTGTTTTAAGGCGTTTTTATCCATTTATAATTAATTATTTTCATAGACAAGGGGTGCTCCTTTAACCTAACATTTGATCCTAGTAACTTTTCCCATCCTGAAATGGAAATTCTGAAATAGCTAACACTTTAATTAAGAATTTAGGGTTGCAAAAGAAAATAATGAATCTGTTCCTAAAATTTTAGAATCCAATTACTAATTAGGTACATTGATATGTATTTTCTTGCGTGAAAACCTTTTATCTATCAATGTGACATGTGTCAGTTTGAATTCATACTACTTATTTTTATTAATCTCCAATAATCATAAATAATTAAAAATAATAAATTTACTATCCTTATCAGGGATGAGCAAATAATACTTAAAGTTTAAATCAATAATCAACATTCCCAATTGCAATTACTAAAGAGGATCGAGTATCCTAAAACCTTAATCAGTAAACCAATTCGTGATTCTATATACTTATATCACAACCACATGTCTTAATAATGTGTGAATATTTTTATAACTTATCCTCATCAAATCACAATCACAACAGTGATTCGGTAGTAATAGTTCATCTTACTTATCACTAGTCCTTACGGTGCATTGCCAATTCAGTGTTTTCATGTCGGAGGTGACAAATTGTATTTTTTTTTTTTTAAATTGCTGTTTTCTTTATAAATACTTTGAGTTTTTTAAATAAATTTCAGGGGAAGTATAAATTTGTGGTGTGAGAACATTCGTCATGCAGAGTCCAACAACAAAATAAAGAAGCAGTGATCAGCTCCATCCGATATTATAATAATACTCTCAATGAACAAATAGTTAAAACAGATTACTGCGTACTTAAGAAATTGGACCAGTAGAGGAAAGTTAATTTCTATTATATTTATTCTCGATTATACGCATGTTATATAGATTAGTTTTTTGAGTATAAACTACACGGATTCTGAGTTCCAGTTGCTAATGCAAGACGACTTCACAAAGGATCGGTATGGACAAGACATCAAATCAATATTGTTCAGTATTTATAACAGGACCAGATCGCCGATCGCCGTGCACGTGTGGATGCTTCATTAGGTTTACTATATCTGTGTACCTCCCCCCCCTTTCTCATTATCATTACCACAGAGCACGTCTTTTTGGTGTGTGATCTATGACTTGTGAACTATCGTAAGTGTGAATGTCCTGCTATGAGCTCGTCACACTGACTTGAATTATATAGTGTTTCGGTTTCTCGCAGTCGTGATTTCTGGTTGGTCCTTGAGTTCTTATTGTTCTGTCTCTATACCAAATTCCTACCACCCTTCCTACATATCGTTTTCTCACCCACTTGTCTAAACAAATACATAACGCGCTTATTAACAAAAGTTACAAAATATGTATATTTTAAAGATCAAGGTAATGCACTGCTCGCGATTGGATCACGGTATGGTCGGGATTCCGGCTAGTCAAGGAAGAACGTCTGTCGGGGCTGTGAGCTGTGAGCCTCGAGGATTGAATCAATTAAGGAAGACGATAAATAAGCAAATCCTTTTTTTGGTTTGGTGTCGGATCTCGAATTCGAGGATCCCTCGCCATTCCCACTTAGTTTCAGTGAGATGGCAAAGCTGTGCATTTGAATAAGTAAACCCAAAATGAGTTAGAAAGACACTATAAATAAAGATCTATTTATTCTTGGCGTCAACAATTGGAGGGAAGTAGTCTAGTGCAGAGACTGGTCTCTATTCACACCTCGTGTTTTGCAACTCCGTTAATCTGTCCTTAGAGTGTGACTCAAAACATTTTGTGTCTCGTCCACTGTCCCTCTTCTGGGAGTGTTTTTAATGACTCGATCCCTGAGTGACTGCCATGAACTACTGTACCTTCATTTACCATCTACTTGATTGTTTAACTCATATATTTGCACATCTCTGTCTTATGCTGGATCTTAAGTAATGACATATACATTACTGCTATGTTGTGTTATGTAACATGATATTTTTTAAAATTAATTTCAAATATAACTATGTAATATTATTACGTTTTTGTATGGATTTATATTTATACGATTTATATTTAAAAATATAGCACTGAAGAGATGCTAAAGGTCAACATTTTTTAACTTTTTCAAAATTGCTAATAATCCCATTAAATTTTTTAACTATTTTTCTATACTGAACAATATATTACATTAAAGTCGCATTAGCATTGATGAGTGCTACTAGCTTCTAAAGCAATCCCGGGTAAGGGTGCCCCCAACTCCTACAAGCTGTCTTCTTTAAAAAAAAAGTGCCGAAACTAGTAAAGGCCTGGATCCATTCGGGATTGTACAGCCAAGGATAATGAGAAAAAATGAAAAATATAAATTATTATTTCTAAAACAACTGAATTGCTTTGATCTTAAGACCTATATACTGTCGCCAGACTACTCTGTCTAGCCGAGCTACGAAAGCTACTATCATATTTACCCTTTGTATATTTTCGGTAATTTAATTTTCTTTGGTTTTAAAATCAGTCAAATTGGTTTAGGTACAACACAAAGTGAAATCTGCTATATTTTTATCGTAACAGGCGAAGTTGCGCGCCCACGCTTGGTACAGGGGAAAATTCATTCTCGCCCTCTCAATAAACATACCCAACATTTGTGATGAAAAATGTATAAAGGACGTGGCTAAAAGATATTTTAAATTCGATGAGAAATGTACTCTTCAAAAGGTAACAGCAATGAATTTAATGTATTTATTTATTATTAATTAGAACACATTCTTATTGTGAAGTTGTAATTATTCAGAACATAGGATAAAATCAATTTAATCGAAAAATATTGTTGTTTCTACCGGGATTCGACCTTGGATCCCTTCCAATCCGAGGAACGTGTATTAACCGATTATGCCAAAGCACACAGTACATTGACAAAATATTTTCGAACCTATATGTTACACTTTTCGAATTGATACATCTATCGTTCCATTGTTTGAAAACCATCTAAAAAATAATGTAGATGTAGAACGCGTCTCGTAAAATAAAAAAAAGTACATTATTAAAGATTCTAGGATATAAAAATAAATTTTATATTATGAAAGACCCTACATAATTCTAATCGTTATTACCCGGATTAGCGTAATATTTGTATTAATTAATACTTATTATTAAAAATTGCGACTTATTTGTGTACAACATACATTGTTTGTTCAATACTAAATATTTTCTTACTGAACCTATGTAAATGTATTTTTGGCATATTTACATCTGACAAATTTTCTACATTTTTCAAACAATTTCTGTTGACTTCGAAAGGGACTGTTGACCTTTTATATGTAGATTTGCTAACAGATTAAACATTTTGTTTTCATGGTGTATTCCAACGTCATTTCGTATTTAGTATGGTATTTGCGTATACGTGTTCGTCAATTATTATCTATCGAGCGAGAGAGTTTGCATTTTTTGGGTAGATTATTACCAATATTGAATGAAATAAATTTATTTCTGTTGAGTTTCGGCTGTGATAATTTATAAAGATAGTTATTTAATGTATATTTTTGAGTACTATTAATCAAACATTTTAAATACCCGTTGTTCGAAGGTTATAATATTTTAAGCAAAATCGAAAACAGAATACGATATGGAGAAACTAAAAAATTTACCTTTTTTGAAATAATGAATTGTTCTCAAAATTAGAATACTTTTCCTCACATTTTTTTGGTACCTAGTACACCTATTGTAAACATTGTTAGCATCGTCGGTAACATCATAACCTAAGTTTGTGCCTACTGGACGCTACTGGCATGATGTATACTATCATAAAGAAAATTTATATATTTTGCATAACTTGTTTACATGTTTATATTATTAAATTATGGATTAGTTGTATTAATTATTACAGACGGCAGTAGGAGAAAAGCCGATGTTACTTTACTTATTTATTTATTTATTTACCAGATGACATACATATTTTTGTTTTAATAATGAATATATTATAACATAATAAACATAAGACACAATTAATACTCGTAGTTTATTGTGTGGGGTGGAGCAGACTTCACCTCCGATATATACAGCGTTGTCCTGGCTACTTTGCTAGACTGAAGTCTGTGTTAAAGTAGCCAGTGTTGTGGTGTTATTTAAATCATCTACAGGAATAAAAAGAGAAATAAAAAAAATATGTATAAAAAATAAAAAATATGTAGTGGGAGTGTTGTACGACTAGTGAATTATTAGTGTAGGTATTGTATAAATTATGTTAGAATGTTGGATAGCCATACTTCTGATTCATCTCTACCTGATTGGATCATATATTGGGTCCATATTTGTGTAATATTATTGGAATTAAACGATTTCTAATTGGTACTGAGTGTGTTGTATAGTTTCGGAGCTAAGAACGTGTAGAATCTTTGATAAAATGTCGCTGTTGCTCTCGGAACTGGCGGGTAGATGTTCGTTGTTTGTCTTGTGTTGTGTCGATGATTTATTGTTTGGGGTGACTTGTTGTTAGCATAGAAATATTGAACGAGTCTCAACATAAAGATTTGTATTATATCTAGGACATAATTGTTATTATTTAGCGCGAATTATTGTATATTTAACTGCTTTTTTACAATTATCCTTATTAATTAATCAGTTACATATGCAAGATAATAATAAATGTTAAATGAAGTGAAATATTTTCTATAGGGCTCAGCACCAATCAACTCACTAGAAGAACTATGTGAAATTTTGCATACCAACTATTGTATAAATATACAAATGTTTTGCGCATAAAATTACTAGAATCATATTTTGCTTTTTGATTTCAGGATAACTTTGCGAGTGAAATAAACATCAACGCAATGACTCACGATTTATTGGGAGACTCAATTTTGTACGGAAAATACAAGATGTTGAGCGATTTCTTTGTTGGCAAAAATACAATTTTGTGCGTCAAAACGGTCGTAGTAGCTCTACCTATTAAGTAGAAACTGGAGTAAATATTCCACGCCAAATTCGACGACATTAACAAATAACTATCTGCTTGATCCACCATGTGAGGCATCACGAAATAAACACATGTCTAATACGAAAATAAATTATTTTAGTTAATTATTTGTTATATGTGTGTTTTAAATTACTGCTGAATCTACATGTATGCGTGCATACTAGAAATTTTTTAAATAATCAATACAAATATTTTTTTACATAAACACTTGAGTTTTATTATTTAATATCGATCCAAACTGTCTGCTTTAAAAATTTAATAAAATTTCACAAATCTTCGGTGAAAAAACTTTTTTTATAATTTTAGCTCTCTTTTGTTTATTTTAGAGTGCTGAAATCAAAGATAGCATTTAAAATGTTGTATCATCTACCATTTTTTCAGTCTATTTTTGTAGTATTAATATGAGTATGACGCGCTTGTGGCCTAGTGGTCGGGGGTTTAAGCCTCGTTCCAGGAGGCCATCAAGTTAGTTCTGCTGTTATAGCACAGGCGTTTA
This sequence comes from Eubasilissa splendida, assembly GCA_031772225.1. Classification (NCBI taxonomy): domain Eukaryota; kingdom Metazoa; phylum Arthropoda; class Insecta; order Trichoptera; family Phryganeidae; genus Eubasilissa; species Eubasilissa splendida. Next base: position 6,569,241 of record CM062862.1, read on the forward strand.
GCTTAGTTTGAAAATTGTCAGAATATTGATGCGACACGTAGTCTGTGTGCGCATCTATATTAAAAAAATGCTTTCTTCTTTCTTCAGAATGGACTAAATAGCCACCAAGAAGATCTCATGAACATGAGAGCAAAAATAATATTGACAAAGGTCAAATATGTTATTTTTCATTAAAACATTGCCAAAAACTAAAAACTACTTTAGTTAAATCTATATGAAATGAATTACCATATCTCTTGGAAGCCAAGCAGGCATTTTTGTTGGCCTGGGCTTAAGAAGACCAATGTCGAGAATGAGCAATGACCAAGAAAAGAAGCTTGTTGGTGTAGTGGTCAAGACGTTGGCCTAGTGATCTAGTGGTCGGGGGTTCGCGCCTAGTTCCGGGACACCAGTAAGTTAGTCCTATTTTCATAGCACAAGCGTTAAACTTATTTGGAAAATAGTAAGAATATTGATGTGACATGTATACCGTGTACGCGTGTCTATTTAATTTAAAAAAAAAAAAAGTTAAATCAAGACTTCCTCTCAAAGGAGTCTTGGAACATTATTAGACCACAATATTTGTGGGCGAACAATGTACCGGACATTTTTTTTTAAAAAAAAACAACGGATTTCCTTTAATTAAATTTCTAGGAAATTATAAAGACCCAAACATTTTTGAAAATACACCGCAAAAGTTCAGAGGCTTCTTAATGAACACAAATATCATTGTTTGAACTAGACATTCATCATTTTTTTGACATTCAACAACAAATCCTTCAAATAATTCTGAGAAACCTTTCTCAAGAATAAACAGGGTAATTGATATGCATACTTTACGTAGTCGGAAATAATAATTAAATTGGTAGGGGTGTCTTTATATATTATTATTTATTTATATGATATATTTTTTTAGCAGAACACGTTATTGTTTTGAAATGCTGCTAATTCACAATAAAAATGTATGAATTGTATCAAAGTTTATCCAAATTTAATAAAAATAAATTTATATAATTCTGGCGTCTCCTAACGTGTATTATTACTCTTAGGTATTTAAGATTCGTAACAATATTAAGTTGGTTGCTTTTAAAACATGGAATAGTTTGGTCAGTCTACTGAAGAGCTTTTCCGAACCGCAATAAACAACCAACGTCCGTTGAACGGATAGAGCACAAGAATACGAAGGTAGCTAAGATTTAACTGTTGGAGGTTTACTTTATAGTGTACCAATCATTCCTCGAAGAATTATGAATAAATATGAATTAAAGATATACATATAAAATCAATTTTATCGAAAATTATTGTTGTTGCGCCACCGGGATTCGAACCTGGATCTCTTTCCTAACCGGGGAAGGTGCTTTATCCAACTAAGCTACAGCGATACTATTTTAGCGACAATTTTCGATCCTATATGTTACCTTTTTGATATTAATACATTTAATCCCGGTGGCGCAACAAAAATATTTTTCGATAAAATTGATTTTATATGTATATCTTTATAATTAATATATTTAATTCATATTTAAAATATCACAGACCTATGTTTTGAATAATTACAACTTCACAATAAGAATACTACTACACTAAATTATGAATAATCCAATAATTACCAATCATCGTACAATCGAACATTATCACAGACACAAGAACTGTTTAAAAGACTACTTAATCACTACTAAATATGCTATTGACATAGTAGAACAAAGCCATTATATTTCTGCTTGTCATTGTAGATATCAAACATTTAGACCAAGTTCATAAAGTGAACGATTTATGGAATGGCTCTCTTCCGCCAGTATGAAAAGGCCTCCAATGAAAACTAATGACTCATTATAGGTTTGTAATGAAAGCTTTTTGCTTAATATTGTATGTCCTGGTCAATGTTGAATTGTTCAGGATTACTAGTTTATAGCAATGGCTGCACGGTGTCTCTTGTTATACCTGTGCATTTGGACATTGGTCAAATATGTCAATCTTATGACGATAGAATACGGTCCCGACAGTTTCGTAAGTGGAAACATTTTTTTCTCCAAGTCTATTAAAATAATTAATACAAATTTAATTAATTAATTCGAAAGATATACTGATAAAATATTTGGTTACTACAGGAATTCGAACCTGAACCTTTTCTTATCCGGGAAAATGTTATTATTGTTATTTACGACTAATTTGTCTTGTTTGTTTTGTATATTTTATAATTAAAACATCTATTATTTCATTTTTAAAAGCAATCAACTTTATACTGCGATAAATCCCAAACACCTTTGAGTAATATATGATGTCTGTCTGTCTTAGTAACACTTGTAATATTTTTTAGAACATTTAATGTTGAACAAACAATTGTCAGATGATATCCTGATTTTCCAAGGACACGATGAGTTATTTATTATTGTTTTCCAAATTAAAATACGTATAAATATAAACAAATCTAATTTTCTTCTTCTGCTATTTCATTATCTAAAATATAAGATGACATATAAAATGTAAGAAACAAACTGCTAGTACTAATTATGAACCATACCATATAATACTTAAAAATACTATTAAAATATCACATACCTATGTTCTGAATAATTACAACTTCACAATAAGAATGTGTTCTCCTTAATAATATATAAGTTGTATCGATGTGTCCAAAATCTAATAAAAATCAATCGTTAATTCTGGCGTGTTCTATTGGACTACTCAAGGGTATTTGAGATTCCGAAAAAATAAAGTAGACGGCTTTCAAATAATGGAACGATAGATGTATTAATTTGAAAAGTGTAACATATAAATTCGAAAATAGCATAGTTGGATAATGCACCTTCCCCGGATTAGAAAGAGATTCATCCCGGTAGTAACAATATTTTTCGATAAAATTGATTTTATATGTATATCTTTCTAATTAAATACATATAAATAGAACTTAAAAATACGTCTAAAAGAGATTTAATTATCATCCATATGGTCAATAATGACTGAGGATCTCCATAAACTCCCTGTAGATCTTAGTGCTATCACTAGAGAAGTGCCGGTTGCTTTTTCTACTTGGCCGATCAATGACTCTTCGTTCTAGGACGTAGCCCACCACAACAAGCTTATCTACCAAGCTACTTTCCCTTCTCACAAGATGTCCAAAAAATTAAAGAATTCATTTCAGACAAATGGTTGAGAATCTGTTCTTAATGTTCAGTTCCTTCTGAATAGAGGGTCCACCGACTATTGGTCCCACGACAATTGATCCTCCGATAATTCGTCTCCATCAATTGATCCCCTAGACTAAGACGTGAGCGGACGGAACGGATCCCAGAAGAAGGAAGCCTCAGCGCTCTATAGATACCTCTTCGGACTTCTCGAGAGATGAGTCTCTAAACATGAATGCCGGGAGATTGCCATTTCACACCACCTAGCGTGTGTATCCTAACGAAAGGACGAGAGGGAGATTTACATCAAAAGACGTCATCTTGCACGGACTACGTATTATTAACACATCTAGCTGATTTGTTCCTGGCTCTATTCGAGATGCATTGTTCGAGACACCGAGGATCATTAAACTAAACTATTCATCACTGTCACATGTCGTATGCCCTCAGACGCACCTAAAGGATGGTAATTTTCCTGAGAATCGTACTGACATGTCACAATCAATCACAATTAATTACCTTCAGTGGTGGACGCGGCCACGGATTGGCCATTTTCCTACCGATACTGAACAGCAGCATATTGGAGATACAAGGACCTCGGCCGTGCATCTTGGATGAGTCATAACAAATGATATTGTTCACTGAGACATCGGCCGAATCTAAATTTTGGATCCTCATCATGATCATTACCTTTTGAACGCGTTGGGTGAGAGGGCTCGGGGTTAAGCACCCGTCGTCTACCGCGAATAGGCACCAGGCGTACGGGTATCTTAATCTGGGGTTAGGGGAGCCGAGCGAGCGCAACAGACTGGTGTCCAGAGAACTTATCATAATCACGGAACATATTGACCAAGCGAGGCATTTAGCATGTCGCATGTTGTTTCACATGTCCACATAATTTATGAACAGCTAGGCGACGCCGCGAGGCGGCCACAGTCACGAGTATAAATCTACGACAAGGTTGGTGTCCTATATATAATTCCTTCCACACTCTTATATTTCAGAATTAGGAATAATGAATTGAAGACTAGTAGAATTAATGCCATAACGAGGGCGTCCGGGTATCGTACTGCATGATCAGAGGGTTCCGTTATTTAATCGCGTACTATAAGATAATCGGTATATTTATTTTAACAATTGCTCTATAGGTATTTGAACGGCTATGATATTTGGATATTTGTAAACTTTGGATATTTGATAATTGAAAACGCGGGTTAAAAGAATCAGGATTATTACGGACATGACATGGGGTTTTCGTAACTATAAGATCGATCTCGTTGGCCAAATTTAGATATTAAGCGTAAACTAGTATTAAGCGTGAAAATGAGAGATCTTCACACAGGCGACGGGGGTAGAAGAGATAAAAATTAGAAATAATATAATAAACCAGCATTTTAATTAGTAGGGAAACATCGAATTCATCACACAATTTATGTGTAAAGCGCCCTTGAGATTAAAGTTTTTACGAAAATGGCGCTATACAAATTATCCATTATTATTATTATTATTGTTCCCTTACACATTGAACCCCCCAGAAATTGATCCCCCGAACAATTAATCCTCCAAAGTGTCTTCAATGTGTAAAGGCAAAGGGATCAACTGTCCGGGGGATTGATAGTGATGAATTTTAGGGGTATCAATGGTCGAAAAATCAATAGTCAGTGAACCAGAATAGAGACATCGTCTCATCGTCCATGGTATGCGCTCCATTTGTCTCCAGCACTACATCTCAAACGCATTACTCCGTCTTCTTTACCTTGCCTTCCAGGTTCATGATTCCACACCGTATAAAAATATAGAATGCACCAGAGACATTTTTTAAGTCTGGGTATATTTTCGCCAAGGTTAGATAATGAAATTAATTTGAAAAAATTCCCTCTTCTACTCCTTTTTATTTCCCACTAAACTTACTAGAACTATCTATATTTATCACAGCCTATTCTGCTAATTGACCACAAGTTTGTTAAAGACAGGTCGACTGCGATAAATTGGGTGTTTTATTAAAATTATTTAATGAATACCCCACGCTGAAAATGTCCAAGTGGACAGTGTCTGTATTGATTTAAGCGAGACTTTCGACAAAGTGTCAAATAAATTATTACTCAAAAAAACTACACCACTTAGAAATGCGCGGGAATATGCTAAATTGTTAAAAAAACTATTTAAAATTCAGATTAATTTAATCTGAAGTTTATCACAGGACCTGTATTAATAAAATTTACATTTTAATTTTTGTCGAAAGCTCGAAAATGTATAAGAAAATCACAAGCTTTCATAGACCACCAAATATATCGACATGAACTAACGCAAATTTCTTGCCTCAATATTTTCATTTTGGTATCACCCGCGTTGTCTCTTTGCAATCAAATAGCTCCGCGACTTTTTTTAAAAATATGAGTCAAATGGAACGAAAATTTAAACGCTGACAATATAATATGCATTAATGTAAAAAATACGTCTTGATTACACAAAGATTTCATTTTTTTGAAGAGTAAATACTTTTTCTGTTTCGTGAATGTACCATAAACTATCAGATTTATGCTTCCACCAAGAATGTTTGTAGAATACCCCTCGTTCCGCAACTAATGTTTCAAAACCCTCTCCTATATATACACTTTATTTCATCTCTATTCATTTACTGCGCTGTGCATCATCATCGCCTCTCTATTGACGGGTACAGGCCTCTTCCAAGAATCACCAATCATTTTTGTCTTCAATTTTCCTCATCCATCTATTGCACGCCGTTCTTCGGATGTCATCTCTCCATCAAACTTGAAGATGGCTAACCATTCCATTCCAGAATCTTACTTCCCTTTCGTCAGTCATCTTTTTGACACATATGTTCAGCCCGTTGCCACTGGAGCTTGCAGATTTTTGGGCAGCATCCATTTACTTTGGTTTTTTACAAGGAAATTTTTATAAAATTCTAGATGTCTGCGCATTGTATCGGTACATGTTATCCGGTCGGTACCGGCATGCGACTCATGAAGCTTAGTTTAACACCCAGGTATATCTGCAGGCTGTGTTTAGGGGCCGTCAGCGGAGATGATAATTGTGGAAACACAATCCTAAATTAACTACACAATCGTTACGAATACAATTGTTTACAGCTTAATATCAGTTAATCTAGTATTGTAACGTTTATGTCATAATTCATTTTCTAAAATCGGCCTTAAGATATACCTCAAAAACGTCCAGTATACTTTCATAGTTAAAATAATATAATTATAAAATTATTTTATCTTTGGCATAAATTATTCACAATCACAATCCTCATGATCTGATGTTGCTTGATTTTATTTTAAAATGCAGTAGTCTGATGTAGATTTAATAATGATGGTTCATCTGCCATCATCGGTGTATTATTTGATTGAAATATAACTTTCAATTTCCTAATATACGATTTTGTTAGCTTCAAAACATCTTTCAATGTTGATAAAAAAAAAAAAAATTTCCCTATCCTTTTATTTGAGAATTTAATTAATTAATTATTTTATTTTTCCACAAGTGAATGAGAGAGATGTTTAAAGGTGAGTAGGTAATGCTGACATTGGAAACTCATTTCTTATGTTTCTCCGATGAAGCTGCCGGTGAAAGTCTGATACCCCCCTGTCGTACTGTACTGTACATATTACCGTACATATATACTGTATTGTCATTATAATTGATTTCAGGGAAAATATAAACTAGTGCTCCTAAAAAATAAGACGTGTAAGGGTCCGAAACAAAACAAGGTGTCTGTAATCAGCTCTATACGAATTTTCAACAACGCTTTCAATGAACAAGTGTACAACATAGATTACAGCGCTTCTGAGAAAATAGGTCCAGTGCAGGCAAGTATTTTTTTCTACATCCCGTATCATGTCCTATTTATTTATTTATTTATTTATTGTGATGTATTTAAGTTCGCCGGTTGATTCAGCTGAACTGTGATGATTATTTAAAAGTAATTACTGGTAATTATGAACAATAATTATTTACCGATGCAGTGAGGAGGTGAAGAGCATCCTGTTTAAATCGTTCTTCACCAGCATGTATACCTGCGAGCTCTGGTCGAAATACAAGCAAGTGTCGTATAACCGTCTCCGAATTCAGTACAACAACGCATACAGAATACTGTTTGGATTGGCGCGTTATTGCAGCGCATCTACAATGTTTACCGAAAGCCGTATACATGGATTCGCATCAACTTTCTGGTGCAAGCGGCGCTCTCATGGAAATCTGGTTCCCTGACCAGGGAAAGGTAACGCCTATAGAATAGCTGCATATACAAAAATGACCGTGACTGAAGTAGTTATATATGTAATATTTATATTTTGTGTGCGTATATGTGTAAACTTTTTTCTTTTTATTAACTTTTTTTAAAATTTATTAATATTTTCTTTGATTTCTTTTACTTTTTATAGCATTATATTTATTTCATAACTTTAATGTATAACATAATATGTATTATCTCTATGGCGAATCGGGTTAAAAAAAAACCTGATCATGCTGAAATAAGCAAATTATTATTATAATTATAGTTATCAATACAGAATTGAAGCTACGAGTGTGGCTGCCAAAGGAAAATAAAACGAGAGCCCCTTCAATGCGCGTCTTCTCTTTTATAGCCTTGGGCACCTCCTTCCACTCATACTCGCGCTGGCTCAGGTTCCCGGAGATCAGCACGCTTAACATCCAAAACAAATCATATTTATAAGTACACCACATATATGTATGTATGGTATATATGTATCATTAGCGTATATGAACAACGTAAGTCTGCGTATTGGACTAGAAAGTTATCTGGACCATGTCTATAACCCTGCTCTACTAGTTTAGAGCTTTTCAGTGCTATTTCACTCATTTATCAGAGGTATTTTATTAACCATATATATTATCAATCCCGATGATAGCAGGGTGTAATCGGTTGCTCAAAACGCGTCAAGAGAGTTGTCGAAGTTTGGGCGGGAGCTACTGGATCGTCCTTCATACAGCCGTCAGACTGTCATTTTTTACAGGAATTTTTTGTATGAAAAATACACGCAGACCTATGACAGCTCCATAGACTGGTTCAAAGAATAGGTGACAAATTTATTTGAGAAGTGGATTATCAAGCTCATCTCTCAGTCTCAAAAATGCTTCAACGTCATTGGCGATTACATTGGAAAGTAATTTTAAACATATTTTTCATTAATCAAGTTTTATTAGGAGAACACATTCTTATTGTGAAGTTGAAGTGACTTCAACTTTACAATAAGAATGTGTTCTCTTAATAATAAAGTTGTATCAATGTGTCCAAAAATTTAATTAAAAATAAATTGATAATTCTGGCGTCTGCTATCGGATTACTCAAAGTTATTTGAGATTCTGTAAAAATAAGGCAGACGACTCTTTCAAATGTATTAAAATCAAGAAGGAAACATATAGTTTCGAAAATTTGTCGCTAAAAATATTATCGCTGTTGCATAGTTAGATAATGCACCTTCTCCGATTAGGAAAGAGATCCAGGTTCGAATCCCGGTGGCGCAACAACAATATTTTTCGATAAAATTGATTTTATATGTATATCTTGTTAATTGTTATGATTTGACAGCAAAATGATTCTTACTTTATACATAGATACGGAACGAAGTACTATTAACAAAAATATAATAAAAACAATTAGAAGTGGATTTTTAATTTATCCCACTAATAACTATTTATGTAAAAATAACTATTTTACTCTTGCATGCCTGCCCGCAATGGCCTGCTGCGGTATCATATTATTTCACGAAGTTCCAAGTTCATTAATGTCCTTACGAAAGACTTAATTTTAGAATATATGCCTGCAACCGAGTTTCACCAAATAGCTTTATTTTCTCAAGTCGTAATATTTTTGACCATTTAAAACTTTTGATATAAAACATACATTGTAATGGATATTCCCATTGGTCGCTTACTTCATAACGGAAGTATAGCTAATGTAATCGGTTGAACAGTATAATATAAATGGTTTCAATTAAATGTATCGCTGTCAGCTTGGCAGGGAGAAATTGGTGTTTGTGAACAACACATCTAATTTTCATATACATACATGTATTGAACATAATAATAAAGATAATTACAACAATATTTTATTTATTAATGAAATAAGTACACGGAAGACATGTCAAATCAAATTTTTATTATTTTCACATAAAAACTGATAAAATTATATATTTTAAATAAATGTATTTGGTGGACTGTACCCATTTAAATTATTTTTTAGTAGACGCAACCTGAATTGGAGTAAGAAAGGAATAATGTCAGAAAGGATCTGTCGTACCTTGATCTCAGCCCTGGGTTGGACGGTAATTTACACCTTCGGTTGACTCGCACTGTTATGGTGAAGAACTGAGATATCGCTGCAGTTCACGATACTGTAGAAAACCGTTTTTTTCGTGGTACATATTTTACAAACGACAATACTCTCGACGATCAAAACACAAACGTGTTGACACATCCGCGTTGAAATGCAATCGGTCCGATCGGTCGAAATTTCTAGGTACCCGTTGGCCAGAAAGGGATAGATAGATTAACGGATTATGGAACGACGGAAAGAAAGAGCAAGGTAATATTCGACTTGCGTCAACAGTATTAGCTAGAGAGAGATGTTACACGAATGAACAATATGACGCACGAATGCCTCAGTCTTGCAATAGATCCAATCACACCAAGCCTTATCTGCAGTAGTAAACAAAAGATTCTTGCAATTCTTCGGCTAATGTGTCAAAACATAACGAAATTATCCTGGGCGAAGAAAACCAGAAAGAATGCAGTAACGGTGGATAAATGCGATGCATCTAGCTGGAGTCCCAGGATCGAGACTAGTGAAGGTGCATTACGAGCTGAGTCTCATCTGATTGAGGCCACCATATGTCAATACTGACATGAAGGAAGAAAAAGAAAGATCAGTATTTTGTTAACGTGTACTTTTTCGAAGTTGCATTCTGAGACTTAGAACACACTCAGATTTTTTTATAATAAAGAATTTTTTGAGGTTAGTGATTATGGGTTAATGGATATTTGTGTGTGTTGATTTACGAGTATGTTGACTTCAGATAATAAGGATCTAAAGACTGACGAATATGAATATGATTGGATGTCCCAATAATCACCCAAAACCCTCGCATTCGTTTGTAACGCGGAGTCTATTTATATGAAAATATGACGATATATATGGATATGTCTGTGTGACAGGTGGTAGGTTACTAAAATTTTAAACTATTTATGAATTGTACAGAATTTATTAAAGTTACTTATACAATGAGAAGTTAACTGTACCACGAAGTTACTGCTAAGTGCGCGAATTATTGTTAGATGCGGTTTTTGGAGCCGCTGCCTGAAAGATGTTGATAGCTCGACCCGTCCGAGTGCTGTAAGCCGCTTCTATACTGTTGTTACACATCACGGGTACCCCGTATCTTTATGGTGGGTGTTGTCGCGAATACCGCCTTGCTAGGGCGTTGTCTCTACAAATTAAATAAATTGTTAGCAACACGTCAAATGATGTTAGATTCAGATAAGGAATATATAATTAATTAAAATATTGTTGTGTTTTCATATTTTTATTTTTACAGGCGAAGTTACGAGCGTATGCTTGGCACAATGGAAGATTTCGTCTCTTCTTCTCTCTGAACATTCCCAACATTTGCGAAGAGAAATTTATGAACGATGCGGCTAAAAAGATTTTGAAATATGATGAAAAATGCATATTCCAAATGGTAAATCAAATTAATACTATGTAATATAATACATTTAATTATTCAATCAGTCATTTTTATAGTACAATATTAAATTAAAGATTGAAAAAATATTTTTCTTATATTTATAATATTACTATTGCGTTTTTAAATAATTATTAGTAGACTAAATGATTAACCCGTGCATATATTTTTTAATGTTGCAATCGTCATTAGTTACCTTTTTATCGTCCAATTATCTAATTCTTTAATCCATTGTGTAATTAGTTTCTTAACCTTATAACTGCCAACTCTATTTGAAATGGAAGATACCACACAGGGTAAAACTAGGCTTTAAGAGTCTTAACATATCTATCAACCTGTCATTCTCACATGGAAAAAAGATTTAAATTTTTTTATTTAATCCCTGCAAGTTTGCAAGGTTCAAAAGTGCGTGTTAACACGCTTGTGGCCTGGCATAAATTTTGGCGTGTTAACGCGCTCATGGTATTTATAAAAAAAAAAAAAAAAAATTACTCTTCTATGTATGTATCTTTTCCATTGGCAGTTTTTGACGGTTCTTTGCCCAAATGTAGACGGTATTTTGTAATTTTTAATTTTGCTATATCTCATGGGCTTAAACTGCTGTGTGTTTTGATAGTTTTCGGAATTTTTATATTGGTAGATTAGTACATTTTTTGCACATATTTGTAAGAATGTCGGAACTTCATATTTATTGAATATTTTGTTTGAGCTCGTTCAGATTGGCATTTTGAGTACTAATTTTTTTAAAGCCTTTTGTGCATAGTTGTTTAATATATGTGCAGCCTGCACCTCCCCATCTAATTATGCAATATTCTATTGTTATTTTACAGCGTATATATTTTTTATGAATTTTCGGAATACGGTGGTTCTAATGTTATTTTAACATGGTACATCAATACAGAGTTTTATTATAATGTTTATCTTACTGTTATTCTAAATTATTATAAAACTGTTACGTCATACCGTACACCTCATTTTATATACAAAAGTAAAAATATGATAAGTGTACCCAAGACAAGCGCACACAGTGATAACTGAACACAAGATGACTATACACAGTCAGCTTATTACAATACCGCTGTGGCTGTATTAAATAATTTAATCTAGCTATTTATGTGTTTTTATACTTCTGTAGGTAGGCCTGGCATAAATTTTGAATATATGCATTCTATTTGTGTGGATTTAAAAACAGCAAACAAAAGTGAAATTGCTACTGATGAGAGACAGTTTCGGAATCGGACGGAAACATTTTTCGGCGGTGATATAAAAAAAAATTGTCTATTATTTTTCGCTTTTTGGTTGTGATAAAGTTTTGGAGGCTGGCCAGCAAAGTTTAGAAGCTACAAGACTGCAAGGAGAGCGACCATCAGCCCAGTTTCACAAGGTTGGTGTATTTTAGATTTGCGTGGATTAAATTAATGTATTCAACATTATCAATAGAAAACCCAAGACTAGCTATCGAAGAGTACATACGGCAACATTAGCCTTAACCTAATCTAAATGGAGTTGTAAGCTATCATAATGTAACTAGTGTTATAATAATTTGTTTGCAGTTGTATATGTGTGCGCCTATCTTGTGAGCAGTTATCACGTGTGCAGTTGTCATGTGTGCAGTTGTCATGTCTGCAGCTGTCATGTGTGCAGTTGTCTGCTCAACGGGAAAACATTTGGAAATATAATTTGTTTGTTTAATTTCAGGGTAACAATAGTTTTGAAGTGGGTGTTAATGCGCTGTCGCACGATTTACTAGGCGACACAATGATATATGGGAAATATAAAATATTGTTTAATTTGTTTGTTATCAAGACATCTATTATGTGCACCACTGGCGTCTACGTGGTTCTACCAATGAATTAAATAAAAACTGAAAATATTTCACATCGCCTTAGATGGCTCTGAACAAAAAAAATTACGAAACCACAGTAATTCTCTACTACCACACAATATGCCTGGGCAGATCAAATACCTACACATTAAATCTATCATAAATTTAAAACAATTACTGCAAATTTTAAGTGGTTATGAATATTTACGAATACACTGAATTATGTAAAAAAAAATATAAATTATTCCGAAATAACTTAATAAAAATGAATTATTTAAATTATAAATGAAACTCTTGTGCGTTCTAGCTGGTGATGAGAAAAGTTGCTATTCTTGATTCACTTGTGTGATTGTGATTAATATTCGATAATATCTGTGATTGAAAACTGTGACTGTGATCACAGTTTCTGATATCACAATACACATAAATAAATAAAAACATAATTTTGAGCGTATTTATTTATATTATTAAAACTTCATTTGCGTAAAAACATATTCTAGCATAAATAATTAGTTGGAAATTACTTCACATCTTCTTATAAAATGTTAAAAATATACGAACAAAATTAAGTTAGGTACCATCTAGCTAGCATAGATATTACCAACAAAAACAGATTCCAATTAATGGCGTTAATCAAATTATGAAAAATCCGGTAGATGGCTCTGATTTAAGTGACAACTGATTTTAACAAAATAATTTTTTTAATCACGAATAACGATATTCCCAGATATTCAAACACTGATTGTGAGTGTGACTCAAAGATATCAGTGATTGACTCACGGTTCGTGATTTTAAGCTCATCACTAGTTGTAACAACGTACGCTCGAGATGCATCCAGCGTAAGAATATTCGGAGAAAACATCCCCTGGACCAAGGACATCAAATACTTAAGGCGTAAATGCACGTCACGTGCACTATCCACTTCATACCCACTCATAGACAGAAACAGTAAACTGCCCATTGGCAATGAGCTCTTGCTATACAAAAAATCTTATCAAAAAACTACAACTCCTACAAAGCAAAGCCATCATGACAGTTCTGTGTGCACCAAGCTGATCCAGAATTACTCTACTCCACCATGACACAGGCACCCCCCTAATTAACCACATTATACATATTCATATAATATATTTATACTCGTCTTTATCAAATCCCCATAGATCTTACGGGATTTCAAGGTATTATGAAATCTTCTTTTATATTTGAAACCCTCTCCATCAAGGAATTTACGATTGTAGAATTTTAAATTTAATCATCTGTAAGCTTGATACCCCACGATACGATTTTCACAGCTAATGGTATTGAATTCACTTCATTTTGTTAATAAGGTTATCGATTTTTACCTTGTTCAAGTCCATTAATTCTGCCCCATCTTTTTCCTGCCTGGGTGTAACTTAATCACTTCTGTTACATACTCGTATAATACCTATAGCGTAGTTAATTCCTATAACCGATCTGTTCCGTTCTAAAATAATTAATTGTAACGATTTTTTATTTATGACGCTTACTAATTTACTCACATATATTTATTTCTATTATTAAAAATAAATTTACAAAAATAGTGAAATAAAAAATATCTAAAACTATAAAAATAATGATTACTCTTCAATGGTCATAGCCATTCCAGCACTTATCATTTTCTACTATCTTTATTTTCAAATTATATTTGCTGATTATTAATAAATTATATAAAATGTTTATATATTATATTTGCTGATTATTGAGGAAATATGTAAATATTAGAATATATTAAAGAATTACACAATTACATTAGTACTGGATTTTTACCTATAAAGGCACCGTTATTAAATAAATATCAGATATCTCAAAGAGACGAAGCTATTATAATATATATTATTTTTAATGGAAATGATATATAGAAAATATGAAGCGATGCAATGTAATAAGCTATATACAACTTTAAAAAATATGATAAATATGGAGATTGAGGGGTGAGAATTGGTGAACGTTATATATATATATTAGCTGAAGTACCCAGCGTTGCCCGGGTTTACGCATAGTGAAGAGGCTTCATTTAGTAGGATGGAGATAGTTTTTTTCTAAATCTCAGGTAGACTAATTTACCTCTTATTTGCAACGTCAAGTGTGCAAAATTTCATCAAGAAGTACTGAAATTCTATTTTAAGGGGTGGGAAAGGGAGATGGAAGTGGTTTTTCGAAATTTCAGGTAGACAGTGACCATCCTCTTGAATTTAAAGTTAAGTATGCAAAATTTCATCAAGCTCGGAATAAAACTGTAGATTTGTATAAAAAACAAACAAACCAACATACACTCTTCTTTATATATATAGACAAAGTGATCACTTAAACTAGCTGAATACAGGTCGCAAGCCCTGTAATTACCCCCTATATTTTCTATATATCATTCCATTAAAAATATAATAAAAATAGCTTCGTCTCTATGAGATATCTGATATTTATTAAATATGTCAATGTTTACCTTAGCGTGGGCGAAGCTCAGTGATGCACATATTAAAATACTTACATGTAAATAAATTGGCTATGGCCAATTTATTTGGTTTATGCTTTTAAAATTAGCAATATTATCTTTGTGGTTAAAATTCATATTTTTATTTATTATCTTTGTTTTATTAACCACTAAATTGAGATTAAATACATCTACCTGTTTCGAAAAATACAATTTTCTTCTACAGGATGTCATAACTAACTAAAACATATATTATTGTTTCTTTGTCAGAATATATTTTTAAAAAAAAAAAAAAATTTTTTTAGTACCTAACTCAAATCATTACTTAATACAAATTTACTCGAATAATTTTTAGGAAAAAATTTTAGAATGGAACTCGTAGTTAAATTAGTTTTTTTTTATAATTTTTTGATTAGTTTTACACGCTTTATTTTTCTCCAACGATTCCAAATTATTTAATTTGTGACCAACACCGTTTATATGCAAAATTGACAATCCCAATTTTTCATCAAAACCATGACCATTAAAAGAAACAATAATATAAAAATATAATTTGGTTTAATTTAATAACTGCTGGGAGCTATATTGGCCACTGCACGGCCAATAATGTCCGTCTAATAATATTAAATTTTAATTATGGTACCTACGTCAATTTGGAAAACATATTTTGTTTGATGTTTAAAAAATATTAAGCGGTACACGAGAATATTTGATTAAACGATTCGATAAAATTTCGATTATCCTTGAACTTTATTAATGTCGTATTCGTTATTTGACATTGTTACTCGATGTTGCAAGTAGTTAAAAATAATACCACGCTTGGACTACATAATTCGAAGTACAAGACTTAATTATAGTTTTTTTTTAAAAACAAATAAAATATATTCAATTTCGAATAAAAATTATATGTCGAATTCAAAATGAATTCTTTATTGCGTGAATAATATACATAGAACGCCCACAAGCAGAACAGTCTAAGTAAGCTGGTACGAGATTTCAACAGCTGCGAAGATTATCAGAAATTGAAAACAATGGCGACCGAAATAACGTAGTTACCAGATTTGTTGTCGCGGTCGCAACCGAACAATGACACAAAACTACAAACTACAAGACTGCATAAAATATATTTTAATTTGTTTCTTGAATAAAAGTAGTCAAACGTTACTAATTTCGGGGAGAAAAAAACGAATTTGTTAATACATGTTTTTATTAGCTATCGTTTTGGAAATATACAACTTGTTTTTCTATATATATAATAGTGAAAAGCAAAATTTCAACAATATTATGTTATATTTTTATTTATTATCTTTGTTTTATTAACCACTTGATTGAGTTTAAATACATCTACCGGTTTCAAAAAATACCATTTTTTTCTTCAGGATGTCATAACTAACTAAAACATATATTATTGTTTCTTTACCAGAATCTATTTTTTAAAAAAATAAAAAAAAGGTATTTTTCGAAACCGGTAGATGTATTTAAACTCAATTAAGTGGTTAATAAAACAAAAATAATAAATAAATATATGAATTTTAACCACAAAGTTGATATTGCTAATTTTAAAAGTAATGTCATTTTTAAAAAAAATTATAAAAACGAACATTTATAATTACTATCGGATTTTACTCAAAGGTATTTGAGACGACTTCGTAAATATAAAGAAGATTGCTTTCTAATAATGAATGAATATCAATTTGAAGGTGCTACATATAAGTTCGAAAATTTGTCGTCAATTTACAATGTTGGTGTAGTGTAATCGTTTAATGCATTTCCTCGGATAGGAAAAGATCCAGGTTCAAATCCCGGTAGCTACAAATTGATTTTATCTGTATATCTTTGTAATTGATACATTTTGATTCATTGTGGAATTTTAACATAAATTACATGTTTTTGTTTCTCAAATCTTGTCTATTCTAGACGTACACATATCGATTTATTTTCTATGATTTTGATATTCCAACTATACAACTGTACATCCAAGATATACAAAACTCATTCTTACATTTTGCACATCTTCTTGACAGTAATACGCTGTATCTACAAATTATTTACTCGTATTTTACATGTAAATCTCATCTATCTCTTCCTTTAATATTTTCAACACCCCCCTTGTTCATAATTGCAAGCGTCCAAAATATGTTGACCTGCGACACTCAGGTCGTATCCCTTTTAGTTTTGTTTATCTTCCAGTTGCGTAAATAATTTCGTATTTACATAAATACCAAAAACAATTAAATTACTATTACACTTATTAGGCTACAAATTGCTTTCATTTAATCCAAAACTTTCTGAAACGTAGTCTGTGGACTGTAAAAAATATCGAATGTGTACATTAAGCACACTATTTTTGATGTTTTAAAATTTTATTTGCTAGAAAACTACACTGTTTTGATAGGTATGTAAATATATATTTGTTATTCAAATTTTTAGCTTTAGATACTGTGTAGCTACTGAATTCGTAAATAACAAATGTCATACTACCTGCCGGGATGCGAAAGTACATATTTTTAATTTCAAACATGCGAGTGTTGTGACTTTTCAAATATATAATTTTATTTTTAAATGTCATATCGCAAAGTTGGCGTTTATTGGTACTGAATATAATATGCAATCACCATGATAACTTGTATGACGGATTTGTTACATGTTTTTCTCAGTACGATTTTTTTTTTGAGATGTTTTATATTTTATCAAAAATTATAATTTTATGGTTTTACAAAGTATGTTTATAAATTCTGTTCTTTTTAAAAAAAAATATTTGTGGTTTTATTGATTTAATATATATTTTTATATCTGATGACACACCCGCTTATCAGCTGTGTAGTACAGTAAAATTAAACATAAAACAAACAACAGCTGTCTATTTGGCATCGTTGTCTTTTAAAAATACGAAAGTACTTTACGAAAACAATTAATTATTGAGGAATTATTTCTTGATAATATATAAATGCTATTTGCTTGCAATACTAAAATATGCAATGAATTTTGTGTCGGTAATTTTTGAAAAGTCGTCGGAGTCGTTAAAAAAATGAGTGTGAAAATGGTATAGTTATATTTATTATTATACCTACAGATTAAAAATTATAAATAATGTTGTATATGAATACCGATAACACGTGGTTCCAACAGGACGGCGCTACGTGCCACACAGCACATGCCACGATGGACATTCTGCACGAGCCATTTGAGGGTATGGTTTTCTCGCTCGGCGGTGACGTGAACTGGCCACCGAGATAGTGCGATTTAACGCCTTTAGACTTCTTCCTTCGGGGTTATCTTAAATGGCAAGTCTTAACGAATAAACCGCAAACAATTGACGCCCTCAAAGTCAACATAACAAACGTCATCCAGCAAATTCAGCCAGATTTATGCGACAAAGTCATTGAAAATCGGACCTTCCGAATACGTGCCACCAAGCAAAGCCGCGGCGGATATTTGAACAACGTTGTATTCCACACTTAATTCCATAAAATATACTTTCAAATGAAAAAAAAATTGAGTGGATATCTCACACACAACTTGTTTTATTTACATTTTAAAATCAATAAGAAAAGATCATATACAAATAAAGCGAACATTTAAACATACCTTTTCCATTCAAGTTTCATAATGTAAGAGATGTTCTCTGTCTCCTTAACTAGACTGAAGTCTGTACTAAAGGAGGCAGGCTCATCCTTTATATCTATCAATGCAATATGAAAATAAATATCCATTATTCTCAATCAAAACAAAAAAAAAATGAAGTAAACAGGGTTATAAAATAAATATTGTCGCTTTCCCATGATTAAAATACAATACAAAACAGAAAAGTAATGATGTTCTATGCATGTGATCATTTCCATGAATCTTTGCTCAGTTTCCTTTCTGCCAACACCCCAACACCCAATTACCAGCTCCTGAGATGGTATTTGAGTTCGTCCATCAAGAATTGTGTCATACTATTCGGAAAAATGTTGTAGACTTTGGGGGCCAGAAACATATAGATGGATAGACCAAAATTCGTTCTCATTATCTTAAAGAATTTTTATATTATATATTTTAAAAATATCTTATTTTTGTATAAATTGTTTTTAAAATTCTTCCGCGTGAAGAAAGTGCATTGTGATTGTGCAGCGATGATTTAAACTTAAATTTGCGAATGAGCATGATACGATGCCATGTGTTCCCTGTACTTCTATAAGAAATTGAATGTTCATAAAGCGACGTGAAGCATCCGAGATGTAGATCTATCGAGACTGGATATGGACTGTATCGAGAGTAATATTAATCAGTTGAAACAACCCGAATTGAAAGTTTGATAAGGGCAGATAGATCTGGCCTACCTTGCTTTAAAGTCCTGGGTTGGGCGTCGTCTTCACCTCCGGTTGACGAGCACGTTTATTGCTCCGAACCGAGAAATCACTGCACTTCTGTAAATATTGAATACACTTCCTCTGTGCGGTCCCAGCGTTACGCACGGCGCAAATGTAGGACGGCAGAAAAAATGGCACAAGAATTTGATAGTTTGCTATCGGAGCGCAATCTGTTCCTCCGTCGGCGAAATCGCAAGTAAATAAGTTGGCCAGAGCGGGACAGGTATAGATTATTGGATGGAGGAAAGGGACAGGGAATGAGTATTCGACTAGCGTCAACAGAAAGCTTCTAAAAATAAGCTGGATTGATAGGGTTTGTGATGATCCTGATACGAAAGGAATAGAAAATCCTTAAAACAATCTGAAATTTGCAATTCTTTGATCATGCGACATCTAGAAAAGTTTCAGATAATTCAAGGCAAAATTGCGATCTGAAGAGACCTTGGAAGACAAAGCATATTTTAGCTAAAATATCTAAGACATTGGTTCGGTAAGTCCGCAGACTATTAGCCAACAGGTGAATGATCGCCAGTATGATTGTTAATGTTAAAAATACGAAAACGAAGTGAGCGCTAAATTACTTAAAATAGAATCATGCATTTCATTTTGGATAATAATGGTAAACCTACAAAATATGAACATAAGTACGCACATAAGCATACCAATAAATATTTATAAATCTATACACTCACGTGCATACTCATTCATTCATCGTCATGCTCTTGAATGCTCGGTTAATCAATATCCTAATTAAATTATGGATTCAGCTCCCACGCGTTATTCACGTAAACAAATAAACAAACTTTTAAGTTATTTATTTTCACTGTGAAATTACTAACCCTTGTGTTTAGATAATACTACCAACTTATAGAAAAAAATAGTTAATAAATAATATGTATTCAAACAATTCACAAAATCCAAAATAAAAATAAATTAAATTATGTAAAAAAACTGCATGAACTCGTAATTAAAGATAATAACACTGTCAAATTTGAAACAAGCACACATCACTTTAGTTTAAAAATAACTTTAAAATCCCTAAATGTAACACCAAACACCATCAGCAAAATTGTATATACTTAGGGATAAAAAATTTCAATAGCCTCCCTACTCAAATACACAAAGATATAAAAGAGTTTAGAAAGAAATTAAATGAACACTTCAGAAGCACACAAATAGACAATAAATAATTAAAGACTACAAATGTATAACTCTATATATAAAATTATTATAGTGTACTAGCACAAAAGCTAGTCTCTTTTTTGGAGAGATAAGCGTTTAATAATATAAAATACTTAATTCATGTTATAAAAAAAATGTAAAAATGTCAAATAAATTTAAAAAAACTAATTTCAATTATAGTGTTTAAAATACTAATTTAATATATTAATTATAAATATATACATATAAAAACAATTTTATCGAAAAATATTGTTTTTGCACTACTGGGATTCGAACCTGGATCTCTATTTCCGATCTTGATTAATTAATTAATTTGAAAAAGTGTAACATATCGGTTCGAAAATTTGTCATGAAAAATACTGGCGCTATAACACAATTGGTAGTGTGCTTCTCCGGATTGGAAATATAGATCCAGGTTCGAATCCCGGTAGCGCAAAAACAATATTTTTCGATAAAATTGATTTTATATGTATATATTTATAATTAATTCATTCATTAAATTAGTATTTAAAATATCACAGACCGTCTGTTCTGAATAATTACAACTTCACAATAAGAGTGTGTTCTCTTTAATAACAGTGTTTAAATCCCGTTCTCAGGCGGGTGCCTAAAACATGCATCTGATGGTTTCCAATTTTCTTGCGCGTAATGATTTTCCATTCTGTCTACATTTTCTCTATCTAAGCGTCGCTTTTTCTAAACTGGATCATCTTCTACATTAATAAAACATCACAAACTAAACATGACAAACATTTTTCTTACGCGGTCTAATTAATGTAGTAATTTTATCGAGCTCACCATTTTGGTGTCTCTTTCTTTCTAAGTGTCGCTTTTTCTGAACTAGATCGTCTTCCATATTAATGAAACATTACAAACACTTTTTAATAACGAACGTTAAATGATACGAATGAAACGTCAAGAAATATAACTTGAAGTTTAAATTTTTTAAAGTTTTAATAATGAAATAATAATTAATAAATCACCTTATTTTTTAAACACTAATTGAATGTATTAATTATAAATATATACATATAAAATCAATTGATTTGAAAAAATTGATTTTATATATATATATATTTATAATTAATACATTAAATTAGTATTTAAAACATCACAGACCTATGTTCTGAATAATTACAACTTCACAATAATAATGTGTTCTCCTTAATAAATAACCTTATAATTTTAATCCATATTAATTGTAATCACTTACATGTTCTAATATTTTAAATGTCTGACATTTCTTTGATTACTGTTTTTAAAAATATACTATCTCAATGAAAAGGTATGATATTATATACATTCAAATGAATTTGACACTTCTCTTCAATGAAATTTATAAATTTTCCGTTCAATTTTCATTTACGACGAACAGAAATTAGATTACTTGAGAATTTTATTTATTAGATTATGTTTAATATTTGGTTTCCAAATCATATTCTAATACATTTTCACAGACCATATGTGACATCGCTTCGAACTCTGAAACGTCATGCGCAGTCCACTTTCCCGCCAGCCATTGGGGAAAATCAATGTTGCCGTCCGCAAAAAAGTTTTCACTCGACATACTTTCGACAATACGAGTCTTAAACGCGTAAAATTACAGAATATAATTGCAAAATATAGTCGAATAGAGTATATAATAATTAATGTTATAATAATTTTGACAAAAATCTAATTTTTAGCGAACGTTTTATGGAGGGATCTAGTAAAATTTGCGGAAATTTTCCACAACGGCAATACTGAGACTCGCTGTTTTTCTAGAACCTGTCGATTTCACGATAGAAAAGAGGTCGCTAGCGTATATGCGCTAGTGAGCCAGCGATCGTCGCCTCGCTGTGTTGCGCCGTTTTATGCGAAATTCGAAAATCGAACACAATTGGCGTTTTTTATGTTTCAAACAAATGAAGTGTCCTATTATTTAAATGGCGGACGCATCGGGAACTTTAAATTGGTAACGTGTTGTGATTTTGGTGATATTGTTATGTGATGTTTTTACGATTTATATCGCAGTCTCCCGGCCTAACCTAGTGTGACAGATGCTTGACGCTGGGGCATGTCAAATAAGGGTTGGTAGAATTAAAATTTGAATGTTTAGTTGGCGTTATGTCGGTGTTCGTGCGATTCAGAGATGTAAACAGTTATTTTTTTGTTCATTTAAGCTGTTATATTTAGGTATTCATTGTTCACCGTTTATAAATAAATACATAAAATTATTATTATTAACAATATAATATAAAATATATTATTTTTAACATACATTAATGTATTTAAATAAAAATATTATTATACACTATATCTACCATAAACATATTGTATTATTAATTTTGTTTAACATATAACTTAGACATAATTTAATTCGTGTTCCAAATAATAATATTATATAACATTTAATAAAGTATGCACATCATCTAAAAATATTTCTGAATAAATTAATTTAGAATTAATGGCACGAGTTTTAACTTAATGCGAAAAGGATATTAATATATAAATACCAAATTAAAATTGATTAAAAAAAATGTTTTATTTTTTTAAGTAACATATTTATTACATTCTTGTTATTGTTTTTGATTTTTTTTAGTATTTGACATTATTTTAGTTTTATATATGTTTTTTTTATTTACTGATGCATGTCTACAGCAGCGATGGCGAACCTATGACACAAGTATCACGCGAACCAATTACACGCTGAACATTGTTGGCGACATGCCGACAAGGTTTAAATTTTCAATATTAGAAAAGAAAATTTTTGAGTTCAAAAATAATTTCGGCTGATAAAGTAAAATTGAATATTAAAAAAATTAATAATATAGAAAAGTATGTAAATATACTTTTTATTGAATGGAACTTGATACCTAATACATTCAATTGAATAAAAAAATATTGTGTCCACTTTAATATTATATATTTACGTAAAGTCTTAGTAAATATTTAATTACAGGATTAAAAGAATTGAATTATAAACTGCTAAAAATCAATTAGCATAAGCGAAACATAAATTCGCATAACAATGCTCTCATTGTATTATATATATGTATATATTTTTATATTATTCTCATTGATTAAATTATAAAAGTTTTCTGATGACGTGCATAAAGCCTGAAATGAAACCACCGTTAATATAAGCATAGCGAAACCTCTAACTGAGGAAACTTTTGTCCAGGATGCTCATAGGGTATTAAAAATAAAAGGCACAAGGGGCTTGCATAGATGAAACTTTTGAAACACGGGGGAAGTGAGTTCATTCCATTGTGAGCGAAATCTGAAAAAAATAATCGGAATGATAATTCCAACCCATAAAAAATGTGATTGCGTTAACTGCAAAGTTGTATGAATCTTGATTTTCAAAAAAATTTAACAGCATGCTGGGAATCGTCAGAGATTATCAGAATAGCTTAAAGTTAGAACAGATATTCGCCATTAGACAGATAACAGAAAATAATATTTATGTTTATTTATATATTTATAAATATACATTCGACAACACAATACAACAATAAAGTTACGCATCCCCAAAAAAAAAAAAAATCTTGAATTATGGGGGTGGCTATCGACATTTATATAAAACAAAATCAAGATCTATAATAATACAATGTGAAAATTAATTACAAAATATAAAAAATGTTGAGAAATTGATCAGATTAGAACTTGGGAAACAGAAAGATGCCGAATACATAGTTATTTAATAATTTTGAATACCTTTAAGCCATTTTAGAATCTATTTTTGTATACATTTATATTTGGTGCTAATTTAGTTGATTTTGGCAGTTGGTTATACACTCTAGGAGCAATGTATGATGCAGGTCTCTATCCTATTTCTAATTTGGACTTTTTTAGAATAATGTATTTATTAGTTTTGTTCCGAATCTGATGTTTGTGAAACAGTTTTTTTTTATATATAAAGAAGATAAATTTAAAACTTTAAAAACTAGTTTGGTTTAGTAATCTCTAGCCTTTTTAAAATTATTTGTATTATTATCTTTTGAGTTGTAATTATTGGTTTGAGATATATGGGACAAGTTCCTCCCCAAACTAGTATTCCGGTTTGTAATATTGATTCAACCAACGCATGGTATATCATTTTAAGAGTTTGAAAATTACAATATTGTCTAAGAATATTGGGTATAAAATTAGAATAAAAATTTAAGTCATTTTTTATTTAAGAGAATTATATGTTCTTTGTATATACACTCATTAGCTGCACCAAGTTTTCGTTGACTTTCAAAAAGCCTACGACTCAATTAAAAGGTCATAAATAATTACAAAACGGGTTGAACTAGGATTTCAAAAAAATTAGCAGGATTCGTATAATTCAAAAATGTTTACAAAATGTCAGAACCATTCCAAATTAATAATGACCATAGACAAGGAGATCCACTATCACCACAGTTTGCCATCCCTGGTTTAGAGCAATGACGACGGACGCTGCATCACGCAAGATTTTTAAGAAGTGCGTACTGCTGCATTCTTCTAAACACGGTATTCTTCAAATAAATTTTTATAATATTGCTAATTTAAGTAGTAATAATAATATAATGAATTAGACTGCCGCATATGTGAGATTGCAACCAAAAATGATCATAAACTACGTATCGCTCATCTTGCGCATTTCTGGGTTGTTATGGCTTGTTGCCAACTTTTGGTAACACGGTGCAGTTTCCACCACGAAGGCTTTAGTGGATGATAAGAAATGAGAGAATCCGATTTAAATAATTATATTTTTAAATGTTTAAATTTAAATTTTTAAAAAAACATTTTTCTCTTTGTTGTTGGATGTAAATAGATATTCGGTTTTGTAACTATGCTTTGTAGTGATGATAATTGATGTGCAACCTTTTAGTTCTGAACATATAGTATAATATGAAAAATTAGACTAATTACTTATTATTATTATAATAAATAATTAACTATTAAAATAATGAGTAAATAAATCATTAACTAACGTACTATATATATTATTAAAATATTATTTTGAATACATAACGGCTAGTTTCGCAAAGTCATGTCATTCTCCGTAATAAATTAAAACTACCTCTACCAGGCGCGTGCAGTCAATAC
The DNA here is from genome assembly GCA_031772225.1 of Eubasilissa splendida. Classification (NCBI taxonomy): domain Eukaryota; kingdom Metazoa; phylum Arthropoda; class Insecta; order Trichoptera; family Phryganeidae; genus Eubasilissa; species Eubasilissa splendida. Next base: position 6,594,938 of record CM062862.1, read on the forward strand.
ATTGAAATTGAAATCAGCTTAATTATATATTTAGAGTATTATATTTGAGAGAATATTATAATATTAGTGATAAGATTATTATCAGATACATATTTTATTTAGAATTATTTCGCAGAAATTCTAATTACATAGGTACAACTTATTTCAAAGTGTTGGCTGCACGCCACTGAAATCTACATAATGTGTAATACAAAAAACGTGTGACGTGGTCACTGGCTCTGCTCTAGAGATCTGGGAATCGATCTGAAGGAGGGGTGGACCGAACATTGTGAATACGAAATGACATGATTATGTGGAAACTGGTCATATTTTCTGATTTTTTTTCCTATGTATAAATCTCTTAACTCGCTACACCCTCAAGAAAAAAATCGTACTAGAGTAATCTTACAAAATATGTGGTGAAAAAGTGACCGATACACTCATTACCATGGTGAATACATGTTTTATTCAGTACCCATAAACGACAAACATACGTTTTGTTTTTTTTTTTTTTAATTTAAAAAAAAAAACGACAACACTCGTACATATGTTTAAAAATTGAAATACATCCGTGTATGTAATACTATACCTAGTACCTACCTACATAAGGTTCAATTCTAAGCAACTTTTTTCCAATAAATTACATTTAAATATGTCAAATATAAATTTTATTTATTTATTCCTTTCTTTCATACCAGTGAACTGTACATGTAACATACAACCATGTAATTATACTCAGTTTTGATTAAAGTTTTATTAAAGGTGTCCCAACAAGAGCGGAAAATTTAAATTTGGCGCCATTTTTGCTGTTGCTTTTTGACAGTCAAACCATTATGACAGTTCGATAGTAGACAGTCCGCCATTATTAAAAATAGATCGCTATTCGATACAACAACGCACTCATACTGTTAAACATTATTTCAAAAATGGTGCATCATCAACTGTGAAGAGAATAATTTGAAAATTCGAAGAGATTGGGCCGATTACTGGTGTCAGACCATCGACACGTTTTCGTCCAGGTCGTTCAGCAGAAAACATCACGGCCGTTCGCCAGAGTATGGCCGAGAGTCCGGGAACATCCATTCGGCATCGTGCTTAAGAATTGAACATTTCTAGAAGCACTATGCAGCATATTCTCACGAAAGACTTGCATATCCATGCCTACAAAATCCAACTGACTCAACAACTCGAGCCTACAGACCGTACAGAGCGAAGAGAGTTCGTCATCGTGTAATCTCCCGTTTGAGCGACCAGAATTGGCCGCCTACATTGTGCCTTTAGACTTCTTCCTTTGAGGTTTTTTGACGTCAAAAGTTCGTGTCAACAAGCCCACGATCACCCAAGCCTTGAAGGAGAAGATTAGAGGCTGCATCACTGAAATCCAGCCACAGTTAAACCAAACCGTAATTGAAAATTTCGAAAACAGAACGCAAATGTGCCAGCAAAGCTGAGGAGGGCCTTTTTCAAATGTGTTCCGTATATAATTCCCACATGTCCACTTCATGATTAAATCAAAATTTCGTTATTATCTTAAAAAAAAAAAGTAATTTTCCACTATTCTGTCGTTATTATGTATGGTAAATTATTTATAAAAAATTTTTTTTTTTTAATATTCGATATTATTTTATTTTATTTATTCGATATAATTTATTATTTTAAATGGATACTTCGATATAATCATATTTATATACATTAGCTAGACAATGATAAAAAATATAATATTGAGAAACAAAAATTAAATATTACTTTGTATTCATTCGTTCCCGAGCATTTAGAATTTTTTTTCAATGTTTTTCTTTATTTATATATTTTTTACAACTTATTTCATGGGGTAGATGTTGATGAAAACACATTTAAAAATGTAAAGAAAATATTATTACTCAATCCTCATTCAGAATTCAAGGAAATGTTTGCTGTATTTGATTTACATTTCCAAACATGATCATGTTCTGTAAAAGTATGTTTAGCCTAAGCCTGCGGGCGAGGGTTCAAGCCCCCCACCCTCTGAGTCGGCAACCTTTTTGGCAACCTTAAAATCAATAATAAAAATCCTCAATTTTTCGAATGTAGTACATTTAGTACTACATTCATAACACTAAAAAGCAACGGCATATTTGAGTATATCTTCATTAATAAGTCTTTATAACGATATTTAAATTTCAATTAAGTTTTTAAGTTTTTTGTTCTTAATCTTACTCACTATAGGCGATTTGGTCATATGGAACGGTTGAAAGAGGAAAGAATTGTAACATAGATATATTATGGAAGTGTTGATGGTACCAGAAATAAAAAAACGTCCGCAAAAGACTTGTCACGACCAGGTAAACCATATACTGGAAGATGGTCCTGTTAGAAACCTCAATAATCGGTGAGCTTGTACAAGAAGATGTATGAATGTGGATGAGGTGAGAATTGTGTGTCAGGACAGAAGAGTGTGCCGCTCTATCTTATCTGCTTACCCTTGCGGGGAAACGTTGTGATGCGTAAAAGTAAGTGTTTTATTCCGCATATCTTTAGACCTCTCTCAATGCAAAATCTCTCACTGAGCGGTTAGAGATTTCGTGTTAATTACATCAGCACCTTTCAGAGATACGCGATCGCCGGTTCTACAGTTTTCAAAATTTTCAAAATCACACCCAGTTGTTCGTTTTATCTTTAAAATCCATTTAAATGCAACGATGTATTCTGTGTTATCTTAGACATAGCTTTAAAAAAAAAACTATTTATTTTAATTAGGATACTAAAATAAATGAAAACCAAAATATACTAGGTATCACACAGCCAGTACACAATATAAATATTAAAAATGTGAGTCGAAAGTGTTCAAGCTGCTTGTGTCTAATCTCGACCACGTTAGAGATATAAGTATTTCAAAAGAGTCGTAGTTATGCGAATATTTCGATTAATATTTTGATAATTCCAATTTGTATACTGAACACAAAAAAATAAAAGGTCATCGAACTTAAATCAGCCAGATTATTTTATTGTTAGATAAACAATATTAATAATGGATCAATTTCACAAAAATTAAACAAACTTAAAACATAACAATGATTTTGGATGGATATAAATGAAACAATGAAATAACTCTACTTCAGTTTGAACTTTAATACTTCACCTGTCGATGAGAGTTACTGTTTCTATCGAAACTCGAGTAGTGCTAATAAACTCAAGTAGAGTAATAATATTGTTTCATTTATATCCATCCATTATGATAAAACTACAAAGTTATCGCCGATTCTATCAATAATATAACTTGATTTTGTAAAAATTTCAAACAATATATTTTCCTACAAATTAAAGGCATCAATTAGATCTTGTCACCGTAATTTGAACTTAACAAATAATAAAGTGTTATCTTTAAAATATATTTTCCGTAATAATTTCTGTAACGGTACAGAATTTGTAAATACTCCTTGAATATTTTCGACTCGTAATTTATTAAGGTATAAGCCCATAAGATATTGTTAACTAGGACATTTCAAATTATGAGATTATTAAAAGTTTATTTAATATTGAGAAAATATCTACTTAATAAGAGCGTTCGTTTGTATATATGTAAACTTGATCTCGTCTTCATATTCAGTCAGATTGCAATAGAATAAGTCTGTAATTTTTAAAAGGCGTACATGGATATTATTATTTTGATGGGAACTTCATAATATTTGGACAAAAATTAATCCAAAACTTTGTTTCAAGCCATTATACTCAGTAATACGTAGTTCTACAAAATTCCGCGTATGCCGTGTATTAGAGACACTTGATCAGTTAATCTATGACTATGAAACGTGATGCATTTATTAATATGTTTAAAGAGCCACGGGTTGCCGGTCTATGTTTTTACCCTTACGTCAGTAGGGAGCTGAGTAGCTAGCCTACAATAAATGCCTGATATTTTATTAGTATAATAAATATATTTTGATAAATTTGGGCATCCCTTGTATAAGCCGCTGCGTTCGGATATTGGGTCGTTAATTTTATTTTGTTACGCTGCGCTGAATAGATGAGTCATCTCTAATAAAACACAAATCCTCAAACTCGGTACACATAGCTATAATACGGATAGAATTATGCTCGGCTAGCCGTACTTTACGCCAGACGACGGCAATTTAGCTGCCAATGGCATCTCGCCGACGAAACAAACAAATTATACAATCCATCGCGAAATTTATCGGATAAATTAAATATAAATATATTCTCGTTTTTTGTATTGGGACATGCTCGCAATTCTACGATACATTTGCTAATTCAACCCTCAGCCTTCAAATTGGCAATTAATTAGGCGGCCTAGTTCACACGGGGAAAAATACGAGGTTTAGCTCTATTTACATCTATTTGGCTAATCCGTGCAAACCATGTGTTAATATTTTTGTTTTTATTAATATTCTTTATAAAAAATAAATATTGAATAGACAAAAAATGACAAGTATAAAAAAATAAATGTGTTAGCGCTTTCTTGTTTGAGAGTATTCGTAATATCTGTTCAAGAATATAGGAGTCATCTGACAATTTGGTCAAAATCCTATTTTTATATCAAAATGTATCAATATCAAAAGTTTCTCTTTAAAACTGTGTTCACAAACATGTCAACTTTCTAGTCGTTTGGGAGATAAAAAAAACACTCAACACTTGTAATAGTTGATTTTAATACATACATTACATTTATTATTATGACTAATTAGTTAGATTTGAGTTCATAAATTTCAGTCCAGGTAATTTTTTTGACCAAAAACCTCGTTTTGTATATGACTGATGTCGCTATGAATTGAAATTGGTTTATATTCATATTTTGCCACTAATGTGGCCTGTGATACGACACATCACACGACATTTTTGCCTGAAGGATTTCTTGGGATTAATTTTTACTATTTTCATTTGATTTTAATGATCGTTTGCCAATAAAAAATGGTTTTAAAACATTATTTATTGATGAAATAATATTCTCGTCCCTGATGGGTTAAACCAAAATTTACAACAAAATACTCAGCATGAATCGCTTTGTATCCTTAATGCTTATACGTATTTTATCTTCCTGAGATTTCACGTCTTAAGTAATTAAAGGATTAATAGAAGGTGAAAAGAGGAATTACTTTGTCGAAATTGACCAAAATTTGAATGAACTTCTCCATCAAGAAACAAAAAAACCATAGCTCTGTTTTTAGTTGAAACATAAACCCTGTGAAGGACAAAAAAAAAAATGATCGATGTCTTCGATATGTGGTGTTGGCGTCGTATACTGCGAATACCACGGACTGCGAGGAGAAGAAGAATGTCATAATTATTCATAAACTCCATACTTAAAAAAAAACGAATTGTACGAGGCGCTTTTTTTAAGTAAGTTCCGTTGCTAAATATTCCCGGTGTAGCGCTGCGGTTGTGATATTGCGCATGCGCAATGGTTTCCATCACCTGTTGACTCACCACATGCAACGTTAGAGACATTCACATAGAAATGTTCAAGACAATAGATCAGCCCGCCGACTATGATATACAGTCCGTGATTCGTTTCTTGAATGCACAAAACATGAAACCAGCTGATATTCATCACCAAGTGTGCCCTGTTTTGGTGTCAAGTGATATCCATATTTTCTTTCATCTGACGCGGTTCCTTGGTGGCAAACGTTTTGATGACTATGATGAACTCAAAGACACAGATATGGCTCTCATCCCAGGCGGCGTTGTTCTTTGGTGCTCCGCTATGACAAGTGCCTTAATAATGGTGGCGACTATGTTGAGAAGTAGTTAAAGGTGTCCGAAGAATAAAAAGTGTTGTAAAAAAGATATTGAATTTTTTTATAACAATTTCGGTACTTAGGCACCTCGTACCTAAATGAAGGAAAAAATTATTCATGCTATGAGGCCCTATTAAGCTAATTATTATTTACATTACGAGTTTTTGCTTGAGTGCACCCATTTACGCTATTTCGTATTTATCCATTTTAAAACACCGTCTCGCCGCAAATTTGCTGGTAGCCACTTTCCGCAGTAATTAGTTTACGTACGTGTTTTGTCATTCCTAAGTTTCGCCCAGTAATCAGTAAAATTTAAAAAAAAAAAAAAAATTAAGCTCTTGTAAGGGAAGATAACATTTGTATATTCTAAATAGCATAAATTCTTTTATTTATTTAACAGTAACATTTGTTATTTACATAACTGCTAGATTACGTGATAGATAAAAATGTGATGTAAATTGGACACAATATATCCAAATTGGCGTAGCATTTTCGTTAACACAAAGGAATCTTTTTATATTTTTTACAATGGATAATCAACATAATAAAAAATGCGTTTCATGCCTCGGATAAAGGTAAATGCATTGAAAATATTTACATAAATTCATTTACATAAATAATATTACAAAATATAGCCATTTACAAATATCTAAACCTTTTAGTTAATACTAGCTTGTTACAAAGTTTCACCAGAGGTAAGTATTAAATAAATTAGATTAAATTTTAATAAATACAAATTAAATGTATTAATTAGAAAGACATACGTATAAAATAAATTTTATCGAAAAATATTGTTATTGCGCTACCGTGATTCGAACCTGGATCTCTTCCTATCCAGAAAATATGCATTAATAATTAATAATTACAACTTTACAATAAGAACATGTTCTCCTTAATAATTATTAATATACCAATTTTATGTTAAGAATGCATAAATATCAAAATATCAATCACAATCAACAAACACAAAAATACAACATTCATTCTTATATGACAATTTAACACCACAGTCTACTAGGAGAATAGCTAACATATTATAAGGTAAGGTATTTTCGTGAATTTAAAAAAAAAAAAGTTTATAGAAATAAATCACATCTCATAAAAAAATTTGAAAACATTTTTTGAAGTTCTTTTGCAATTTTTTTTTAAATATATAATTTTTATATTGACTTTGTACTACAACACACACAATTGTTGAGTCAATATCTCTATTAGTTTCGGAAAGAGCAGTCCGTCCCATCTACAAGTGTAAATTGAACTAAATTAAACACAGTTGGCTATGGAGCGGTGGGATACGTAAAAACGGGAGTGGCCTTATTATTTCTTAGAAATATCGATAATAGCGATGAAGTATTTGAAAATGTGATATTATTCGTTAACGGTTTTACCGAAATCAAATTTTTCTGGATTTCTATTATTTCAAGATTATTCATTATTATTCTCCTGGTGGAGTAATTTAAGATCGTGGCTATCGAAAGAATGGTTCATTTCAATAATATGGTTAGAGAATTCAGAAAAATTATTATTTTTCAGACAGCGACGATGTTTTTTGTAATATTTGTGACAAATTTTATTGTCACGAAAATTGTATTCATTTGTTTACATTAACCAGTCAGGTCAAAGAACACATTGTTACATTTAGTTCTTCTTGGGCTAAATAGGTCCCAGAACAAAGAGATAATGTTTATATTAACAACAAATCAGGTCAACGAATGCATGTTTAGGTTGGCCAAAATAATCTTCCCTTAAAACAAATAGTGTTTACATTAAAGCTAGACAAAGGACATAAGTTATAAATGACCCGAAGTGTCGGTAGATTACCACTGTTAAAAATTTTCTTATGTTTTAACTGCAGTTCAAAATCTTCTGTGTACAGTTTTCTGGGCTAATATGCTGTGTATATCTGACCTTTCTGGTCGACATTTCACATCCCATTGCAGGGTACATCATCAGAGCTGATGTCCATGAAACGTCAGTCAGAAAGGGCAGATTAGCACAGAAAACTATATACAGAAAATCATTACTGTGTTTTGAATATCGGTTGTAATATGTTCTTTTTAAATGTAATCTTTAAATTCGATACTACGTTGATGTGAGAAATATAATTCGTGCTAACGGGAAAGACTTCTAACTTCTGTTAGTGCATTCTGTATTGCCCTCCCTGGAATTGTACAAACGGTGTTCTTACATGTAAACTTTGAAATATATATATATGCTCTTAAAAAAATTCTTGAAAAAAATGAGATCATGTTTACATAAATGATTATTGAACAAACGTAAACATTACGGACAAAACATTCATTTGTCATTTCGTGTCGTATTAATATATATTTATTATCTGAACGCATTTAACAGTGCGACCATAGACAAGAAAAGAAAGTGTAAAGATAAGTGCGACGCGAGATGACTATGAGATGGCAGATGCTCAATATACTTGCCAGTCGTAAAAAAAATCCTACGTTTTTTCTTACTCGTTACTTCGTTACGTACTGTTATTGAATATATAAAAGAGAAAACATTTAAGTCGTTGATGTTTAGTCTAATGACATATCCAGTAAGTCATAGATAAAAGATGGGGAAGAACAATATTATTATGGATTCTTTGTTAAAAACTTACTTTTCTAATGAGACTGTAATTCCTGAACTAATCACACACGCTAACAATAAAGGCCAGACCATTACGTTAAACAGATATATTTATACCGTGTTTGGATCCACGCCTTTTATTGCGTGTCATTTACTTTGATGACTTTCGATCCGCTCTCTGCCTCCGCTCGGCCAGGGCGAATGGTGACTGGATTTCCCGTCTCATTTATACAGCAAACAAAGGAACTCACAGCGCCAAAACGCAAACAAACCAAACGTTCTTAATTAAAATATAAAATATAATACGTCACGTGGCCTAGGAATAGGTTTTAAAACTTCAAAAAATAATATTCACAAGAAACTGAAACTATTTCACGAAAATGCTGCCGAGAAATCATCTGAGATATGAAAACAACAATTTAATAAATAAATTCAATACTTGTTTCTTACAAAGATCACTAGGGTTTAACCCTTCCCAAACCATGCAGTAACATCATAATTAAACCTGTAATATTTTGGTAAATACATGCAACAAAAAAAATCATATTTTAGATAATTCTAAAGAAAATATAAGCGGTTAAGAATGACTAATGAAAAACCAATTATGAAAAGGGAATCGTACAAAAATAATTAGATTTTCCATTCAATCCGTTGTAAAATTAATACGTTGGTAAAAATACCATTTGTGATATGAAAGACAGAGATCACACACTATTTTTACAGTGAAAAGAACAACAAACATACAAATATAATTGTCTCTTTCTCACTTATTAAATGAAGAGAGATAAGAAGGAAGGACATATTGTATAAGACTTAATGAATGCTCTAAATTATGTTATTAATCATTTTTAAAAAATTGAATGCTCAATATTTAGAGTACATTCATGCTATTAAAGCCATTCAAGCTAATAAATACATTTTTTATAACTTTTATTTACGGTAACACAAGTTGACAGCATGGCTGCGTTCGGATATTTTATATCATGGTATGGTAAAGGTTAAATAAAATGAAATAGGCGAGAACACCGACAATCGGTGCAGTGAAATTAAGTAAAATATATATCAAAATATCTTAGAAGTATCTTAAGATCTTTTTTAATAGTAGATTATTCCAAAGTTCACTAGGGTCTAAATAAAATTAATAATAAGTATTCAAATATTGGATTGGATCTTTTGCGAAGTCTTGGCGGTTTTTTTAAAATACTATTTTGTTATTCACAAAAAATGACAATGAATTCAATAGTAAATTAAATATATTAATTAGAAATATATACATATAAAATCAATTTTATCGAAAAATATTGTTGTTGCGCCACCGGTATTCGAACCTGGATCTCTTTCCTAATCGGACCTATGCTAGAGCGACAAATTTTCGAAACTATATGTTACCTTTTTGATTTTAATACATTTAATCGTTCCATTATTTGAAAGAGCCATCTACCTTATTTTTAAGCAAACTTCACAATAAGAATGTGTTCTCGTAATGAATTCAATAGTATTTTTACGTCTTTAAAACGTCAGTACCGCCGGTTTCCTGTATCTTGTAGTATTTTTTAATGTTTGGGCTTAATTAATGTTATGCCTGGTTGAGAAAATTGAATATTTTCGATACATTCTTCTGTTCGCCTTTAATCAAGGTTCCAATACCTCCAAAGAGGAATTCTACCCTATCCACCCTACAGTCCCGACCTCGCTCTTTTTGATTATCACCCTTTTCAGTCGCTCTCCAATCAAATGTGTAGCGTTACGTTCAACAACAACGATGACACCAGACATTGGCTCGATAACTATTTCGATATCTGATGAGCCGATTTTAATAGAAAATGCATTGACAAATTGGTTGAAAGATGTGATGAAGTTCCGAACAATAATGGAGAATGCATCATTGATTGAAATGTTGTGATTTTTATTTGACCATAAAAAATATAGAATAAAACAATGTATTGTATTGAAACGCAACAAAAAAAAATTGACAGCTTAGTGAGAAGTAGCAGAGACGCATCCAAAATATTTTTTCATAAGAGTGTGGAGGCACCTGTATCTATCCCGGTTCTGAAAATATGAAAATAAAATACAAGATAAAAGTAAGAGTGTACACAAATATTACGAAATTTTCTAACGCAATTTTCGTGACAGATGATACTGGGGGACCCACTGAACATGTAACACGAATCTATGTTAAAAATGTATTGTCGACTTAATTGTGCTTGAAACAATGCCACATACGTTTTGTCACAATCACATTTTTTATTTAGATTTTTTTTTTTCTTTTAAAATTGAGACACTACTAGAAGAGCATACAAAAAAAAACATGAAACAAAGCTGGGGTTTCCTATATTCCTTGGAGTTAACACTTCTTCAGAATAATCTGTTCTAATGATATTCACTTGAAATGATTTAATACCCATATTTCACATTTACGACAAGGCACAAATAAATTTAAACGTACATTTCTGTTAAATTTGTTTGTTTTTTTTTACGGAGAATACATTTGATTGCTTTTAAAAATGGAATAATAAATGTACCAATTAAAAAAATATACAGATACAAGTTCTCAATTTGTCGTAATTGTAATCGGTTGCTGTATTGGAGTGGTAACATGTTTCCCCGGATAGGAAAAATTCCAGGTTCGAATCTCGGTAACAACTAAATATAATTAGGAGAACACATTATTTTTGTGAAGTTGTAATTATTCAGAACATAGCTCTGTGATATTTTAAATATAAATTAAATGTGTTAATTAGAAAGAAGTACATATAAAATCAATTTCATCGAAAAATATTGTTGTCGCGCCACCGGGATTCGAACCTGGATCTCTTTCCAAACTGGGGAAGGTGCATTATCCAATTATGCTACAGCGACATTATTTTTGACGATAAATTTTCGAACCTATATGTTACCTTTTTCAAATTAATACATCTATCCTTCCATTAAATGAAAGAGCCATCTACTTTGTTTTTGAGGAATCTCAAATACCTTTGAGTAATTATAGTAGGTATTTGAGATTTCGTAAAAACAAAGTAGATGTCTCTTTCAAATAATGTAACCATAAATGTATTAATTTGAAAAAGGTAACATATAGGTTCGAAAATTTGTTGTAAATAATTCATTTTTCTTTTTTATGCATTTGATTAGGCGTCATGTTTTACGAGTCCACCCAATCTCAGTGCCATAATTTCATTTAATTAAATAAGCGCTCCTAAAAGAGGTACGGTGTTGGCTTATCGGGTTGGTAGTAAGGTTATCAACTTCCAAATGTCGAATAGCAATCTAGAATGTGGGATCTCTTTATCGTTTGTTATTTCTCTTTTCTCTTTTTCGGCATATTGGCTAGAGACGATGAATCTCTAAGACATGGTGTATACACGGAAACTATAATACCTGATATTTGTCTCCAAATAATCTCACCTAACCAAAATCCATATTTCAGAGATTGTTTCTAGTCAAAAAAACTCTTAAAATCTCATTCGTGAACACCGGCCATTATGAGTGTAGAATTTCTAACAACCTGTATATTTCTAGTTTTAAAATTTTTATGTTATTGTATTATAGTTTTTACACACGGTATTAAATCATAGGATGGAGAGAACGATGTGATGAGGATAAAGAAAATTAGTTCATTTCGTTTACGACTGTCAAACATGGCATACGACTCTTTCTAACGAATGTATTTCGTCTCTCTCTGTAGTATTACGACAACAAATGTGTTTACATATCTTTTCAAATAATGATTACGACATGCTCTCGAGTTTAATATATCCCTTATTTAATATATCCCTTATTTAATTTAATCTAATATCCGTAAATAAAGATTACTAGCAGTGAGTACTCGAATTTGCACGGAATTCAGATTAAGTATTAATTTTAAATGAGGGTATTGAGAAACGGGGAGTGCCACTGTTTTTGGGGGCCCTAAATATATAATAGAAAATTTGTTCTAGGCAGGAGGAGGGTGAGATATACAAATGAGACGGATGGAATAACCAAATTTTTCTTAGGATCCTAGATTGCAACAAGACAAAATTTGGATGTTATTCAATATAATACATATTTATATAGGAATGGGAGATGGTGCGTGTGTTTTACGCAGGGTCCAAAGGGGTATCTAAGTAATATTTAGAATGGATCGTATTAATTTTAAAACACATTTATGTTGTAGGGAAGGGAGCTGGTCATCAGAACATGGAACGGTGCCCATATTTTACATTTTATAGGGCCATAAAGAAAAGCTATACAAATTTTGAATTAGATGGGTCAATTGTGTAGGATTGTATTGCGAACTGAGAAAAATAATAAAAATATTTTCTTATCAGTATGAGGCTGTGGAGGCTGGCATCAACCTTAAAGTTACACCTAGTACAATACAATAATACATCACCACCTATAACCATTCGCTTCCCTCGCGGCCAGCTTCCTGAATAAATCAACGGCCTTACTATTTATATTTACCTGTATTGAGCATCTATCTTCAATAAACGACGTCAACTGTAAGTTACTTATTATTTGTTCCACCTGCTCTAGCTACATCTACACACACACACTTCGTGATATCTTCCTCATATGAACATAGTGGACAGCTGGGAGATATAGGGCTCTGGCACCACGCATCGATCCGTCTGATCATTACTCATAATCCCACTAACTCACTCTTTACCTGAAACTGATTAAATTCGCATAAACAGAAAACCCATGTACTGGTAACACTTTGTCACATGCAGCCCGGGCTGGTCTGGCATCATGTCACCAGCTAGCCTCCTCCACCACTACATACTGGATCTCTTTTGTCTGCAGGGGAAGGAAGAATACACAAATACACGATTTTTTTACAAATAAGTTTATAATTCTACCAATATCTAACCTCACTTATTTGATTCTGTTCTCACGTCCGTTGCGCTTTTTATTATCTCTTCTTTCTTTATCTTCTTTCTTATCCAAGACCCTGGAGATATTCAGCCGAGCTCAGAGTGGACTCAATTTATCAAGTCGCCATTAATTATTGTTCCAAGATCGCCCGCCATGTTTCAAAAGTTCTGCCTCGACGGTCGGGCAAAATTCACCGCCAAATTATCCCTCCATCTGGAGTGAGAGCTCTGAGAGAGCTACGCCATCCTCTGATTCTCGTTCCTTTTCTTGATCGTGGTCCGCACGCCGATCAGCGGACCGCACCAGACCTGTTTCTTTACACCAGATGGCCATCTTGTCCTTCACCATAGAGTGTTGCCGCATACCGGGCGTGTGATTGGCCAACCAGAAGATCGTGTGTGCACATACGACGAAACCCATCTGTTTCTGTTTACTAAGGTGGTGCACATACCTGGAAATGAATCATTTCTCATGTGACAACTAATACCGGCCACCACCTATATCTAGTGGCCCTAACGTTTAATTTAATATCTCGTAAACTGTATGTTACAACAGCGCTTCATCCCTGTATGGGTGATCCCTATACGACTATTTATATGAGTTTCTTTGAACAAAAAATATTGTTAGTACCTTAAAAGTCAGCTCATATATTTAACTAATTTACCCTCACGCTATTTCCTGCGCGTAGGCAGAGAGGGTGGAACACCACAATCTTCGGTCCTGACACACAACTCATCCATATTCGTAAATCCTCATCGATTATTGAGACTTCTAACTAATCTTCCAGTATCTGGATTACCTGATCATAACAAATCTTTGGCGGAAATATATTATTTCTGGTTACGTATTAATATTAATTCTAGTTAAATGTTATGTTGGTAAATCGTGTACGCAAACATTAGATATAGGTTGTGAAATTATTTGACTATAAACATCTGCCTAGTATGGGAGCAATCATATATATTTTTAGATGAATCAATAATTATTTCACTCCTTCGGTAGCGATGAATCCAGGTCCTGGGTTTTCTATTGATAATAAGACCGTGTCACTCTAGTGAGACATACCACCACTATCTGAACTTCTGGCTTGTTGCCTAATCCTCTGCTGATTTCTGACGCTGCATGTTCTTGGTTGGTCTCCACAAATTCTTCACGTGCGCCAAAAAAACATCCTAGAGCGTTTAATGACAGCGGATCGATTCCGACGACGGCTGGATAGTTTCCGTCAAGTTAAGTGGCGCTCCGCCCATACACAGTAAAAACAGGCAAAGCACCAATATAAAAACCCAGTGCTACCAATCGAAAGATATTAAACACGCTCAAACATAGTTTATTAGTTTTTTGACTACTTCTGTTAATTCTAGTCATGAAAATTATTCTCATACAAGTTCCCCCTCTCCCCTTCCGATGTAACGACGTAACGACCCTTTATCCGCGCTGCCTGCAGTCCCGCTAGATTAGATCATAGGAAGCAGGAAGCCATCTGTATCGTGGTGTTGGAGAACTTCCCGCAAGGTGTCGCTTGAAGCCAAATCGTACACGCCTTCTCCGAATCAATAAATGCTGCATAAATCTAGTTACTACTTCCTATCTCTAGTGTTCCCAGCTCTGTTCAATAATGATTTGCAGTAGTTTGAATAAAATCTAGAAGTGCATTATTTGGAAACCAAAAAAATATGTAAATTATTGTATTCTATAAAGCATTTTTTAACTGATCACAAATAAGATTTTATTTTAAAAAAAAATTATTACATTCGGCCTGGCTTTTGAGATAATAAACTTGTTCTTTATCCAGTATTAAGATTTAGTTTTAATTATTACTTAAAATTTCTCTCTCTCTCTCTCTCTCTCAGCCATTTAAAAAGGAAAGATAGCTTGTTTTGGTGGACCAAAGTAAGAGGAAATCCTCCACCCATCGAACCGACGAAGTGTAAAAGGCAACAGACACGTCTCTGTTGAGCTGTACGATGCCAATAAAAGTGGATGAGCATAGTCAAAAGGACGGAAGTTCATGGACATCACGATCCTCAGTCATGAGGGACCGACGTGAATGATTTATATTAATAATTTAAAATAAGCTTTTAGGGAATCGGTGGGTGGTTTTATTTAGCGCTGGTTCTAATGAGTAACAATGTTCGAGGAGTATTGCGGGGATGAAAATAGGGTCCTAGGGGTAGCTGCAGAGTGAGATTTTGAATAGTTGGAAGGCATTCACTATTATACGCATTTACATCCAAGTAAAGGGACCAAAATCTATAATTTGCGCAGGATCCTAAATAGTATCTAACTAATTTACCATCACGCCGTTGCCCAGTGGGGGTAGGCAGAAGGAATAATGCGTCACACTCCTCTATCCTGACACACAATTCTTGATCGCCGATTATTGAGGCTTCTAACATAACTATTCTCCAGTATTTATTTGGTTTATATCCTCTATTTCTGGTATCATCAACACTTGCGTCATATATATTTTTCGATAAAATTGATTTTATATGTATATCTTTATAATTAATATATTTAATTAATATTTAAAATATCACAGAACTATGTTCTGAATAATTACAACTTCACAATACGAATGTGTTCTCCTAAAAAATAATAAAGTTGTATCAATGTGTCCAAAATTTAATAAAAATGAATTAATAATTCTAGCGTCTACTATCAGATCCACTCAAAGGTATTTGAGATTCTGTAAAAATAAGGTAGATGGCTCTGTCAAATGATGGAACGATTAAATGTATTGATATCAAAAAGGTAACATATAAGGTCGAAAAATTGTCGATAAAAATAGTGCCGCTGTAGCTTAGTTGGATAAAGCACCTCCCCCGGTTAGGGAAGAGATCCAGGTTCGAATCCCGGTAGCGCAACAACAATGTTTTTATTTTTCGATAAAATTGATTTTATATGTACATCTTTATAATTAATATACTTAATTCATATTTAATATATCTTTCTGTTGATATCATTCGAAACCTCATTCCTTTTTATTTCAAGCCTTAATGGGTGTAATTTAATTTCTATACCTAATTTTGCAAACTGGTCAATATAATATGACAACTATATTACTTAATTCTATCTTACAAACTTATCAACTTAAATTCAAGTGCATAATATGTAAACAGTTAAAAATCAAAGAGACGAGTGTTTTAAAACATTATGTTTCTTCTACACTTCCAACTTTCCAACCGCTTATGAAAGTATTATATTATTTATGAAAATATTTAAATTGATCTGGCACCCCTCTTCGTTAAAGCGGAATATATTAAGGCTTTTGTGTAACGTCGTTACATTTCCCGGTTAATTGAGCGCCGGTACTCCGTCCCTCTTGTAAGCCATTGGATCGGCCTCAGTCTTAAAAACAAAACCTTCTAAACCTCACTACATCTTTCACATTTTCATAATAACACGTGATGCAGATTAAAAATATTCAATCATAAAATCGTTACATACGTTAACGTAATTGTTAAGTGAAAAATTGATCCGAATAATCGCAGCCAAAAAAAAAAAGAAAATATTTTTAAAAAATACCAGTAATACACGCTTATTTTAAATTTGCATTTTGAAATGACGCATCAAAAATAAACACTGAATCTAAGCGTGCACAAATAATAATTTGAGAACCCGTCTACAACGATGACTGATTTGTTACATATACTAATATGGTTAAATTCAAACTAATAAATATTAAGTAAAAAGTAAATTGATTTAATTCAAAATTGAGTAAAATATTTAGTGGAGTATATAAAATATGTGAGTGGTTTATAAAGGGAAATAAGCAATTAATATGGCCAATACCCTTGAAATAATAAGTCACGCTGTGACATGCGCGCCAAAATTCTTGCATTTTATTGGTTGAATATATTAAAAGTTACACTAAATGCAGAACTCCGTTAGTCATGTATAATATAATACGAAACAAATAATAGATATCTCATAGAGACGAAGCTATTTTTTATTATATTTTAATGGAAAGATGTGGAAGTATGGGTGATTGCAGGACTTACGATCTATCTTTGGCTGGCTTAAGTGATCACTTTGTACAAATATAACGTTCACCATTCTCACCCATTAATCAATCTTCATATCTATAAAAAGTTTGGAAGTTGTATATATGTTATTATGTGGAAACACTTCGAGTACAACTACAATATCGCCATCTATGGACTAAATTTGATATTCATTTTCCTGAAACAGCACTTATGTCACAATGAGAATCTATTTTTTTTTTAAATTATTTAAATTAATATTATTTATCTGTAAAATGTTTTTAACACATTATACCAGAAAACGCCTGAAAAATAAATATTTTTTATATGTTTTCTTATTTTGACCAGTTTTTATTATTAGCAATATTTGAATATGTCCGAGAACATACAATTACTGGATTTTCACCTACAGAGGCGCTTTTATTAAACATTGTTATTGTTGTTAAATTAAAAGGCAAAAAAAAAATTGTTATGTATTATATAGAAAATAAAGTAGGAATAAAAAATAAATTAAACAAATACGTCACGTGTTCGTCAAGCTTTATAGTCTTCAAGTCAAGGTGTAGTCAAAAGTGTCGATAACGTTAATGGTGCAGTGTTAAATTTCTTAACATTTTTCATTTCTGAGTCTATATTTTTTATTATAGTATCGTTAATGTTTGCTTCAGCGCAAACTGTTTTATTTTACTTAAGTTAGAGAAGTACTTAAAAGATCGTCCAATGTGTAAGTAGGTAAGTCTTACCACACAACCACTGCCTTGATCTAACCACGTTAGACTACGTCGCCGCTCGGGGTACTGAATGCGACGATTGCCGGTCAGCCGTTAAGTATATTTCATACCATCAAATTGACGTAAATTTTAGCTAAATAATTCGTTACACTGATTTTTCTATTCGTTATTTTGGAATTTCGTTTAATAAATTTAGTATGAAAATTCGTCCGATCCGTCAAAAAACTTAGTTATTCTGAAAAGGGATTTGACCTGTATCTATATTCAAAACACAATATAGCCAAAATTGTATTAATGTTTTAAACAATATTTCAAAATGTATAGAGTTTTATACTATTCCGGTTGATTCACCAGCCGGTTAATTCGACCTCGAATATTATAAAGACAACTGTACATCTTCACAAACCCACACGTCAGGTTGTATTTCCATTTTCCATAAGGCAGGCAAAGAGGGTAGACGTCGCGTGGTCTAATGCCTACGCATATCCCTTGTTTGGTATTCGGAATATATATGTACAAAAAATATTATCGGATCCCAAGCGGACTTTTAAGACGTCACTACATTTTGTTGGCATCATTATATATATATAATTATTTCTAAGAAATATAATGTTTAGTTTTAAACCACTTGATTATGTACATACACTAAAGTTGACTAGTTTCAGTTGGACCCAACCTCCTTCAGAACAATATAGTATAGATTAACCTAAGTACAGATATTAAAATAGAAGATTAAGAGAACAGAGCAACAGCATATCAGAGAGAGAAAAGTATCAGATAAGGGATGGGTGAGAAGGGTAAGGATTACAAGGGAGCAACGAGATAAGCCAATCAATAATAATATCCAGATACTAAATAACCAAATAAATGTATCCAATAGTCCTGTTTTAAAGTTGTTGCCATGTAATTCCTACCCCACACTCCCATTTTGTTTATATGCAGTCATAGGCGTAATGAGGGATGTTTTGGTTGGCGGCCGTGCATCTTTAGCAAAAAAGAAAATGACAACCTGGTGGTGAATGAGTAGGACCGAAATAAAAGTTAGCGGTGGGTCTCCTCATCAGTCACGGTGTTCTACTTTTTCCAGGGCCCCGACATCCAGCAATCATTACCCGCATTACAAGGTGCAAGATTT
This sequence comes from Eubasilissa splendida, assembly GCA_031772225.1. NCBI lineage: Eukaryota > Metazoa > Arthropoda > Insecta > Trichoptera > Phryganeidae > Eubasilissa > Eubasilissa splendida. The sequence continues at coordinate 6,613,950 of CM062862.1, forward strand.
CATACTAACTAGTATACCTTCATTTTTAGCAAAAATTAATTGTCGATAGAACGTTCGGTGTCCGTTCTTAATATTGTTCGTAAATAAAATATTTAAAGTGCATCTGTCAGCATTCCAACTTCACGGGGAAATAGTGTTTAAAAGAATTTATTAATAATGTTTTTTAATTTGAGCATGCAACATTTATCAACACGGAGGGTAGAAATAACGTGTACAACCATTTTGATTCAGAATTGTCCGCTGCACACGCAACACGTTGGCGCCCGGAGCGGCGCCGGCCCTACGAGGGAATTACAAAATACACCTCGGATTATTTTTATAAAAAATAGTCGCCTGCGGCACACTCGTAGCGAGTAGCATTTTTTTGTAATTCATTGTAATTTTAAACTCAATTGGTTAACCGGTTAGCTGCCCAGAAAAATCGTAGTTGAAACAGCATCGTTGTATTTAATTTCACGAAAAAACTGTAAAAACGTTGAAAAAAAAAATACGTTGGTACTCTTTCACCATAAGCGTCTATCGACCGCAATTTCGTACGGTTTTGAGATGAAAAAGTTGAAAAAATAGATGTTGATAGTGTTGTCAGGCCATAACATTTAGAACATATTATATATTTAGAAGGACGACATCAGATTTTAATATTATTATTGTGCTTAATGTGATTCTTAAAATAAAAAATATATTAGCACGTCACATCACAATTACGTACACATTACATATCTCACTTATATAGCACTGAATAAAAAGTAAAGTAAAAGTAAAACACAAAGTAAAAATAAAATTAAAAAAGTTTTCGTAAATTGTAAAAAACTGTAAAAATATCAGCACTTTGACGTCGAAATGAGGGATGTGTGTTAAATGTTCAAATTTAATGAAATTGCGATCTGGCTACGTAAAAGTGAGCGCCAACTGTCAATTTTGTATGGAGAAAACATTCGTAGTAATTTGTAGTGTTCTTGAGTTTTATTACAGTTTACTAGTAGTTTTTATTAGTACAGACTATATTAGATTACTTGTTATATATATTGAAACAAGGAAGAGAAGACAGATTGATGCCTTTGAGATGTGGTGCTGGAGACACATGTAGCGCATACCACGAACGGCGAGACGCACGAATGTTTCCATTCTGTAGGAACTGAAGATCAAGAACAAACTCTTAACGATTTGTCTGAAACGAATCCTTAAATTTTTTGGGATAATTAATTTTTAAGATAGCGTCAAGAGAGAACAAATTGAAAGAGAATGCAAAGTTCATCGTCGTATAGTGCATAAGGTTAAGAAGTGGTCACATAGATAGTAAAGATAAGTACGACGAGGAATCAAGTGAAAGATGGCAATTAACATGTATGTCGCGACATATTTTATTTAATAGGTTATAAAAGTTATAAAAATTATGCAAAATTTTAGAACAAATATGAGAACCACAGAAGCTATCGCCTGTGTCACGGACTTCATTACTATCAATTTGGATAAGAGCCAAAAATGTACATATAACCATTTTCTTTGACCTCGCCAAGGCTTTTGATATGATATCATATACAAAAATAATTTAAAAGTTAAAATAAGTAGATATTTTGTTATTTTTAAAATTGGCAGAATTAACTTTGTGGTTATTATTTGTTAACTTTGTTTTATTAACCACTTATTGAATTAAAATACATCTACTGGTTTCGAAAAATATCATATTCTTCTTCAGGATGTCAATAACTAATCAAAAATATATGTTATTGTTTCTTTAAATCTATATTTAAAAGAACAATAATTATTTACAAAATAAATTTAGTGCCAACTCAAAAAAAAATTTTTAGAATGGAACTTCTAGTTAAATTTAGTTGGTTGTTTATAATTTTTTGATTAGTTTTACGGCTTTCTTTAATCCAATGATTACAAATTATTTAATTTATGACCAACACCGTTTACATGGAAAATTGACAATCAAAATTTTTTATCAAAACCATGACCATTTTCAATTAAATGATTAAAAAATTCTGAAAACCCACTATTGTTCATACATTTCAAATGCTCCTTTACTCTTATATTAAAATTTCGGCCCGTTATACCAATATAAAATGCAGCACAATCCTTGCAACTAAGTTTTTAGACACCAGAATTGTTAAATTTATCATCTTTGTCTTCAGAATTTATGAGTAAATTTTCTATAGTATTATTTGTATAAAATGCCGGTCTAATGTTTCGTGGTAGGTGTTTAGATATTTGATTCGAAAAGTTATTTATGTATAAAATCCTACGCAAATGTATAAAGATTTAAAGATGCCACAACCAAACCTCGTCACTAAATCTGAGATGCCACGGGGTAGTGTACTAGGTCCAATATTGTTTTTAATAATAACAGGAAAATTAGATAGTCTGCAATAGCGACAAGCGTAAAATAGACGCCTTTAAAATATATCTCTGGAGTAGGATGTTACGTATCTCGTGGATAGTCTAATTCAACCGCAGCAAGTAGTGAACAAAAAATTTTCCCAATTTAGCCACATTATGCATCTAAGTGACAGCTTAGAAATGGAGATTATCTTGGGCAAAAAATTGGGCTGAAGAGGATGGCGTTGATCTATCTTGAGAGACGCTGGAGCTGGAGTCAGCTGTGAGAAAGACCGGTACTTGTGGAGGAGCATTACGAGCCGAGTCTCATCTGATCGAGGTCACTATCTGTCAATACTGACCTGAAGGAGAAAGGAGAAGAATGGAATGGACCTTATTAAGGAAATATTCTCTGAAACTGATACCAAAAATCAGATAATAACCCCTGAAAAGCAGTTGTTGTTGCCTGTACACAACAGTCTATACTAAGTTACTATTAGCATGTTTTATTATTTCCATTGATACAATTTTATTATTATTATGTATAGTTTTTTAAATCTAAATATCAACATAATTCTGCCTAGATTATACTTTTCTCGCTGACCTTTGACCTCCCTTTAATAATCCAAGAATCTGAAAGACATTGTTGAAAAACTCGAAATAAATATTTTACGACCCAAACTTCGACACCGAGACACGAAAGTGTTTACATTAATCAGAACAAAAACATTATTTATTTGTCTAATCTAATATTCAACCCCACGATTAGGACACGATTATTCTTCACCCCCCGCGATTATCGGGGTCGTGTAATGCTTTGGGTTTCAGCGATAATTCTGTGAACAACGATTGACACAGGGTAGCTATGTTAACGATATGTTATTGTTCCTGACATGTGTTAATATATTATATATTAAATATGAATTAAATATATTAATTATAAAGATATACATATAAAATCAATTTTATCGAAAAATATTGTTGTTGCACTACCGGGATTCGAACCTGGATCTCTTCCCTAACCGGGGGAGGTGCTTTATCCAACTAAGCTACAGCGGCACTATTTTTAGCGACAATTTTTCGACCCTATATGTTACCTTTTTGAAATCAATACATTTAATCGTTCCATCATTTGACAGAGCCATCTACCTTATTTTTACAGAATCTCAAAATACCTTTAAGTAAATCTGATAGTAGACGCCAGAATTATCAATTCATTTTTATTAAATTTTGGACACATTGATACAACTTTATTATTTTTTAAGAGAACACATTCTTATTGTGAAGTTGTAATTATTCAGAACATAGAACATAAAAAAAAAAAAAATATTATATATTTCCTAACTTTTTTTATTATAATAAAAATGATATCGATTTTTATATTTTCCTGAAGACATGTAAAAAAAAAAAATGTATGGAATGTGATATTTAGTATCACCATAAATCATATTTTATTTATAATACAATTACTACCATATCACTCATTTTTCGTCAGATTGCAAAGATTTTTAGAAACATCTGCAATTATCTGATGGCACGAACGAATATTATTAACGGCTAATCGAAACTTAACCGTTTATATGATTTACAGGCTTTAATTTTGGCATCAATTGAACTTTACAAGACTTCAAGCCAAGGTGTTTATGCAAAATATCATGCAAAGTGCCTGATGGCCGTGCACGTCTTCTTATTGACATATCTGTACTTCAGGCCGCACGTTCAGCTACAGCAGAAGTATTTTCAATCTAGTTGAGTGAGCAGTGTTTCTTCTTTTCACATCAGCAACACTGTCGGAACGTTCAAATTTGTCTATTAACCTTTACCATACCGTGATATTATATACTGTCAACTCGTATTACCGTAAGAAATTAGAATTCAATTAGCCTTTGAAATGTGAAAAAATGGTTTATGCCATAAATTTACTATAAGCATTGAGCATTAAATATTAAAAATATATGTAATATTATAATTCGGAGCATTCGTCATCTTCTGTATAGGAGATTGCATTGAATAATACAACCTTCCTTTTCATCTATCTTCATTTAATTAGTGAGAAAGAGACACCGTTATATTCGTATGTTTGTTATTGTTTTCATTGTGAAATTAATGTGTGATTTCTTTCCGTATTGCCACAAATGATATTTTTGTCAACGTATTAATTTTACAACGGAATGAATTGAAAGCAATTACTTTTGTAGGATTCACCTTACATAATTGATTTTTCACTAGTCATTTCTGAGCGTAAATATTTTCCTTCAAATTAACTAAAATATGAAGTGTGTGTTGCGTATATTTACCGAAATATTACAGATTTAATTAGAGCGGTAGACCTATGTTACTGCATGGTTTGGGAAGGGTTAAATCAACAACACCTAAATGAGAAGGCGCTTCATATCGACTAAAAACACATAAAACTTTACCAACACTTTCAAATTAATTGACATGGCGGTACTTTGTCGTATAACATGATTATTTTTATTGTCACAATAAAACTTTGCACCACACACACGTTAGAACACTTATAAAGGGTTAATAATGAATAATTTGGAAACCGTTAAAACACAAAAGAATTTAAATTCGGAGAAAACACTAATTATAATAACAAACAACATAACATTCTAACGCTTTATTGTCCATATTCCTGTTAACGACCGAAACTTCCCCCCTCTTCTCCAGACCCGCCCCATTTCCCGAATACAATACAATTCTGTATTTAGTTTAGTTATCACCTGATGATAAGAGGGACTGCACCTCTCGAAACTAGTAGTGAAAATAACCCAACGTGTGTGTAGTACAAAGTTTTATTATGAAAATTAAAATGAATTTTCCCAATTTCAAAGCGCTTCTCAATCATGTATCGACTCATTTTCATTAATGGAATAATTTTTATTTTTGTATTTTTTAATAAATAAAAAATAGAGCGATTTAAAATAACGATTGAGTTTGACGGTTCACCACCTTATGACATATGCGTGACGTATAGCCAATCGTTAACGCGTTAGAGATATAAATCTCGAACGTGTTAATGATTGACTATGCATATTCGCAAATGCGTGGCGTTAGCGTCAAGTAGAACAAAGGAAATTGGACACAGAGTAAACTGTTATTTTTCTGTTTTATTAATCTCAGAAACAGTGACCACCATTGGCCGCGAAGCTGATACCACAGTCATGGCAATTATAAATAGTGTGTATCTATGTTCTTTCAACTTACTCAATATCATTATAATTGTAATTTGTCAAATGATTACAAAAAACACGATTCTCAATCACAAATTAGTACTTTATCAGCAGAGTACATCATTAAAATAGTAATTAGGCATATACAGATTTTTATTTGAAATTCAATCACATTAATTGGATAACCCTATATATATTATATAGAAATTGGTCAAATAAATGTAGATATTATAAATGCAATTGTTTACAAGTCACTCTTGAAGGGTGGATTGCCTATTCGAAAGAAAAGAAAGAAAAAGAAATGCAATTGTTGTAACAAAATTTAAATATTGAAGTGTATGCACAACACTGATACAATCCATCGATTCGAGGGTGAAGTTTGGTCACTCACTTTAGCGCAAGAAAATAGTTTTCAAGCGCAGACCAGTAATTAGTAGACATGAAATAAAGTGTACATATTGGAGAGGAGTTTGGAACGTTAGTTAAGGTAAGAGGGGCACTCTACACACATTCTTTGTGAAAACATAAATTCGATAGTTTATGATACATTTATGACATTACTCTTCGAAAATTAAATCTTTGTGTAAACAAGAAGTATATTATTAATGCATATTATATTATCAGCGCTTATATTTTCGTTCTAATCGAGTCATGTATTTAAAAAAAGTCTTGGAGCTATTTGATTGCGTAAATCGTACCATAATGATCACGTGAGTGACACCAATAGCAAATATTGAAACAAGGAATTTGCGTTAGTTCATTTCTATATATTTGGTAGTCTGTGAAAATAAAGTCTTGCGCAAAATGTATGGCCCAATACGTGATAACCAAACAGGAGAATGACGGAAATGAAAGATCCTAGAACTGGTGCCAGGTGGATCATGGAGGCTGTGTCAGTCATGCACTTCCGTGTCCCATGAGACCATTAAAGAAAGAAGAAACAAATATTATTAAAACACGATATCTAGAGGGTGGTAAACAACATTTAATGAATCGGCAAAATTATCAGTGGATATTTTTACAATCGTGATTCTGTCAATTGAACGCAATATTCGATTGTGTACTATTTACGAGATATTGATTTATGATAATGAAAAGCTTTTGGCATCAGGTAATGATTTTTAATAGTGTTTCCCGCATTATTTATGCGTGTATATATTCATGTTCCATGTTTCAACTCTTTCTTATTGCTTCTAAACATGCACAACCATTCACGAAAACATTTAAACATGGGAAAAATCGCACGTGCATTTTAAAAACAGAAAATGTAATATTAGAATAGTAATGCAAATTAAATTAATCAACTCGAAAGATATATAGGAAATACATTTATCTATTTTTATTAGAAAAAATATTTGGTAGCTACCGAGAGTCGAACTTATTTCGCTGTATCAACAGTTTTCGTTTTAGACAAATTTTTAACTTCTGCAGTTTTTTGTAATTGATATACCTAATGTTCCATTTTTAAAAAAATCAACTATATTCTATTATTATTTCTGTCGAATTTTTATCTTGAATTAAATAACACCACAACAGCATTAAAAAACTGACTACTTTAACACAGACTTCAGTCTAGCAAAATAGCCAGGACAACGTTGTATATATCAGAGATGGAGTCTACTCCATCCCACACAATAAACTACTATAATAAATACAAAAAAACTACAGAAGTTAAAAAATTTTCAGTACAATTATATTGCAATATATTAAATAATTGCAATATAATTGTACCTTATGTTTATCATGTTACATATTATTATAATATATTCACCTCTGTTACAAAAAATATATATGTTAATAAAGTCTAAGTAAATAAATAAATATATTGGATTGAATTCCAAATACCTTTGACTAATACACGCTAGGAGATTTTGTTCCCTGCCATCACCCTCTTTTCGATCTATCTAATAAGAACTTGTCAATTGAGGCAAAACTATCGGCACACAATGAAGTCCTGGTACTGACACTGATATATGGAAGTGAGGCCTGTACCTGACAGATGGGGAACCAAAGTAGACTGAATGAGGTAGCAGCAGAATGTAAATAAATAAGAAAATAATGAAATACAAAGAGTGAATAAAATTAAAAAATCATCACTTAGGTGGTTTAGTCATGTGGAACGGATGAAGAGGAGAGAAGAGAAGAAGTAAGAATTATGCATGACGCAAAAATTGATAGCACTAAAAATAGAGAATGTCCGCGGAAGACTTGACACGACCAGGTAAACCAAGACAGTCCTATTAGAAGCCTCAATAGTCTCCGAGTTTGTATGAAAACATGTACGAATGTGGATGAGGCAAGAATAGTGTGTCAGGACAGACGAGTGTGGCACTCTATCCTCTCTGCCTACCTCCGCGGAGAAACGGCGTGAAGGTAAGATAAAAATAGGTATTTGGTTCAATATAGTTAATTTAAAAAAATCTTTTTCATTACGTATAGAACTATGAATATATAATACAGAATGTAAGAATTTTCATTCATCTTCTTCATTTTTTTCTAAACGGGTCGAGGCTTTCACGCTGACGCATACCCACCCTTTCTTCACAAAGCCTCTACATTTTCCATGTCCAAGTAAGACGTGGGTGAACAACATTTCCTCTTCCTTACGGTAAGTCTAAAAATAATCAAACATTTTGGCGACATCTTTAATACAACCCTAGCTAGATTTATTCTAAAAGGGGTGTTTTTTTTTAATGGTATAGAATATTAAAATAAAATAAAACACATAAAAATTGTGGTAATGGCCGTGGTATTGGCTTTATTAGAAAGATATTTATATTATATATGCCATTAGTGTTTAAATATGATTTCACGTATATAATAATGCGCAATCTGAAAGTCCAATTTTAGACCACTTTTTGGAGCAGCTGAGGGCCATATCATTGTCGGTCGTCCATTGTCTCTGATTTATCGGCATTGACTTGCGACTTCACATATCCCCACAGAAAATAATCCAAAGGTGTTAAATCACATGATCTTGGAGGCCATTGCGCGAAATTATGCGCTCATCGAAAATTTCCTTCAATAAATTGATTGTGGCGCGCGCTGTGTGGCATGTTGCGCCGTCTTGTTAAAGCCACAGCTCTTCCACATTAATTCCTTTCAATTAGAGAACACAACAGTCAGTAATCATGGATCTATTGCTCTGCACGATGGCGAATTGACTCATTCGGGTCCTCCTCAATACTACGCTCCACTGCAGCAACAGCTTCTTCAGGGCGCACTGTACAATGTCTGCGGATGCGTATTATCAATAAGAGTAAGTGTGATGTAAAAACGATCCATGATTATTCGAATTACTTACTCGGATGGACTATTATATCGACCGTAAAATAGACGTAGCGCCCAGTAAGTTTCGCGAACTGAACCACGATTTACGAAATACATTTGCATAATTTGCAAGCGTTGTTCTGGCGTAAGTCTTTTCATGGTGAAATAGCAAAACAAATAGAGCTACGCACACGTTGGGTTATTTTCACTGCTAGTTTCGAGAGATACAGTCTCTCTCATAATTAGGTGATAACAAAACAGTATTGTAGTTTATTCGAGAAATGGGGCGGGGCTTTAGAAGAGGTGGGAGATTTCGTTCATGAACGGGAATATGGACAGTAAAGGCGAAGTGTTAAGGAATTTTATGTTGTTAATTAATATTTTCTCCGAATTCAAATTCTTTTGTATTTCAACGGTTTCCAAATTGTTCATTATTAATCCTTTATAAGGTACCGAGTGGAGAAGTTTCAGTCGATGACTATCGAAAGAGTAATTTGTTTCTACAATGTGACTAGTAATGAAAATAACGTGTGTGTAATACAAAGGTTTTTTTTGAAAATGATAACAAGTTTATTTTGTTCTAAATGATGTGTATATTTCTTTAAGCATAATCTAAGAGTGTGAAAATCATTTCTATATAAAATTTAATGATAATATTAGTATGTAAAACATGTCAGACATCAGCTCTCGATACAAAATTCAATATATTAAGAATGCGCAGCACGCGTAGAACTTTATTTCTAAACTGTCCTTTACGTGAGTTAAGAAAATAAATAAAAATTTGGTCTATGGAGACATACCTTAAGGCAATACATTAAAGTAGCAGGTATACTCGGCGTTGGAGGGATAGGTAATTTAAACTTCAAGAACCCCGCGAGTGTTCTTAAAATAACTCAAGATTCTAAAAACTTATTTTAGAACCATATATTTTCAATACTTCCCTCCATCGCATCCCTACCCGTCTCTCCCCTCATAATCACTAATTAGAGCATGTTATCTGCAGAGAAGATATAACAGCACTAAGCACTTTACTATGCCCTTAAAACCTTTGATATGTATATATGCAGGGAGGGCCATAAGTTTTTAGACTTTTTAAATCGCTTCTGCGTGGGAACCGCGCGAAGGAGTGGTACGCGGGCAACAGCGCGCGGGAGCTTGGTCCTTGGAAATTTAGTCGCAATGGATCGTTTCACAGAGAAACAATGCGCGTTTGGATTGGAATCAATTGGAAAAATCATGTCTTAAAAATACTGTTGTCTAAATGTCCACCTTGAATTTGGCGTCTAGGTTTTCAAACGCTATATGACACAACGCAAATGGGTGTTGGCTATCTCTTGACGAATATTCGACTTAAGTTGGATTAATATGACTAGTTTATCATTTATTATTATGTATTAACGTTGATATTGGTATCGCCATAGCAGCAGAACGCTTGCGAGTCGACATGTCCGGATCTTCTCGAACAGCGACATTCTTTCCGCTTCTCCTGCTCCGTGGCCGCCCGGTTTTCTTCTTATTTAGCATCGAACCGGTGTATTCGAACTTTTTGGGCCATGATTTTATTAAATCAACACTCGGACATTAATTCACACTGTGTAATTTGTAGTCAGTGCGAAACAGGCGCCGAACAATCACATATGAAACGTTGTTTTTGTAAAACACTTATGGCCCACCCTGTGCATTCTTCGTGATCATCAATTTCTACAGCTATCTTTATTTATTCTAACAACTTGCTCAATGCACATACGACAAATTGTTTTCTCACATGTTTAGTATGGAGTTCGGGCAGAATTAAGACATAAGTTTAAAAATATCAGGGTACTTAAATAAAATTATAAAATTTTTGTACCGAGAGCGTAAAATGGGATAATTAATGGCAAAAACTTTAACTTTGATGAAAACAATGACGGTAACAAATTAAGTAAAGTTTTTAGCCTAATTAATATTTAAGTTAATTTTATACAAACGTGATGGGATAGAAGATAGACGAGAATAGGGAATGAGAGAGGATAACGACTAGAAGATAAGTAATGTGAAACGAAATGTAATGACAGCACAAAGAGAAACATAACAATGAAAGATAAGAAAAGTCTTTCACAGACACTAAATCAGGGTTGGCAAATAGGTGGCACGTGATACAATTTTTAAAGTAGTAGTAGGACAAAACAGTATCTACATAGAGATGTGATAATTCCCGCCTCTGAAATTTCTTCTCCAAAAAAGTCTGCCGGGTATTAAAAGTTTTTCATTATTTGAGAGTAGATCTGTTAAACTTTCAAATAAAACATGCTTTATTTTTAGTTCTAAAAATTTTGTATTCGATCCCCTTCTATTGTTTTTTTTTAAATACACTGCAAAGAAATGGCTAAAACAATATTGACGAAATAACTTTCAACGGGAAAAAATAGATGTCTTACTAAAAGAGTAAAATACATACATCAAAATCTGTCGATAATCTGCATATTTATTTTTAAAAAGGCGATAACTTTTAATAGGATATAACTGATGTCTCACTAAAATAGAAGCAACACACATAAATCGGTTAATGCACGTTTCCCGGATTGAAAGAGATCCAGGTTCGAATCCCGGTAGCAACAACAATATTTTTCGATAAAATTTATTTTATATGTACAATGAAATCTTGGTCGATCGTTCCTCGAATAATCATTTTCCCGCATGTGTTGTTCATTTCTTCCAATCCCGAATTAATTTCATACAAAGCACGCAAAAATAGATCGCATCGATCGTTCCTCTATGCATCATTTTACCGCATTAATCGTTTCAATTATGCAGCATATTTAGTTACACTGGCTTGTTTTATAATTGCCTGCCTAACGGCATATTGACGTTAACCATCGAGTCTTGTTAAAGTGGTAAAGGGTCGAAAGAGAGGATTCGAAAAATGTAAACCTTTTTTTTATTCACATTCAATAACTGATGCCGAAAAAAATGTCATTTTCAACACCGAAAAAATACTGATGAAATATTATGTATAATACATAGTTTAATTTAATTTATTTTTGTTTCTATCTATATTCCTTTGTATTTAAACACATTTATTTTCATGTAATATATAATATGTGTTATTTTTAAAATATGATGTATGAATGTTACTTTTATTCTGCATTCCCGCATTCATAGTTTATTTTAGTAGGTCCTTTCAATAACGATAGATGGAGGTTTTACTGTTTATCTTTCAAATTAATGCATTTAATTTGTACTAAAAATATCACAGACCTATGTTCTGAATAATTACAACTGCACTATAAGAATGTGTTCTCCTTAACAACACACATAAAGTTGAAAATTTGACAATTTTAAATTGTAATCAGTAACTCGTTCTTTCGGCAAGAGAATGTTCAGAAATTAAGTCCCGGTGATATATATTTTTTGTGTATCTTTTTATGTGATTAATTTTTTTAATTTTTTTTATTATATATATGTTACTGAAGCGTAATTGGCAAAACAGTCTACTGTCTAAAAAGTTCCAGATTTGAGTTCCGGTGTTAATTATATTTTGTCGCAAAATGTATTTTTCAAATTTTTTAATTGTATTATAAAATATCACAGAATTATGTTCTGAAATTGTTACTTAACAACAAAAATGTATTTTCATTAAAATATATATTTTTTACATTCAATATATGAATTAACATAAAGTATGTACCTAGTAGGACGTGAAAAAAACCTATTATATATTATTGAGTTTTTTTAGCACTTTAGTGAATTCTTATTTGCCATCCCTGCCCTCAATTCAAAAGGTAAAAGTGAACATTTTATCACAAATTGTGTTAAATGTAAGTACAAACTTATAAAGATTTACGAGACTTTGTTCCCATTTTGCTATAGGAATCTATAATATTCTCGAGGACGGCCGAACCAATTTTGGTGCTGTTTGGTGATGAAGTGTGATACAAATAAACTTACTTTGGAAATAAAATAAAAAATATTAATACCAGGTACATGCACTAAAAATATAATACATAATATGATACATAATCTAAGGTACGTCATTGACGTACTGTAAATGTTTTCAACTTACCAACACAAATATACATTTGAAGCGAATTTGAATGTATGTATTCTATTACATTACGATAATTAGATTAGCGTTATAATAAAAATATTTTTAACAACAGAAAATAATTCATTATCTTTGTTTTAATTAAGAAGAACACATTGTGAAGTTGTAATTATATAGAACATAGGTCTGAGATATTTAAAAAAATACTAATTACGTGTATTAATTAGAAATATATACATATATAATCAATTTTATCGAAAAATACATTGTTGTTGCTACCAGGATTCGAACCTGAATCGCTTTACAAACACACTACAGCAGACAGTACCTTTGTCGACAAATTTTCGAACCCATATGTTACATTTTTCAAATTAATACATCTGCCGTTCCATTATTTGAAAGTTATCTACTTTGTTTTTACGGAATCTCAAATACCTTTGAGTAATCCGACAGTAACCCCAGAATTAACAATTCGTTTTTATTAATTTTTGGACACATTGATACAACTTATATTTTATTAAGGGAACATATTATTTTTGTGATTTTATTTTATTTTATTGAAGAATTATGACAGTGTTAACATATTGTAATAAACATAATAACTATTTAACATGTGATACTAATAATGAAAATCAACAAAAATATTTAGATACATAAGTATATTTAGATGCAGAAATTTAATAAAAAGAAGAAAAAAATAGGGAGAAGGGTGGAGAGGTTGCAACTATTATAACGGTAAAGAGATAGCAACATGTGTTTTTATAGGTAGAGTGAATGGCCAAAATTGAGATTGTAGTGGTTCATAAGAAGAACCCTTTGAGCGTAGTAAGGCTAATGTCGAACGAGTCAATTTCTGTAAATTCCTCATTATGGTATTTGCATGCCCGGAGAATGAATGAATTTTGTATGTAAGATGTTCTACTTCTGGGAATGTGGAAGAGTACGGATTGCCGGGTTGATCTAGATGGTACATGGAGAGATATTAATTCTAATTGGCTGGGACAATCAATATGGCCTTGCAGTAGTTGGTCAGCACATGTTCGTCGATAAATAAGAGTTGAATGATAGATTAGATCTGACATTCAGATGTTGAATAAGCCTATTTTATATTCGTTCTAATCTCGCAATATATGTAATCCGCCATGGGTTCCAGATTTGAGATGCATACGTGATTATTGTTATTGTGGCCAATATATTTTTCGATCAAATTGATTTTATATATATCTTTCTAATTAATACACTAAATTAAATTGGTTTTTAACCACTAAATAATAAGCACATATAAAATCAATTTCATCGAAAAATATTGTTGTTGCGCCACCGGGATTTGAACCTGGATCTCTTTCCTAACCGGGGAAGGTGCATTATCCAACTATGCTACAGCGACAATTTTTCGAACCTATATGTTACCTTTATGATATTAATACATTTAATCGTTCCATTATTTGAAAGAGCCATCTACCTTATTTTTACAGAATCTCAAATACTTTTCAGTAAACTGATAACAGACGCCAGAAGTATCAATTCATTATTATTTAAAAAAATATATATACGTATATTATTATTTTTTCAACAAATGCTTCTGAAATATTTTATTTCCTTCCAAAGCGCCTCAAAGTTGAATATTATACTACCTCTAGCGGCAAATACAGCCCATCGTAATTCTACAGTTAAATGTTATTAGCAGCATGACCTAGGTCCATGTCACGGCTCAACGCCATAAACTTTGTTAATGCGTGAAGAATTACGTCAAGTAATTAATGAAGAAAATCATTACTCTTACTTTTAAATTAAAAACCAACTCGACATCTACCCAACAACGCTAAATTATTTTACAGACGATACACCCCTACAAAAATAAAATTAAATGTTTAAAATTTTTCAGATGTACGTCGTAAAACTACTATATATTTGAGGAATAATATTGCTAATTAATAGTCCTCGAAATTACATTTTTCTTATATTAATACATTGTACATTAATAGTCCTCGAAATTACATTTTTCTTATATTAATACATTGTACGTGGAAAAAAGCAAGTTGCGTTATTTTTCAAATTCTTCTAACAATATTTCTCAACATTTCCGTTATAGTAACATCTCATTCTCCGTTTCGACCATGAAAAATCATCAAAATTTTTGAAACAATAATTATCCACGGGTACCTCATTTTAATATGTAAAATTTCGCATTCTCTCCTTAAAATGGTTTTAGAAAACGACTTTAACAACCCCTAGTTGAGTATGCTGTAAAAAGGATTTTACATCTGTAACTGTAATAATAAAAGGATTTGCTCCGATTGTGGCTGTTTATATGGATATATTTTTCGTGGCGTTGAAATAATATAATAGCCACTTTAAAACATGATTGTAATATTGTATTTACATTTCTTTGAAGTACGTAATTTTTTCCATGTAAACGTATCTTTATTTTTTCAAAGAAATTTTTCCACATTTAAAAAATTAGTATCTGTTATTTTAATATGCGTATTTGATTTCAGTATCGATAAATCAGCGTTTATTAGCAAAATAACTTAATTTTGAAACTTGTATCCATCAATGTATTTGAAGAACACATTCTTATTGTGAAGTTGTAATTATTCAGAACATAGGTCAGTGATATTTTAAATGTGAATTAAATATATTAATTAGAAAGATATACACTTTAAAATCGATTTTATCTAAAAATATTGTCGAAACAATTAATATTTTTAATTCATATTTAAAATATCACAGACCGTCTGTTCTGAATAATTACAACTTCACAATAAGAATGTGTTCTCCTAATAATAAAGTTGTATCAATGTGTCCAAAATGTAATAAAAATGAATTAATAATTCTGGCGTCTGCTATCAGATTACTCAAAGGTATTTGAAATTTTGTAAAAATAAGGTAGATGGTTTTTTCAAATAATGGAACGATTAAAATGTATGTATGTATATCAAAAAGGTAACATATAGGTTCGAAAATTTGTCGCTGTAGCATTGGTCCGGTTAGGAAAGAGATCCAGGTTCGAATCCCGGTAGCGCAACAACAATATTTTTCGATGAAATTGATTTTATATGTATATCTTTCTAATTAATATATTTAATTCATACATCAACATATGTAAACATTTATCAAAAAAAGTAAAATAGGTATTAATTATTACATTTTATTTTTGTGTAAGCCTGTTAGCCACTTTCTACCCCGCTAGGTACATATAAAGTACCTATTTTGAGATATGTATTAGGTTCCATTAGCTATTTATTGTTGTTTTTAATATTCCTGATAACTGATATATGCATAAGTTGGAAGTAAAATAGGACTAATTTAAACAGATTAAATAGTAAAAAACAGAAAAATCAAAAAGGAGACTAATAGAAAATAAGTAAACGGAACAAAGTACAAATTTTTAATGTTTTCCTTGTATTTTAAGATTAACTTAAGTTAACTTAATTAATTTTACGACTTAACTAACTCGCGGATACCATGTATTAATCATTATAAAAAATAAACAATCATTATAAAAAAAAACTATATCCTAAAATAACAATAAATAATAAACAACTTTGGACACGTGTCAGCATTTTCGATGTTCTGGTCTGCTAACAATATTATAATTTATTATTTTATTACAGTTTGCATGTCAACATTACCATAGTTCAGAAATCACATATTTTATAATGCCGATCATTTTGTAACGACCAGTCTATCCTCAGGGTAGAGTGAAATTAAACCGTTATATCTAGTTTTGTCTGTAGATACTTTATGGTATGTCTACGATTATGATCTAGATGATGCAAGTTCCCGTACATAGCAATATATTTTTTTGGATTAATATACTGTAATTATTATTGATGTGGTCATTATAATTTTTCTGAAAAAATCTCAGTTAAGTTCGTTAGCTAGCCTAATATCGCGGTTTTTAAAAAACTATTCAGTCTAGAGTAAAAGTAAAATACACACCTTTCACACGTAGTCGAAACATATATGTTTGTTGTACCACCAGTATCGGAATGGTGTTTTTAAATATTTATAGCGTGAAACCGTTTTCGTTTTTCTAATGTCTCAAAATGCACACTTGTAATCTGCATTTGTTCAAGGGTCATTTCCAACAGTGATGGTAAATCGTTATGTGACGATGATCGGTAACGACATCATAGAACACAATCACAGTCACAATAACGGTTCAAATAATGACATCACTAATTTCTAACGCCGTGAAATTGGTACGCGAATGTACGAGTATAATATGCTTCAGATTTTCGATATTTATATTTTATCTGTATTATTCGGATGGACCTATCGGAATGATGCTGATCTCTGTAGCGCCCAATTGCGAACCACCCTAAAACAACTTTATGTGTTTTTGAGTTACGGATGAAAACGTATATTTTGAAAACAAACGTATAAAATGTTTATTTTTACATCAGTATTTTTTAAAGAGACAAATCTGATATATAATTTTTTTCTCTATATACATCGTATTGGCAGCCATATTGAATTTAGATCACGTGATCATCAACAACAAATTGGCTGATTTCATTTTAGTGGGAATAGCAACTTATAGTCTGTCTGCTTTGGAGTATTTCGAAACTAAAACTGATTTTGATTTTGATTTACGTAGCTTTTGCGAGAAACAATGTGTTTTGCATGTAGCTGACAAAAAAAATCTACAAAACTGCACATTTGACACAAAAATTATCGCAAATCCATTTTAGTGGGTTTTGGAATTAAGCGCTACATATTTTGAAGATTGCTGTCGTTTTGAAGAAAATCTCCACGAGGGATTACGCAGTTGAAAAGCTAAAATTTTCTTTGAAAGGACAGAATTATTTATTTATTTATTTATTATTTTCTCACAGCTTTAACATTCGCCTTTTTTCACGTTACCTACAGTCCGTCAACGTTCCTTCCAAGGGCGCGTGACGCGAGGAGTCGTTTCGTGACAAAGCCGAATTTATTCCAACAGGTAGGAAAATGGAGGAGTGGTTTGGCACGCAAGGGGGGCCCAACAGAATAAGGGTGGTATTTAAAACGTTATTATGCAAAACGCCTTGAGTTTCCTTTTTTTGATTATAGGATTCTTGCTCAATTTTCTTTATGTCGGCCAGTGTTACGAACAACGGCGTTCATTTTTATGAAAAGAAAATCGTTTTGTAATAATGTTGTTTGCTTCACGTAAAACTTGAACATTTTCTAACAAAATATTAAATTTTAATATTAGCCTTCCTTGAATTGAAATCACGATAGAAAATGACATAGAGAATACACGAAGATAATAATATATTAAAAGTTAGCGTAATAGGCGCACATCACGACCTCTTACTTCGAAGCAGAAACTCTGCCGTAAAACATTTTAACTATCCTGTTTTTACTATAAAAAACAAGTTTTTAATTAGAGGCTCTTATAGAGGCGGGCATTATATATTATTTATTTTATATGGAGCCTGTCAAATGAAACACTTCGTTTCAAAAAATGTCACATCTTGTTTATTATATCATAAAAGGCCGATTATGTCCCTAAGCCAGCACGAGCACTACTCGTTGCAAGAAAAATAAGGAAAAAGGCCTTCGGCTTTTATGTAATAATAATATGTTCTGAAAAGGCTTCTCCGCGCTGACCCTTGACCCCGGATTAAGGTGTTAGCTTACCCTGTTTACTAGACTACATAAATAGTTGTCTGATATGTCAGCCTTTACTCAGACACCGAGAGTGCTTTTATAAAACTCCTTCCAGAAATCAATCTATCTAGCTATCACTCAGCGGTCTATCAATCCTGCACGACCTCGGACAATGTTTCCGTAAAATCTATTTTTCGTAATTGAAAATATAATTGATTATCAAAAATAACTGGTCTACTGCGGTGCTACCTGATTTAACTAATTAATGTAAAAAATATCCAATCAGATATTCATAAAATTACTTAACTTCGTAATGTACCGTTTTGGTGGTAACACAACATACGTGCGCCACGTTTCACAGTCGACTACTGACGCCACCTAGCGACAAATATTAAAGGGATCGTAGAGATCGGTTTATTATTTAATTTTGTAAGTATGCAAAATTTGGTTAAGATCGATAAAAAAAATATATTTTAAAGAGAACAGACGTACAATCAATAATTTATTTATTAATTCTTAAACTATTACATACATACATGAAAATATACACACTCCAATAAAAACTTACCTAACGCATATTTACTGAGTTTAATATTAAATTTAAATAACTTTTAATCCTTTATTACGTCTTCTGGTATTTGAATTGAAAATTTCTTTGAAAATCTTCATCATACATTGATTTCTGAGATTTGGCCTTCTTCCCGAATTCTCATTCTGCCCCTTGTATTATATAATGCTCACGCTCATGTTGATTTGCATCAATTTTTCTTATAATCTCTACTATATATATATTATTCTATATACATTATGTTTAGTGAGGATTTTAAAAATAAATACCCATAACATTGAAATATATTTTCTGTTCAAATATCATAATATTAAGGTGTTTCAGCAATGTACTGATCCGAGTACATCCATAATTATTCTCAATGTTATTCACAAAACTTTGTTTTGCATTTTTTATTCAGTAGAAAAAAATAAAATTCTGTTGCACTATTAACAATGATTAGTAAATGATTATTCGCAATTTTACGAGCGATGATTGGTAGGTGCACTAAAAAGTAAACCTCCAACCATTACAATAACGGTTTACTAATTTAGATGCATATTGTGTACATATTATTTTGTCGGTTCACATATTTTATCTTGTTCCCCTGAATAAAGTAAAGATATTTTCAAGACGATTAATTTTGGTTAACCACAATGATAAACAGTCAAGTTATCTCTTATCTTGTTGAAAGTAAAGTTAAACATTACAGTGGCGCCTATTGCAGCGACCCCTCTGAAGTGTCTTTGTGACACCTTTCTGGATGAGAAAATAGGAGAACCATCTCACGATTTATTTGATGTGAAGAAATAAATTCAAGTCACCCGTAAACAATAGAAGGTGCGAGTGATAAATTACTCTTACTGAATCATTAAAATGTCAAGTTCAGCGAGGACCCAGACTCGAGCCTTGTAGTATTCGCGAGTAAACAATGAATTGGTACTATTTCACAATCCATTGCACGACAAATTTCTGTCTATCGGAAAGACTGTATGTTGTAGTGTGTAGTGTGTGTGGGTACACCACACTCATCATATGTCACATAGATCCCGTGCAATTACTTCAACGGATTACAATTAGTTTAAGCCGAATTAACATTGTAATAGGTATAGACCGGCGCATAAATCAAAGATGGGATAGCACCCCGAGATTTCTATTGAACGTAGAGTAATTGTCTTAGTTACGAGCTGGTGGCTTAGAGGAAGAAACGATAGGGCGACTTGTAGCATTTTAGATGTGGATTTACGGAAGAATGCTTAAATTATACTGAATGAATAGAGTTACGAATGAATAAAAAAAAAAAATTAAAACAATAAAGATCCGAAAACTTCAATATCTCGGACATGTAATGGACACTTCCGGAGAAGTATGAAATCTTGCACCTTATAATGCAGGGAAAGATTTCTAGAAGTCGGGGCCTTGGAAGAAGAAGAATATCATGGATGAAAAACCTGAGAATGGTTTGGCCAGTCTACTGTAGAGCTTTTCCGGGGCCGCAGTAAATAAAGTCATGATAGCCAACGTCTGTTGAACGGATAGCGCACAATAAAAAAAAGAAGAGGTAGTTCTCCATCCAAAATGAAAGATAGCGAGAAATGAGCTACAGAGTGCCTAATCATCTAGCGGCTGATTGCGCACATTCTTGGCATATAGCATTTGCACATTTTTTGATATCTATTCAATATTATCGCCATATAATGACACTCAATCAAGAAAAACTCTTTAGGAATTGTATACTGTGAGAGTCACTCGCATGGAGCGACTGGTTTTTGTAGGTTATGAACATCAGAAGGATTTGTTTAAGGTGAGTCTGAGGTCCTAATTCTCCTCGGATTGTTACGCGTGTATATGAATGTCGCAGTGTATATTAATGTTACAGAGCGTGCGTGTAAGTATAGGTGTTGGTATTGCGGCTGGAGCAAGTTGATGAAATGAAATAGAACCTACAATCGGTTAGCGTTTATTGTCGAATGAAGCATAAGTAAGTTTACACTGTTTGAAAGTTAAAATGTAAATTAAAGATCGTGATTAACGAAGCTCATTGGAGGTGGTTCCGAGTGATATGTTCGAGAAGATGGCCATGGGAAAAGTAATCGCTTCAGCTGGCTTCTTGGACTGGTTGCGATACGATGTATTGTTGTCTAGATTTTCGGGCGGTACTAGATGACGAGAGTGGCTGTAAAGTATCTGGTTTAACAGCCAGGTCTGTGAGACACGAGCAGGTTCTCCACAACTCGTTACTTTGCTTTATAGAAATTGCTGTTGTCGAGGTTGTCGCTACAGAATTCAAAGATTAAACTGTGTACAACCATTTATAACCGATCGCTTTAATGGATGTGAAGCTTGGTCACTTACTTTAACAAGACAGCAGGTTGCAGATCTTCAAGATTACATGATAACTTAAACGGAAAATGGATGAGGATAAAGAACTTGGAACTTCAGAAATGGTATGCCACACCAGATATGCTGAAGATGATGAAAACATGAAGGCTATTGTGGGCGGAATATGTAGCGAAAACAGACGATTTATATATGTGCATACTAAGAATCAAGATTGAGAGTAAGATTAAAACGTAGATGGGCGAATAATATCAGTACAGACGTGCAAGATGGGGAGGTTTAAAAAATAGGGTACAACGACGAGTTGTAGTATAACATTTTTCAAAATCCCAAACTCTTCATCATGAAACTAGAGCGACTCAGATAGCAAGCCAGGTCCAAAGGATGTAGAAACGGAAATGTGGAAAGATCCCGACTTTGCTGGGAGGATGGTATAAATAAAGATGCAGTAGCAGCTCTACAAATTCCGAACAGTCGTCTATAAGGGGAGTAGCATGGGAAGGCAAATGATGCAGGAGGCCAAGGCTCAATATGCAAGACTATTAAAGGAGAGAAAACCTTCAAGAGGTAGACAAATGCCCGCGGACTGGACCACAGCGGCAATGGTGCTTTCTCAGCAACTCTGTTTATATACCACTCACGAGCTCGCTAAAAGAGAAAAAAAGAAAAGATAAATAATCTCTTTAATTGGCTTTAAACCCTTTAACTCCCAAAATACTGAATTCTATGTCAATATTTAACAAAAGATTGGCTTTCACAAACTGGAATAATGTAAAAGGCGAATATTTTTCATTCAAACTAACTTGAACGAATAATGACGAACATTTTTTACTGTCTTGTTTTACCGCACACCAAAATGTATCCATTGTTTCATGCAATGTTAAGAACCGTAACAAAAAGGGAGATGGACAGATTATATTTTAACTGTTAAGTAATGTTAGTAATAATAGATTTCCTTACTACGTGTCAAGGTACTGGAATTATTTATCATGAAACGCTAGAATAGTACAAATATATTTTTTGTGGGTTTCAATTCTCAACGGAATTCGATTTAAAGATTACATATCTAGAGTTTATATTTTTTCTGGCGTACACTGAACTGCTTCTTTGCGAATTTTGATACTGATTTAAAATGGTTTGTCCGTTATTGTGTATTTTTTAACATGATTTTTTTTTAACAATGTGTCTAATAAATAATAATGAAGTTGTAAGTATTCAGAATATAGGTATATGATATTTTAAATACTAATCAAATGTATTAATTAGAAAGATATACATATAAAATCAATTTTATTGAAAAATATTGTCGCTGTTGCATAGTAGGATAATGCACCTTCCCCGGTTTGGAAAGAGATCCAGGTTCGAATCTCGGTGGCGCAACAACAATATTTTTCAATAAAATTGATTTTATATGTATATCTTTCTAATTAACACATTTAATTCATATTTGAAAAATATTGTTGTTGCGCTACCGGGATTCAAACCTGCATCTCTTTCCAAACCGGAGAAGGTGCATTATTCAACTACGTTACAGCGACAGTACTTCTGACGACAAATTTTCAAACCTATATGTTACACTTTTTCAAATTAATACATCTATCGTTCCAACAATATTTTCGATAAAATTGATTTTATATGTATGGTATATCTTTTTAATTAACGCATTTAATTAGTATTTAAAACTTCATATTTATTTGTTAGTGCTCTAGGTTAAACTTGGTAGTCGTATAATATATTTAGGGTGTAATAGACCTAGTCCACAATATTTTATGGGCTAATGCCTAATCTCAACCATGTCAAAGATTTAAAATATAAGCATTTGCAAAAAAATCGTAATTTTATGATTATTTCGATAAGTACGTTAGTTCGTACTTTATCGAATACAAAAAAATAAATGTCGTAGAATTTCGAGCGAACAGACTATTTTGTTAGATAATTTAGGGCCTGAAGTGAAAATGATAATATATCTATAGATAATGAATAAATTTCGAAAATATTTGTTTCTAATTTTTAAACAATAATATTTTCCGTAACGGTGCAGATTTTGCACATATTCTTTGAACATTTTCGACTCGTAATTTTGTCAGTTAAACACCCATAAAATATTGTGGAATATGTCTGTTACAGCTTGTATATGTTTATTCGGTATCGTATTTTTCTTGATTTGAAATTTATATTGTACCAGCCGTCCATGCCCGGTATTTTGACTTATAATGCATCAATAAATTTAGAAGGTGGTTAGGGGAGTAGGAGGGTGTTTTGCGCAAATTCTGAAAACCAATAATTAATGAAAAATTTAGATTCAAGCGGTCTTAGGCCCGGTTGTGATCAGTGGTAAATTTTTACCGTGGTTAAAAAAATTACCTTATGTATAAAAAATATATTTACTCTTCGAAAGTATATTCGATAGTAAATTAGTTTTACAATCCAATATCGATAAAATTAAATCGTATATTGTTAGTTCAAAATGGTGGACGCTTCACAGCTGTTTCAAAAGTCGTCTGACATATTGATATATTGAAAATTGCAGTATACGACAATGAATCATTCAATATCCCGCTATTTTAGTGATGACAGTTCGTCCGGTGATGATCTTGCTGTTTAATTTACGTTACCGATAATTTTTCGCCTGCAAAGTCACAGATTTCGAACGCATTGGTGAATAATGTCACGAATTTAGCATAAAATTGTATGTATTGCAAATGGCGAAATATTTCAAATAAATCAATTTTGGTAAAATTCGCAGATATTCGATGATTACTACACTATCAGGCGGGATTAACATTGATATTAGTAGATTAGACGTACGAACAACCCGCAAACGTTTTTTATCATGGGCGATGGTATAAAGTTACTAAAGTAAAAATTTACTACTGATCAAAATTTGAGCAAAATATTGCACATAGGTATATACCATGAAATGGGGTGACCAGAAGAAGGATTTTTTTTTTATCGTAGAGTCCTTAAATGTAATTGTGCTTCACTTTGGTTTAGATAAGTAAAATAATGGATGGATGGATTAAGAATTAGTATAGTATTAGTTTTATACTTCATCTGTTGATGAGAGTTACTGTTTCTCTCGAAACTCGAGTAGTGCTAATAAACTCAAGTAGAGTTATAACTTTGTTTTTATTTATATCCATCTATTATGATGAAACTTTACAAAGTTAACGCCGATTATATCAATAATGTAGGTCAAATAATGTATACAGAACAATGAGACATTTGTTCAATATTATGTCAGTATGTATATATATTTTCACGTCCATAATTAAGTTTTTTAGTAAAGAGATTAGACAACTTAACTTTTTGAAAGGAGGAATGGTGCCGGACTATACTGGTGTTTTTTCTGGGTATCGTAATAAAAGTGACCGACCTCGATCTATTGCTAAAACACCTTTTTCGTACTTATAAGTTTGTCCCCTTTCACACAACTTTCTACGGTCGACATCGACCATAACCTGGCTAATTAAGTAACATACACGCATTGACTTAATATAAAAGAGGTTTCGTTTTATATTAAAAATAGTGAACACTATAATAGATTGTGAATGGGTTACGTTTAAATATTATTAACAAAGTCCATCTCCTTACGAGAATTATTATTAATAAAAATAAGAATACAAAATATGAATTAAATATATTAATTAGAAAGATATACATATAAAATCAATTTTATCAAAAAATATTGTTATTGCGCCACCGGGATTCGAACCTGGATCTCTTTCCTAACCGGGGAAGGTGCATTATCCAACTATGCTACAGCGACAATATTTCGCTAAAAATATTGTCACTGTAGCATAGTTGGATATTATATATTTAATTCATATTTAAAATATCACAGACAATTTAAATTTGTTTTCACATTAATTACCCCTGCCTGAAATGCTAAATTTTACGACGAGATATCATCGATTGACACCAGCATGGATTTATTTATCATAATACGGGCTTAATTCAAAAGCTAAATTATATCATTCATGAGTAATAAACGTTTGAACGTGTAATACGCGCCTACTATAAACCGACGCTTTTATCGCCAAGGACTGTCGCATTTAACGAGAATAGATTTCGTTAACCCTGGAACCCGCGCACTTGTGTACTTCTGTGCGATAGTTTTAAATATATCGTAATTGTTTGCTTTTGTATAACTTTTATTACATTACTATTATTTTAATTTTTTCAATTCTTGATCTAAAAAAAGTGTTTTTTGATATAACATAACGAAACGCATCATATTTGCAATTGTTTGCACATTGTACCTTAATGTTATATTATCTATCAAAGTCATTAACGACTGCTTAATAAATCTGTATACAAATGACTCGTCAATAATGATGGTAAAAAATCATACGATAGTAAAATAATTTATCTTATTTGACACAATAACGGCAAACTTTTTCATGATTGAATTGACATCAGATATATTTTGTTTTATGTTGAGTGCCACGCGGACGGACGGTCACAAGGAAATTATTTTGACGCGCTTGATGGTCTAGTGGTAGGCGGTTCAATATAATCGTCCCGTGAAACCACCAAGTAAGTTCTATTTTCAGAGTACAGGCGCTTAGCTCAATTTAAAAATATAATATTGATGTGACACACATGCCATGTAGATACGCATCTTTATTTTATTTCTATTTGTAGGATGGTTTCAAAAACAATCTATATTTAATTGTTTACAGTCGATTTTTAATACAGATAAATTACTGAGTAGTGAATCTTTTAATGTTATTCAAAAATATATTTATTTAAATTTTTTAAGGCTGACATTCGTATATCGATTCGAAAATTTATATATTTAGTGTGCATATTTCTGAATCAGCTTACTATTATTTGAGCTAATAAATAGCAAGAGGGAAATGTAAATATTGTACAATACCGGTAGGTAGGTGGGCACCTATTTATATTAGCCTACAGACAACCTTTGTTCAATAGCAACAGTCAAATTTGGCCTTGATCTAGTTCACGTCAATACTGCTTCCGTTCGGTTTTTCCATGCCAATACGTAAATGGTTTTTAGATTGTTGTTTAACCAAACTTAAGATATTTCAAAAAACACAATTTGTATTAAAAATATTTCAATTTGTACTATTTAATTATAAATACGCCACTTGAAAATTTTTGTCGGTCCGAAACTATATGTCATATGTAAAACAAATAACAACACTCAATTTCCCATCATTGTCTTTAAAAAAAAACAGTACTCTATGTAATTACGAAACAACCGAACAAAGAAAATTACCAAATAGTAGACATAATTGTAATTTTTCAATGCACTTTTTTGATCGACATCACACTAAATATGTAGGTACTCGCATGTATTAAAACAATTTTTTATAAAATATCATATTTTTATACAAGGGAGAAAAAATATGCTATTTATCGAAAAATAAATGTACTAAATAATATAAATAGATACGTTTGTACAGTCACATTTACAATACGGTATTATTGTACGGGGAGGAGCATATAAAACTTCAATGAAATTACTCAAAAAATGATAATAAAAATTATTCTAAAAAAAAAGTACAACTCTTTATAGATTTCAAAGTACCAAAAGTAATAGACATATACAAAAAAAATTCAATAATCCAACTTTTCAAAATTTTAAATTAATTAAATTTTAGAAGCGAATTCCGATCTACAAGATTTAGAGACCAAATTGATATTCCGAAACTAAAGTATACCGCAACCCAAAATCACTATATTTATCAAGGCATCAAGAAAAATTACAGACTACTATAAATTTGTATTTGAAGTAAAAAAAATATGTACACAGACTAATTGAAACATTAATTCTCGTACTCCTTCTCCATACACGAGTTGTACTCTTATGAGAGTTAAATAAATGTTAAAAGAAATATATGTATATCCTACTGATTATTCTAAAAATGTATTATATTTTCTAATATTTAAATAAAAATATGTAATTAAAATATTGCAATTAGTTACTTTCGTTAACTTTAAAAATAATTTAAGGTTATAAAAATTGTATTTACCATCATTATTGATTCTCTATTCTGCTTCCACAGCGCGAACTGGTTGCCTCTACTCTTCGCGATCTTGGCCCTTGTTTAGTGCAACTGTCAAGTCTCGGACTAGATTTATCCATCTTATTGGAGATCAACCTCCCCTTCCTCCCCCCTTGTACGTCCGTTGTGATATAATTATATTCGTGCACGTTGTGGAGAACGCATGTTTAGTGAAGAAAAACTTATTTCTAGTATATTAATAATAATTTCGGTTGAATTCAAATATGTGATATTTTATTTTTCATGTGGTTCTTCATTGCTACAGTATTTTTTATTTAATTTTAAAGAAACAAAATACACTTTATATGTGTACTTTTATGGAACTTATTTTTAGTCGATCTAATGTGTTGGAATAATGTTATCCAGTTTTAAAAAAGAAAGAACTAGTGTATCGTAAATAAAGTTATGGTCCATACCTCAAAACATTATCATCTCACCTTCTACTTCTTGTCTTAGGAGGATGAGGAACTATCCCCTCAACAGGAGGGTGAGAAACCATCCCCTCAATTAGGCACCTCCTCGCCCTTCGCTGTTCGGTAACTGGACCCCATACAAATAGTTTTGAAAATATTCAGAACATACAATTAAAATACGTAAAATAAAATAATTAAATAAGTCCGTTAAATATATGACGTGATTGTGATTTAGTGGTTACGATACTCGCCTAGTGATCTAGTGGTCGGGGGTTCCGGATCAGTTAAATATATCCCATTTTATTTTCTAAAAAGATTTGTTCTTTGACATTTTTACTTTGTTTTAATCATAATAACAATTACTCATATTGATATTTTTGTGTTGGTGTCATCATCACCATCATAATTATCCAGCAGTGGATAAAAATTTACTTCTGGATGAAGGCCTCCCCAAGTGTCTACAACTTTTCTCTGTCCATTGTTATTTGCTGTGCATTTG
The DNA here is from genome assembly GCA_031772225.1 of Eubasilissa splendida. NCBI lineage: Eukaryota > Metazoa > Arthropoda > Insecta > Trichoptera > Phryganeidae > Eubasilissa > Eubasilissa splendida. Next base: position 6,642,183 of record CM062862.1, read on the forward strand.
AATTTGATAACTTCATCAGTCCAGCGGATTTTGAGGTTTTCAACCTCTCGGGTCACACCAGGTTACAGTATTCATCCAACGATTGTCCGTCCTCCGAACGATGTGGCATACCCAATGCCATTTCATTTTCTTGGAGTATTTATTTATATATTTTTTCTCATTTCTCACTATTTAATTTATAAACTTTTTTTGTTGTTAAAATGTCCGTATATAAATATAATATAATTTGTGCTACTTTTAAAAAACTGGCACAACAAAATTGAACGACACAACACTTTGCCTTATTACTCCTATTAGAATGCAAATGTCTCCTTACTTTCATATACTAATTAATTTAATGTATCGATATTCTAACACCTGCATAAAAGGATTCCCTTTGTTGAACATATTCAGTCATTATTGTGTATTCAATGCGCGAAGCTACAAATACTTCACAATCGTTAAAAAAAAAATTGTTTTTATAATATCTAAAATCCATTGTGGTTTTTTATTGTATGGCAAAAATTTTGTCTACGGAAACCTGCGGGATGCCCGAAGTGATGTAAAAGGTACTATCGATTCAGACCCTTATAGCCCATTTTCCTAAAGTTAGCAAATTATTTAAATATGAAGGGTGATTTGTTGGCAAGCTTCCTATGGCAAAAATGTTGTTTAGTAAGAAAATATCAAAAAGGAAGGGTGAGATATCATGTTTAACAAATAATTTAGAGATTCGCTATCCCAATACGTTTATGTGTATCTAATAGTTTTATCTGCCCCCCAGATACGAACGTAAGGGATTATATTTTTAGGCTGCTATTTAAGGCCAGGTTAGTACTTGTATTATTCATAACACAACCTCTTAGGGATGATTTGGAAACATTTTATTTGTTTTTTTATAGCTTAATCCTTTCAAATCTGAAATAATATATTGATTAAAGTACATGCATGCATTACCCAGAGGTGTACGTCTTGGGTATAATACTTTTCTTAACGTTTCATAGATGGCGGCAGGTATCTGATCATTTAACCAATCTTACCTATTTAATTTACTTAAGTGTCACGTAGCAACATTAAACAAACATAAACATAAATAAAACTATTGTCAATTATATCACCTGACGTATGCGGTTTTAGCGACAAAGTAATATTTTTATCAATGTTCTTCCGTTAATTTTTTAAATAAAATTAAGGCGATACAAATTATCAATTGCCTTTTTATATTTTCGTATATTGTATTTTTATATGTTAAAAACGTTTTGAGATAAGCACACGTCACATATTCTTGTAATTATTATTCATTATATGAAAACCCGTTAGTAACGACAGGATAACATCATGTTTTCAAATTTATCAGAATTTATCAGTGGCAGGTATCGAAATAAATTATTATTGAACACATAGGAAGTAGGTGCTAATTAAGACTGTACACGCAAAAATTAAACGTCTCGAGGGAAATGTTATTTATATTTCTTAATATTCAGAACTGCCTAACGATTATGGAATTATTGTATTATTTTTTTTTTCATTTTAATACTTATATTTACATTATTAAGGAGAACACATTCTTATTGTGAAATTGTAATTATTCACAACATAGGTCTGTGATGTTTTAAATGCTAATTTAATGTAATTTAATTATTTTATTTAATCCCGGTAGCGCAAAAACAATAGTTTTCGACAAAATTGATTTTATATGTATATATTTATAATTAATACATTGGTTGACAGTTTATATAATGATACTAAATAAAATAAAACAGTGTTTAATTCACTTTTTTTAAATGTTTGACCTTAGGGCACGTTTTTGAGAACCGTAATATAGTGTACGTTATTAAACGCGTGACTGACGTACAAAGAGCGAGAAATACTTTTATCATTTATTCTAGATACAACCCTTCAACAATGATGGAAAATAAATATTTTTTATAACCATAATTTATTAAATCAAAACTGCAAGAAAAATAATTCACGTTGTTTAACTCGACAACCGTACACTTTCCTGTGATATAATAGACGATTGTTTTTTTTATGTTGCTACGTGACATGTACGGATGGAGATAAATTTATACATTGTATGACATCATCGCTGCAACAACACTGTAAATCATGTTTGGGCAGATCTGAGGCAGATATAGGTCTCCTTTGGTATATTAAACAATCATATAAAATAAATCAAAATACTTTTTACCAAGATGCCAGATTCTCAATGTTATTAGATAACGCACCAAAAAATCAAAGTTATCACACACGTTATTAACGCGCCATCTGGCTACATTTCTCATATCTCTAAACACCATAATGATATTTATTTTTCCTGTAATCTCCAGTATAATTAATAGGTCTGCGAACGGTCACGTGGGCGTAACGATTATGCGACACGTCAAAATGGCTTTTGAAAAAAACATAGCTATCGCGGTTTACTTAGCCTAATTGCTAATTATGTACGCGTATATTCTAATTTATGAAACGTAGTTAGCGCGAAGCCACCGACCGAACAACTGCAAACGTTTTGGTTTAATTTTGTGCCTATTTTAAAGGGTTGTTAATAAATATTTGAATTACGTGATGTTTTAAGCTTGACTATCGCTTGTTCAGCGTGTTTATCTGCGATACCCAAGTATAATATTTAGCTACTCATCAAGTTTTGGATCCGATAATATAAAGTAAGTATCAAATTCACTTCATTATAATATATTTTCTCGAAAAATCTGGAAAAAAATGTGATTAAAATATCTACGGCATCAAATATTTAATATTTTCAAATTAAACTTTGTGGGTAGTTATGTTAATATAGTTAATTTGACATCCCGAAGAAGAAAATTCTATTTTTCGAAACTGGTTGATATTTTAAAAATACTCATTAAGTGGTTACTATATACTAAGTTAAATTATCGAATAAAAAAAGTTTAATTGATTACAACATTTTTTGGGATATTCAACTACGTGTATCTGACCTCTCTGGTTGACGTTTCAGATTCTATTACAGGGTCCGTCATTTCTTCATTGATGTTATATGTTATAGTTAAAGGCTTGCTGTACCGTGTCGAAAACAGTGTGCATATGTTTCATAGCAATACCGTAACAATATTGTGTTATGAGTAAATTCATAACATTTTTCATGTTTTCGCAATTCGTTGCTCCAAACACATATTTATATGACATTTAGAGAGAGAAACATGTTAGTTCAATAATATATTCAAATAAGGTTCTTACTCATTATATTAGACTTTTATTTTTTAGTATTAAAGTAAGCATTAATGTTATACTTAATATTATATACAGATTTCTTAAATTCTTAAATTACGCCACGGAACGGACGCTCTATGCTGCTGGCGAAATGAGTACTTATCGGACGGCGGGCGTGATTGCAACTCCGTGTTAGACGTACCCGGCTATCCTTAGGATATTAAATGATTCTGATTGATTAGAAATTATGTGTTAAACAAAGAAGTAGAAACAAATGCGAGAAAAGGATTTTTAATGGTTAACATTAAATTCAGTGTTTTAAATTTTTCTGACGTTTTTCAGACTTTTCAATTATATTTTGGTAGATTTATTCCACTGATAAATACTCATAAAGATATAATAAATTAATTTTAATTAATTCCGAAAAAAAAATACAGTGTGGAATTTTCGCACATTTTAATTTTTTATTTCGAAAAATAGATTATTAAACAATGTTGATGTATCAAACATTAAAGGTATATAATCTCAGATATGTCGTGTCGTTAGTTATCCGCCGGATATTTTACCGTCGGTTAGTTAATAACCGGATAGATATCCTAACAATAAATAATTTTCTCTATAAACGTCAAATTTCCTAGTTATATTTTTAGTAATACTTATAATATATATAGAATACAAATGAAATGTATTATTCTAAATTATACAGCATTATTATTGAAAAAAATCATGAGCGATGAACCAAACATCTAAAAATTTAATTCAAAACTTTAAAACTCAATATCTCAGATGTAAATGTCATGTGATACCATACAGTTCCTACGATTTGTAATTTATAATTTGTAATACCTATTATTTAATAACATTCGATTAATAATCATAAAATATATAAAAGTGATATCATATTTTTATTTATTATCTTTGTTTTATTAACCACTAAATTGAGTTTAAATACATTTAACGGTAGGATTTTATACATAAATAACTTTTCGAATCAAATATCTAAACACCTACCACGAAACATTAGACCGGCATTTTATATAAATAATAGTATAGGAAATTTACTCATAAATTCTAAAGACAAAGATGATAAATTTAACAATTCTGGTGTCTATAAACTTAGTTGCAAGAATTGTGCTGCATTTTATATTAGTAAAACGGGTAGAAATTTTAATATAAGAGTATGGGAGCATTTGAGATGTTTGAACAATAGTGGGTTTTCAGAATTTTCTAATCATTTGATAGAAAATGGTCATGGTTTTGATAAAAAATTGGGATTGTCAATTTTGCATATAAACGGTGTTGGTCACAAATTAAATAATTTGGAATCGTTTGAGATAAATAAAGCGTGTAAAACTAATCAAAAAATTATAAACAGTCCGACGAGTCCCATTCTAAAATTTTTTCCTAAAAATTATTCGAGTAAATTTGTATTAACTAATGATTTGTCTTAGGTACTAAATTTTTTTTTTTTTTTAAATAGATTCTGGTAATGAAGCAATAATATATGTTTTAGTTAGTTATGACATCCTGAAGAAGAAAATGGTATTTTTCGAAACCGGTAGATGTATTTGAACTCAATTTAGTGGTTAATAAAACAAAGATTATAAATAAAAATATTAATTTTAACCACAAAGTTAATATTGCTAATTTTGAAAGTATAAAAGTGATATTAGTTAAAATAATTAATAACAAAATATTGTATAAACTAATGAATTTTTGTTTTTAAATAATTTATATAAAATATAATATTTATTTTTTATTTCAATATATCATTGTTTACAGTAAATGACATAATATCAAGGTATTTCCAAAAATCTAATAAACCCTCGACACGCTAAATCATCGCATGATGTGTTGTTTTTGTGATAAGTGCTAATGTATGGTTGACCGTGAGCACAAGCCTCAGTAGACGAGATTATCGGGAGTGTCTCCAGCATGCAGATGGAAACTCCCATTAGAGCCTGGTCCTCACACGATCGCAGGAGCGCTTCCCGGATTCCGTGCTGCTGGTACACGGAATGAAGTCTTTCTAATGTATGAAGATGTCAACAAAAAAGGGATCTCCGACAGCAAGTAAGTGAATCTGACCATTTCCATCATCATTCTATCATATTCACTTCTACCTACCCGACAATTTGGTCAATTTCTCATTTGTACACACGTGTGTCCAATCGTGTATCTAAAAATTCAAAATCTCCGCTAATCATTCTACAAAAAAAAAAAATTGACAATGCGAAAAATTCACATTTCCAAGGATTTTACCCACGAGTATCTGTTGTCCGTGAACCGCAATAACCACGTGCTTGCGATTTTATTTAAATATAATTTAAGAGTTCGGTACCTTATAAAGTCTATTGTTTATTGGCATGTTTAAAAATACCCCTAAAATTATTTTTTTTGACGTTATATAGATGATGTGATGAAATGTTTTTACTTTGTTGTAGAATTTATAAGGAGAACACATTCTTATGGTGAAGTTGTAATTATTCAGAACAGACGGTCTGTGATATTTTAAATATGATTGAAATATATTAATTAGAAAGATATACATATAAAATCAATTTTATCGAAAAATATTGTTGTTGCGCCACCGGGATTCGAACCTGGATCTCTTTTCAAACCGGGGAAGGTGCATTATCCAACGATATTTTTAGCGACAAATTTTCGAATCTATATGTTAATACCTTTTTGATATTAATACATTTAATCGTTCCATTATTTGAAAGAGTCATCTACCTTATTTTTACGATAGTAATCTGATAGCAGACGCCAGAATTATCAATTCATTTTTATTAAATTTTGGACACATTGATACAACTTTATTATTAGGAGAACACATTCTTATTGTGAAGTTGTAATTATTCAGAACATAGGTCTGTGATATTTTAAATATGAATTAAATAAATTAATTAGAATGATATACATATAAAATCAATTTTATCGAAAAATATTGTTTGTTGCGCCACCGGAATTCGAACCTGGATCTCTTTTCAAACCAGGGAAGGTGCAATATTTTCGATAAAATTAATTTTATATGTATATCTTTCTAAGAAATATATTTAATTCATATTTATTATAGAATTTGTTATAAAATACGTATCTTTGACATGTTTTAACCTATTTTAAAAATATGTTGTAGAACTAGAATATTTATTTAAAAATATGACTTTTGTAAAGCAACCACATCAATCAGAACTTTTATAAAAAATCTTTCAAGCCACCCGCCCGTCCGTCTGAACTCGTTTTTTTGGGGTCGTAAATATGTACATGGGTACGTAGTATTACAAAGACAATCTATTCCATTTCGAAGGTGATGTAGCATTCGCAATCATAATATTGTTCTCCATATGTATTCGGTGGTTCGGCCTATTTATAGTACCCGATTTGAGATACGCAGTATTCAGTTGCATTTCATCAAAGTTTGCTACAATGTTCAGTGATATACGCTGGGGTCACCGGTGTAATGTTTGAATGCCAACGAGTTCAACCTTTTTTCTATGTGATTAGCCCTTTCCAAACCATGCAGTAACAAAGGTCTACCATCATATTAAGTCGCTAATATTTCGGTAAATACATGTAACATAAAATTCATATTTTAGATAATTCTAAAGAAAATATTAGCGCTCAGGAATGACTGGTGAAAAACCAATTATGAAAAGGGAATCGTACAAAACAATTTTTTTTCCTTTCAATCCGTTGTAAAATTAAAACGTTGGTAAAAATACCATTTGTGATATGAAAGACATAGATCACACACTATTTTCACAGTGAAAAGAACAACAAACATACAAATATAATTGTCTCTTTCTTACAAATTAAACAAAGAGAGATAAGAAGTAAGGATGCATTGTACAGAACTTAATGAATGCTCTAAATGATGTTACTAACCATTTTTTCAAAATTGAATGCTCAATATTTAGCGTAAATTAATGCCATTAAAGCCATTTAAGCTAATAAAAACTTTTTTTCTGTTATTTACGGTAACACTTGTTGACAGCGTGGCTGCGTTCGGGTATTTTGTATCATGGTATGGTAAAGGTTAACAAAGCCAGTGTTAATCCCGTAATATAACAAAATTGAAAATGTCACTTGATTCATCGTTGAACTCTGATTGAAATCATTTTTTTTATGTTCATTTATCTCATGACTGACTGATACAGACACTTAATGAGGTTTGCTTTAAAAAGTCTGTTTAATCTAACTTACTAACAAGAAAATCAAATATCACATTATTTTAGTTTGTTAACTTTGTTTTATTATCAACTTAATGAATTAAATACATTTACCGGTTTATTTTACCGAAAATAACATTTTCTTTTTCAGGATGTCATTAATTAGTCAAAAACATATATTTAACAGAATCTATTTTTAAAAAACTATAATTATTTAAAAAATAAATTTAGTGCCTAACTTAAATTGTTACTAGATGATACAAAATTATTAGAATGGGACCAAAATATTATAAACAACCAACTAAATTTAACCACAAGTCCCATTCTAATTTTTTTTTCCTAAAAATAAGTCTAATAATTTTGTATCATCGAGTAACAATTTAAGTTAGGTACTAAATTAATTTTTTTAATGATTATTTTAAAAAAAAAGATTCTATTAAGTAAAATAACAATCACTTTGAATTTCACACAAAGTAATTGTTAATTTATTTAATATAATATTTCAAACCCAAAGTGATCGCTTTCTACGAAAAAAAGATTTTGTTAAAGAAACAATAAAACATATGTTTTTGATAAGTTAATGACATCCTGAAGAAGAAAATTATGTTTTTCGAAATCGGTAGATGTATTTCATTCATTACGTTGTTAATAAAACAAAGTTAACAATCTATAATAATGGATTTTAACCACAAAATTGATTTTGCTAATCTTAAAAAATAAATATCACATCATAGTGTGATTAATTAAGCCTCCAACACCATTCAATTAAACTAAATTTAGTGGCATTTGTGGATACATGTGTATGTAAAAAGTTGACTCGATATATTATTCAGTTAATGAAAAATTCAAGTTAATTTATACCTGGGGTCAGTGTGTAACCCTGTATCGGTTTACCAGACTTTGAGAGATATTTGCTGCTAATTTACCTGTCGCGTGGGATCCTCCATTGTTACTTATTGCCGTCCATGTATGACCTCCTTTGTGGCCTCACCTCTATGCGCTCACCAAACTATTTTAATTAACTTAAAGGGGTGTATATTTTTTTAGCCCAACACCAATCCATTAAAAAGTCGTGTTTATAAATATTATAGTTGATTCCGAGAAATAGCGGGTGGGTCTTCAACCCCTGCCATATTGCGTGTTAGTGTATATTTAATTAATTAAAATTAATAAAAAATATTTTTTAAACATAACTCAACACACGACATTATTTAATGAATATATAAATCATATTTTTGTACCTTAAATTTTCACAACAATTTGTCATTAAATCGCGTGATTTTATCAAGTAGTGCTATTTATTTTAACCAACTCTATGACGCAACAATTTCACAGATCGTATATTTTAATCAAAAATTGTCCCACTCTCCACGAAACTTATTTGTAATTTTCTAATTTATATGCATATGTATGTAAAATTAAATGTTTGTATGTAAAAAAGTTAAAACTGGTGTGAAAGAAAGAAGGGGTGAAAATGACCGAGAATTTCCAGGATAATATAAAATTCTTCTGAAAGGCTGTCAAAAAATCCTGATGTGGTGCCAAAAGTAACAAGTAGTATGAAACCTATTAAGTCACTAAATGGAGAAATGTTAATAAATGAGGACGAAATAAAAGATAATTGGATGAAATATTTTCAGGAAACATATGAGAGTGAACAGATGCAAATGAGAAACCCCTCGAGCGGCTCTCTGGGGTAAGTATAAGTGACGAAAACGATATGAAAGAAATAGGGTGTTCAATAAAGCAATAAGCAAGGCTGTGGGAAATAATAACGTTGCACACGAGTATATCAAGTCTGGTGGCCGATTAGTTGTTTCATGGCTTCAAGCGCCCTTTAATACTTGTAATATTTCGGTAAAAACACGCAACATTAAATTCAAATTTTAGTTAATCCTAAAGAAATTTCGCGCCTAGGATTGACTAGTGAAATACAATTATGTAAAAAATACAATTATGTAAAGAGAATCCAACAAAAATGATTATTTGTCAAAAATACAATTTGTGGTAAGATAAAAAGAGATCATATATTAATTTCACAGTGAAAATAATAACATACATACGAATATAATTAATTGTCTCATTCTCATGAAAAGAGATTAGAAGGAAGGTTGTATTGTATAGAACTTGATAAATGCTCAGAATTATACTATTATATTAATCCCTTTTTCACATTTAATGCTCAATATTCTGAGAAAATTTATAGCATTAACCGTTTTAAATAAGCCAATATAAGAGTTTAGTTTCATTAAAAATGATAAAAAAACTCTAAATTCTTACGGTAACACGAGTTGACAACATAGCTGCGTATAGGTATTTTATATCACGGTATGGTAAAGGTTAATAAGTGTTTAGAGGAGAGCCACACTCCGTTAGATCGGAGGAGAGCTGTTATTATTCCTCTCTACAAAGGCAAATGATCGCGTATGGAATGCGGTAACTATAAGGCAATTAGTCTACTAAGCTCGGATAGCAAACTTACATGGAAGAGTTTTAATAGAAAGAGCAAAAACGGTGACGAAAGAAAAAGTATGGGTCGTGCAAAGGACCTCTGTGGGCGGAAGAGGATGCATGGATCAGATCTTTTCTCTACGAGTGATGATGTAAATGTTTTTAGCAATTAACCAAAAACTTTTTTTTGCCTTTGTAGATCAGCAAAAGGCGTATGATTGAGTTATAAGACAAAGGTTGTGGAAGGGGTGAATAGCAAACTTATACACGCTTCTGCGTGTGTCAGGATCAATGGATCATTCACACTATGGTTTGACATTACAAAGGGTGTCAAGCAGGGTTGTGTAGTGCCTCCATGGCTGTTCAACTAGTAAATGGATAATTGTGTGTAATGAATTAGATGTTATTAGATGACACATATTTTTGTTCTAACAGAGGTGAATATATTATACATCATAAACGTACGGCATAATACTCATAGTTTATTGTGTGGGATGAAGGAGACTTCTTCACCTCTGATATATACAGCGTTTTCCGTCTGTGATAAAGTAGCCAGTTTTTTTTTCGTGCTGTTGTGGTGTTATTTAAATCATAGACAGGAATAAAAAGAGAATTAAAAATATGTATTTAAAAGTAAAAATAAAATAAAAATATATATAGTGGGAGTGTTGTAGGACTAGTGAATTATTAGTGTAGGTATTAATGTAGGACCGAAAATGGGTAATTTGATTGTATGCTGTTGATGAAGGAGTACGCCGATGATGCAGTATTAATGGCGAATAATGAAAAAGAATTAGTCTAGCGAGTAGAATATACGTTGTATGCAAGGAAAGAGACCTTACTATGAAAGTTAACAAGTCGAAAGTTATGGTATTCGAGAAGGACAAAGAGACGTGTAAAATACTTGTAGGTAATGAATATTTGGAACAAGTAGATGAGTTTGTGTATTTGGGAAGTATGTTTGATAGGAACGGAAAGACTAAGAAAGATATCGAAAGGAAGGTGACTGCAGGGAATAAAGTGAACGGCGCTTTGAATGGAATTATAGCTAATGGGAACTTGTCAACCGAAGCAAGACTAGCGGTTCACAATGGAGTTTTGGTACCCACACTGATGAATAGAAGTGAGGCCTGGAGCTGGCAGAAGACGAACGAAAGTAGACTGAATGCAGTGGAAATGAGATCACTTAGGTGTTATGTATCAGATCCATTTATGACAGAGTGAAGAATGAAGAAAAATGAAAATATGCAAAGCTGATCATAGTATAGTGAGTAAGATAAAGAAAGAATCACTTAGATGGTTTCGTCATATAGAATGGATGAATGAAGAGAGAATGGTAAGAAAGATATATGACGCAAGTGTTGATGGCACCAAAAGTAGAGTAGAGCAGGTAAACCAGATACTGGAGAATGATCCCGTTAAAAGCCTCAATAATCGGCGAGCTTGTATGAGAAGATGTATGAATGTGGATGAGGCGAGAATTGTATGTCAGGACTGAAGAGTGTAGCGCTCTATCCTCTCGGCCTACCACCGCGGGGAAGCGGCGTGATGGTAAGTAAGTAAGTATGTCTGCCTCTATACAATCCTTGACAGAGCTAGAACCTTGATGGATCTACCCTTCGCAAACATCGGGTACCTCCCCCGCCCCCCTGGCTGCCCTACCCTTTCCCGCAATATAAATATGTTTTGTAATGAATGCCAAATTCGCGTAATTACTCTTTTGGACCCTGCACAAAATATGGGCACCTTCTCCACTCTAATGTTTGCCCCACCCTTGGGCACTCCACCCACTACCGACGAAATAAATAGGTATTGTTTGGAATGTCATAATTACTTTTTAGGACACTGCACCCTTCCTCTGACCATACGACTTTCCCATGACCCTTCCCTTTTCATCACTATTATTCGATTATCACCTTTAATTACTATAATTCACCCTTTTCCTGACCTCCCACCGCCTTCCCGATATGAATGTGTTTAAATACAACTATTGTTCAATTGCACTCTAAAAACCTGAGGAAAATGTCATTAGTCATAATTTCACCCTCTCCCTTACCTAGAATAAATGTTGATATTTAGATATTATTAGATGTTTAAGACCTGCGCAAAATAAAGGCATCATTCTAAACTAAATTAAACTCACTAAATGTTTACCTATCTCAGGCACGGACCGTTGAATGAATAAGTAAATTATGTTTTTGTACCAACATTTTTTGATAATTTACCATTTAATCATGTGATATGTATTTTTACCACGTGATTGACGCAACAATTAAGCGGATCATTGATTTTAACAAAAATAGAACCTTCCCTCCGCGAGTTCTATATTTACATCGCGAATTTATATTGCGTGGGAAATTTAATAAACATCTGTCAAATTTAATAAATCAATTTCTGGGAAAATTCAATACCAATAAATACTTACGGCGAACGTGAGATTTCGGCAGCGCCATTCGTAGCTATTGAATTATAAATCGATCTCGGGCGAGCTCGAGTTCTCGGGATCCATTGAAGCTGAGGTTCAGCCCATAAAGTTCTGGATGTTCTTTACATAGTAAACCTATTCAACTCTCGAATCTGAAAAAATCACTCCTTACAGGGGGTAGTCAGGGTTGAATGGAGCCCTTATATATTTGATGAATCTATTCGACCTTTTCAAATATGCAAAACACCGGTTTAAGTGGCTGGTGTGGTAGATAAACAATAAACAATAGGTTTCTTGCCGGCTTTTATGTTTTTTTTTGTCTTATCTGATTTATTTTGTACTAGAAATCATCAAAAAATATTTGTTACGATTATAATTATAATTTAAATATATATCGGACATTTCCACGAAATCAATGTATGATACAAGAATATTTTTCATAATTATAATTTTAAATATTGTAATTTCATCATTATCCTAAGAGAGTGCGTTTCCGTCCTCCTCTTTCTTACGCCATCTCGATACTTGTTGACTAATCAAGACCCAGTCTGTCTACATACAGGATGAATATTATGTTCCAGGCTGATGTTATTTCTAAATAACTAGTAAATGAAAAACAATTTTTTAATTTAATTTTTAATTATCGATTAATTTTTTTATTACAATTATGCTTGGAATACGATATTGGCCAAGTGACCGCCTATGGCAGCGGAAAAAATGCATGCTCTTTTAGCTATATTTTTCATAACATGTACTCGCACACTTCGCGTGTTCTTTCATTAATATAATACATGATTGTTGGCTTATTGACGTACACCTTTCCTTTCAAGAACTCCCACAGAAAATAGTCGAGAGCCGTCAAATCAGGCGATCGAGGAGGCCTATCGATATCACAATTTTTTGACGTGCGGTCGGGAAAAATTTCAAGCGAAGTTCGGGCTATGTGTGAGATGGCACCACTTTGTTGAAACCACATTCGACTTCGACCCAGTTCAGCCACCAATGAGTTTTTCAACATTTGACTATAGCGATCACTATTAATAGTTACAACATTGTCATTATTATTTATTTATTTTATATAAAATGTTTTTATGACTTCAACACGTTTTTGAGGCGTTAGATACTCCGTAATAAATTGTAATCAACAACTCTGTACAACTATCAAATGCAAACTAACAAGTGTCTTCCAAACCAAAATGGCGGCCAAACAAAATCGGCTTGGAACATAATATTCACATGTTCATGAAAAAAACAAAATTCATAAAATTATGATGTCTTCAATGGTTAAGCTGTGGAGAGCGAATAAATGATGCACAACTCCCAAAATGTTTGCTGAAGGAAGTCAAAGAAACGATCCAAAATAAGGTGGCAAGACGACGTAAATAAAGACGTATCCACTCTTGGTATCACCTATTTGCGGAAGCAGCCCAGTGCAGATCAGAGGGAGTGTATTCTTGAGAACAGTGCCAGAAGCCATAACAGGTTGTAGAGCCAGATTTAATGGTGATTTTTCTCGTTAATCGTGGATCATCAAAATAAATATTTAATATTTTATAAATACTAAACTAATTCAAATTTTGTCCTATTTTGGCAGTATTATATTACGATGTACTTCTTAAAATTTCGCAAGTTTATCCATAATGTGTCGTAAATAAATCGGACAGCTTAATTTTTTTTTTCTAAGCTAATGTGTAGAAATTCTTTAATATTTTTGGGAATGTTTTTTTTCCATTTTTATTTTTAAAATGTTTTTCATTAATTCGTTTTATATGATCTTGTAAAATCACATTGAATATCAGTTTGTTTATAAACCTAGTGATATTCTCTTCTATAGTTGGCGGTGGTTGTAAACTATCAATAGCATTCATTATAGGTGATGGCCGTTAACATTTGACCGTGAATTTTATTTGTTACTTATTATTTTTGGTATTGACATGGCTTTGTAAATGAGACTAACTTGACAGTATGCTTGTCTTCCGAATCGACCAATATTTTTCTATCTAAAGTGAAGATCCTCATCTTATTGTATATTTATTTTTTTCATACTTATGTACTCATTATATAATACATACATTATAGAATGCAGTTTACACATATGTAATTGTGTCCCTCTCTATTAATAGTAGAGATTCCTATCCGAATATCCGATATTCTAATATATCGCCTTTTTTCTACTATTCGATATTATTCGAATATGTGTGCAGCTATTCGATATTCGAATATTTGTGCAGCTATTCGATATTCGAATATTTGTGCAGCTATTCGATATTCGAATATTTGTGCAGCTATTCGAATAGTATTCCTACTAATTTCTAAGGATGGAATATTAAACAATTCTCAAGATACTGATTCGGACGTGGAAGAGATACCTGTTGCTGGTTCGAAGAGTTCATCGACATCCGAATTGCGGACTGAATTAAGAAGCACCATTTTATCCCTTGTAGAAACTACAAATGTTTGTTCAAATAATCTAAAAAAAAATTATTATTTTTTAAATACAATGCAATGTATTTAACAACGCCTGATATATAGATGCTGGGAAATTATAAGACGTCGGGAAATTATAAGAAGCTAGGAAATTATAAGCCGCTGGGAAATTATAAGCCGCCGGGAAATTATAAGCCGGCGGGAAATTATAAGATGCCAGGAAATTATAAGAAGCTGGGAAATTATAAGCCGCCGGGAAATTATAAGCCGGCGGGAAATTATAAGCCGCCGGGAAATTATAAGATGCCAGGAAATTATAAGAAGCTGGGAAATTATAAGATGCCAGTAAATTATAAGAAGCCGGAAAATTATAAGCCGCCGGGAAATTATAAGCCGCCGGGAAATTATAAGATGCCAGGAAATTATAAGAAGCCGGGAAATTATGAGATGCCAGGAAATTATAAGATGCCAGGAAATTATAAGAAGCTGGGAAATTTTAAGCTGCTGGGAAATTATAAGCCGCCGGGAAATTATAAGCCGCCGGGAAATTATAAGACGCCGGGAAATTATAAGAAGTTGGGAAATTATAAGAAGTTGGGAAATTATAAGAAATTAGGAAATTATCGCTGGGAATCTATACAATACGCTGGGGACATATAACTAGTAACGTAGCTAAATGACAAAGAGTCGCTTAAATTAATGTTTTTAGTATATGATTTTAGTATTTTATTGGGTATATTTATAAATTAAAAACGGTCGCGATTAATCGAGGAGCGGCGGTGGAAAAAAAGTGTCTAGGGCGAAAAGTTTACGTCTGAAAAATTAAAAAATACCCAGTATGCTGGCGGGAACCCCCCTCATTTTCGATTCTTCTGTGTGACTACCTGTCCACGTGCTAACATATAAACTTTAGAAAATAGGGCTCATAAATTTAATATATACTAGACTTAATGGAGGATGCTTCTCTTAGAAGCCTCAACAATCGGCGAGCTTGTATGAGAAGATGTATGAATATGAATGAGGTGAGAATTGTGTGTCGGGATAGAAGAGTATGGCGCTCTATCCTCTCTGCCTACCTCCGCGAGGAAACGGCGTGATGGTAAAGTAAGTAAGTAAGCAGTTTATACTGATTTACTAAGAAAATTAAGTATTGAACGTCTAAAAAAGCGGTTGTGAATAAATAACATTTCAACTCCAACGTAACACCTATTGCGGACTCACAGGCGTTCCACATTTATATCCATTTAAACGATATGTTTAACTCTTTTCAAAATATTCATACTATTTTGAATTTTTATCGTGTAAATAATAATAAAAATAGCACTCTTATCGATAAAAGTTAAAAATAACAAACGGCCATGAAAAAAACATCGCGGAAAAATTTCAATTTGAAAATTGACTTTTTAATTCTTACGTAATTTTAAAATCTTTAAATCCCATCTCGTGCGCACTATTTAAAAAAATTGTTTACACAAAAAAAATAATTTTTAAATTTAATTCATGTATCGTATTTTTTAACATTATTTAAAAAATAATCTCCACTCTTTTCAGAAAACTAAATTATATTTATTAAGAAATAATAATAGTAGGAAATCTTAAAATACTATTTTGTTCGGTATATTGTTAAAACATATTTGCGTTACTCAAATTAATTAATGTAAATTGAGTATCCAATGTACAAAAATAATTTTAACTGAAACGGCATGTATACTGACATTTATGTTTCAAAGTTGTAAAAAAACACGTAATACATCGCGCCAAATTAGTTTTTTATTTATAATATTTCTTAAAAATCTAAATACGGTATAAGACACGCTGAATTAAAAAAAATAGTTTCCGTAAATAAAATAAATTAATTTCTACCAAAATAACGTAATACTCAGCGGTAAATGATTGCCAATAATATGCCTATAGTAAAATGTACATATCGTAAAATAACATTATCTATATTTAAAAAAAAATACTATTTTTAATTCGGATTCGGCTTATATTTCACTTCATGGTGGTTAAATGAACCGATATCTGTATTCTTAGACTATTTTTAAATGATCGGTTCATACCGAATTGTCTGGAGAGATTGATTTTAAACGTAAAAATGTTTAATTTTTCATGTGAAAATCGACATTTTTAATTCAAATGAAATAATACTAAAACATAATTAAATAAATATACTATTTTTAATTCGTATTGGGTTAATATTTTTCTTCAGGGTTCATTAACGCGAATATACCCTCATTATTACGGTATTTTTAAAAGACCGGTTCATACCGCATATAGTGTATAGAGATTGTTTTCAAATCTAAAAATGTTTAATGAAAATCGACATTTTTCATAAATCGCAAAGTTTGTCAACGTTCCGTATGTCAAATATAGCTAAAAAACGGTTGCATTTGTTTCCTCGCGCGGTCGTGAAATTTCACTTATCGGGGTCTGATGTTTTAGTTTTTTCGCATTTTCGGCGCATCTAGGTAGGTCCGTATGTTTTTCAAAAAAAAAAATACGCGTTTTTTACAATTTAAAGATGAAATTGAAATGATGGGAGTTTATAACCTCCAGAATAAATTTTGCGCTATCGCTTTGTATAACTTGAAAAAAAAAATGGTCCTAATGTCGCAGAGAAAAACTCAAAAACACGAAATTCACTTAATCAGGGTTTCAGAGAAATTAAAAGAAGAAGAAATTTAAAAAATATACACGACGATACCGTCGGCCGCGGACCGTCCCGGGAATATTTAAAAATAATTATCACTTCTAAACTCGCCGAAATGTGAGCGAAAATGTTAAAGTTAGGCTAAATTTAAAAAAAAATAGCAAGAAATTCACTAAACTTAAACGGTCGTAACAAATAGAGAAGAAGAGGAGAAAAAAAGTGTCAAGAAAAAAAAGTTTATGTCATTCTTCAGATATCTGGCAAAATTCAAAAATACCCAAATGGCTTGAAGGCTCGCGAGATATAGGGCTTTCCGTGTGCGACGAATATGGTTACAACGCGACATATATACAACATCGAATATAGCTTACGACTTGATTAATATGTAGATGATGATGATGATAATGACTAGATGGCGCGTATTACGAATTATAACGTCATTTTTACACGAATATTTTACATAAATCAATAAATAAAATAAAAAAATGAATTACGAATCACGATATTCCCAGATATTCAATCGCTGATGTGAGTGTGACTCAAAATTGAGCTCATCACAGCTGGTTACCAAGTCGATGCATCCATATTATTGGTTAATTTACGGCATAATTATTTCTATGGATTCCTACTAAGAACACTTCATGTTCTCTCGTTTGAATTGGTACTTTATACGAAACCATTTCTATCAACTCAAGGCAGCCAAACATGTTATTGATATTTTTTCTCCAGGCAAATTTGTTCGTAATCGCAACATATATTTTCAATCGGAATATGCAATTTAAAATTCCACGTTGAACTCTTTCAATTATTATAATATATGCTCCGTAGTAGGGAGGCCGCAGAATCGAGTTCAATTCCAGCGTACTTTTCACAATAGATGTATATAAAGTTGTTAGAGAGCGGAGCTGTCGTTCACACAAATCCTAAGGATTTCATCGCCTCGTTGCAAATTTCGTTGTATTGTTGAATAAACGTCATGTCATGTTTAAATAAGTACTTACCACTTACATGACAAAGAAATTGTTAACTCGGGAATCATCCTCATCGGTTGAATGCCGTTAAACAAATGTTCTTACCAAAAGCCCGGTTGTGTGATTAGTAAACTTTTACTATGTTAAAAAAAATTACTTGAGTAAAAATGATTTGCGAAAACGTTCGTTCGTTGGTAAAAAATATTTACATATCGAAAGTGTATTAAATAGTAAACTAATTTACCCTTCGATATCGGATGATGTCAACTGTAAATCGTTAGTTAAAACTCTTCACAGCTGTTCCAAAAGTCATCTGACACATTGATACATTGAAAGTTGCAGTATACGACAATGAATCTTTCAATAATCCCACTATTTTAGTGATGACAGTTTGTCCAATGATGATCTAGCTGTTAAATTTAGATTACTAACTGAATATTTTTCGCATATACGCAATTAAGAAATAAATCCTTAGATAATTCTGAAAGCTATTAACAGCATTCAGTGTGCTTTCATTTTATTTTAATATACAAAAAGATTCAAAATGCGTCATCATTTTGTGGAATTTTTTTCATTTTCTAACTTAGTTTATTTAAAATTCTTTTTTAATAAGCTGACAAGATAACTTTTCACAACTTTCCTTCGCAAGACTTTAAGCTCTCGCGTCCATATACTGGGGAGTGTATTGCGGGGTAGTATTAACCCCTAAGCCGCGGAACAACATGCAGTGGCAGATGTCGTTTAAAATGTACACGTTCACCTAAAACTACCATAGATCTGAATTAAATATATTAATTAGAAAGATATACATATAAAATCAATTTTTTCGAAAAATTTTGTTGTTGCGCCACCGGGATTCGAACCTGGATCTCTTTCCAAACCGGAGAAGGTGCATTATCCAACTATTCTACAGCGACGATGTTTTTAGCAACAAATTTTCGAACCTATATGTTACCTTTTTGATATTAATTCATTTAATCGTTTCATTATTTAAAAGAGCCATCTACATTATTTTTAAAGAATTCATTTTTATTAAATTTTGAACACATTGATACAACTTTATTATTAGGAGAACATATTCTTATTGTGAAGTTGTAATTATTCAGAACATAGGTCTATACTTCACAATAAGAATGTGTTCTCTTAATACCACAGATCCTTACAACTATCTGTGGAGACACGGCGATTCAAATTCATTATCGATACCAGCAACATATGCATTCAGAACCCAGACTGCAGCAAGGAGCAGCAGCCGCCTTCTAACTCTTCATATCTTAAGCAAATAGTTGAAAGTTTCCTTGATGACAGCTCCTGATCAATGGAGACATTTGTGCATCTCAACGTCCACGGTATGCGCAACATGTGTCTCCAGCACCGCATTTCAAAACCATCAATCCGTATTTTCACCCATACAATCAGGGACCTTGATTACACACCATATAAAAATACAAAGTAATGTATTTAATAAGACGCTGGAAATTATAAGACGTTGAAAAATTATAAGAAGCTGGAAAATTATAAGCCGCTGGGAAATTATAAGAAGCCGGGAAATTATAAGATGCCAGGAAATTATAAGAAGCCGGGAAATTATAAGAAGCCGGGAAATTATAAGAAGCCGGGAAATTATAAGATGCCAGGAAATTATAAGAAGCCGGGAAATTATAAGCCGCCGGGAAATTTTAAGATGCCAGGAAATTTTAAGATGCCAAGAATTTATTAGATGGCAGGAAATTATAAGACGCCGGGAAATTATAAGCCGCCGGGAAATTATAAGACGTTGGGAAATTATAAGCCGCCGGGAAATTATAAGATCCCAGGAAATTATAAGATGCCAGGAAATTATAAGCCGCTGGGAAATTATAAGAAGCCGGGAAATTATAAGATGGAAGGAAATTTTAAGATGCCAGGACATTATAAGAAGCCGGGAAATTATAAGATCCCAGAAAATTATAAGATGCCGGGAAATTATAAGCCGCCGGGAAATTATAAGATGGCTGGAAATTATTAGATGCCAGGAAATTATAAGATGCCAGGAAATTATAAGATGCCATGAAATTATAAGAAGCCGAGAAATTATAAGTCGCCGGGAAATTATAAGCCGCCGGGAAATTATAAGATGTTGGGAAATTATAAGATGCCAGGAAATTATAAGATGCCAGGAAATTATAAGATGCCAGGAAATTATAAGAAGCCGGAAAATTATTAGATAGCAGGAAATTATAAGAAGGCGGGAAATTATAAGACGCCGGGAAATTATAAGACGCCTGGAAATTATAAGCCGCTGGGAAATTAAATACGCGTTTTTTATAATTTAAAGATGAAATTGAAATGATGGGAGTTTATAACCTCCAAAATAAATTCCGCGCTATCGCTTTAAAAAAATAAAAAATTTGGTCTTATGTCGCAGAGGAAAACTCAAAAAGACGAAATTCACTTAATCAGGGTTTACGAAGAAATTAGAATAAAAAGAAATTTATAAAATATACACGACGATACCGTCGTCTGCGGGCCATCCCGGATATATTTTTAAATAATTATCACTTCTAATCTCGCTGAGTTGTGAGCGAAATTGTTAAAGTTAGATGATGATGATGCACAAGTTTTGTATTCTATGTAATGAAAAATTAAAGTGAGCACTCGTTGCAGAATTGTTACAGTAATATGGTAATATTATTCTAGTATTTTTGGCAAGCACGTGAAAGGTGATTGGCTGCAATAAATAAGTATTATCAATTTTATTATGCAAAATTTTAAATAGACGTACTAGTTTAAAAAGTATTCTTCTTTCATTCGACTTAGTAACTTAATGAATTTAGTAAATATCAGAGATAATTATAATTTAATTACTTTCGTGATAATTTAATTTGTAATTGACAGATCTCAGATTTATATATTTATTAATGGGTATGTTAAGGTATATAATATCATTAAAAGAAAGAAATATAACAATAATTTTTACAGATAAATATTATCTATTATACATATGAAGCTACTATGTAAAAAGAATTAGCATAGATTTTTTTTTAAGTATTAAAAACGTAATGAAAATAACAACAGATAAAATACATTGTAGAAAAGTGAACAAACTCTTACAGATGATTTATACTCAACCTGACTCCTCACTAATGATGTATATAAGAGTTGATGTCTTATATACATATATACTACTTTTTAATATAATCCCTGTTAAGGTCCAAGCATTTTTGAGACTGAAAGACAAGCTTGATAATCACCTCGTCGAATAAATCTACTGCCTATTCTTCGAATGCGTTGTTAACAATTCCGTGCGGTTCGTCGTTGATCTGCACGCGTTTGCAAAGATGAAAGCCCGATACTCCATGTCTGGACTATATGAAGAACGATCCAGTAGCTCTCACTAAAACGTATATAGCCCTTCTGCCATGTTTCGAACAACATGAGCATTTAAAGTAGAATCACCGATCGCACTTCGAAATCGGAGGAATTAATGATGGACTATTGTAAAATTACATCTCATATACTGAAAAGCTCGAAACTGATAGGTAAAGTCACAGACGTATTCCTGATTACGTTCCAGTCCAAAGTGCGTACATTTAAAATGGCTTACGTAGATTAATAAAATGATTCCAAGTACATCGATGGGATAAAACGACGACGTTTTCGTTATAAAAGACTGACAAGGAAGAAGAAATCTGAGGGCTGCTTCTAGAGAAGTTGCCTTTTGCCCTTTTTTCAGTCCAACGGGTGGAAGATCTTTTCCTTATTCTTTATCTTTTTACGTGCTCCATCCCAACAAACTTCTCCAAGCTATCTTCTCTTCTTGTAAGAAGTCCGAATCGAATGATTCGCCTCGGGCAAATGGTTGGCAAATATACTTCCCGCAGAATGGAGACATTTATCCGAATTACTTTTCGTGACACAAAGGCACAAGTTGATTCATTAAGCTAGCTAATTATTCTGACTACAATCTACCTCCATAGTTTGACGTTGAATAGAGCTACATTTGGTTTAAGAGTGTAAATATGAACGTCTTTAGTATCTCCTACTCCGTTATGCTCTTGGCAGAACAATGGTGTTTGCTATGATAATGATGACATCACAGCCAAAACTATTTGGTGCCATATACTCCAATCTGCAGTTCTCCTGTGCAGCAGATCTGTCGGCGATCTTCCGCAGGGGCGGGATCACTTGACTCTGCCTTGTAGGACCACTCTCACCATTACATATGTTTGAACAAGGGGTTGAATAAATACGCGGTGCAGAAAGGGTTAAAGGAATTTGGAAGAGAGGCGGTAAAACGGGAGGCTGAAGGACCAACCATAATCAGGAAGAAATACGACTCACCAGAGAAATGCTCCTTTAGGTATCTGAGTTTTCTTCTTCCACGTGATCCACAGGTCTTATGGCTCCAGGAAAAACTCCAGGTCTTCGGTGGCAGCACGAAGTGGGATTATACGCACTTTACACGATAGTAGGATAAAAAAAACACTAATCAGTACGCACGGTAGCAAGAAACAGATTAAACACAAACAGTAGGCTATCGGCCCCACACAGCAAGACGATATTTCACAAGCCAACAATTCGTTCCCACACGGCAGGAAGAACAGTAAAAGAGCAGTTAACGCACCCAATGGTTACCGTCTGTTTACGCATTTTTATACTTCGATAGATAGGCCTGGTATAAATTTTGAATATATGCATTATATTTGTGTAAATTTAAAACAGCAAATAAAAGTGAAACTGCTTCTGTTGATCTTGTTTCGGTTCGATCGGATATATTTACAGCGGTGTTATAAAAACATTGTATACTGTATTTTTTCGGATTTATCGGTTGTGATAGAGTTTAAAGTTTCAAGACTGCAAAGGAGAGCGACCATCGGCGTCTACCAGCTCAGACTCACAAAGGTTGGTGTATTTTATTTTGCATGGATGCAATTAATATAATCAACATTACTAATAGAAAACCCAAGACTAGCTATCGAAGGGTAATTACGGCAACACCGTCAAACTTCAACTTCAATATTCAACTGGTTCAAAACCATAGATAAGAAAAACCACATAAGAGGTCGCGGTCTGGGTAACAGGTAGGGGAACCATTATATCTACGCATGTCATAATTACATGCGCGCACATGGCGACCGGCGAACAATGAATAAGTTATAAAGATTGAACAGCATCTTTACGTCTTTTCACGTGTCCGCAGTACTTTAGTATGCGTAATTGTATTATGGAAGATGGACTTTGCGTTGGTTTCGAGGTTGCCTGGTTATGATCGAACAAAGTGCACTGAAGTTAAAAATGTTTTCAGGTTTTCTGGAGCATTCCTGACGGCGTCCTGCAGTGGGCCATTGGTTGCAGACATCGCCAAATCAGCGATCTTCCTTCGACTCTGCTTGTACCACCAGTCTCTCCATTGCATCCGTACGTCTAATGATGTGGTGTACGAAGTATTTCAATATTCTTGTATTGTGGAAGACAGACGCTGCTCAAAATTTATTTCTTGTAAAATGAAGCTGTTTGTTCTGTGAGCTGTCCATTGGATTCGAAATATACGCCAGCAACACATCTCTAAAGCGTCTCTCTTCCTGTGCTCTTGTTGTATCAGTATCTATGTTTAAAGGTCTGTGTCCATAGAAGAAGACACTATGTGCTAATCTCAAAGATTTACTTTAATACGCTTGTTGAGATTGATCTGGAGTTAATCTCAGACATCAGCCTGAGATTGCTAGAAAGACATAAACACTCAAACCAGAGTACATGACAACCAACCACCATAATTTCATTTCTTTTGAAATGTTAGACATGAATCATTAAACATTAACATTAATACAAAGCGTTATACAAGTATTTACTCCGTTTTAACTGCTGTTGGGGAGATTTAAAATTGCCCAACTGACGAACGACAATAACAAAGATACGGGGAAGACTAGCGCTCTGACAATCTGGTAATTTATTTTTTGTCTTATTTGTGTAATTACCGACATTCAAAATATTACATTTATTTATAATTTCTAAATACATATGTATGTAATATTTAAATATATAAATAAACAGTTTATTGTAAATCAGCTCGTTTTTTAATAAATTTTGATGTACTTACGAATAATAAGATTTATTCGAAATATTACAAATTAATTTCATACTGTTGTCATAGCTATTCGAATATTTTTCGTGTTACTCTTCGATATGCGGAGAGTTGATGATTTCGAATAGTTGGAATCTCTAACTCACAGCTATAGGCCTAATGGGCCGGTGTTCGGTATTATTATAATAATACCAGACGGTTCAACACAAGACTCTGGAATAAGATTAGCAAATAAAGCAGATAGGTTTAGGTGTTTATTTACTTAAATGTGCAATATAAGAATGACGATATCGCGACTGCCGCTAACAGGTACGTCTGGCTAGATCAGCTGCGATCAAATATCTAGTCCCAGAGCGCCGCGACCGAATATCGGTCAAAATTCCCCTCTTCACGCTGTTGGCCAATGACACATCGTTTGACGTTGTATGGAAGCCATCCTTGTAGAACAGAGTTTGGTGACCTATGAAAAACTGAATGAGTTATATATAACTTAATAGCATCATTTTAATTGACTTTAGGTAACCTACATAGATTTCTTTTTGCTTTTTTTATCTTTAATCCTAATTTCACCCAGTCCTATTTTATACTTCTTCACTTTCACATCACATTTTGTCTTATTGCGCATCTTAAACAGTTTTAGTTTAGTTTTTATCTTAAACGATATGCTCTATTACATATTTTGTACCCTTAAAGATTAATCATGAAATAAATACATAAATAGCGTTGCCACTAACAATATTAGTAAATAATTATGATTTAAAGTTATTCCTGTTTAGAACTAAGACTTGGGGCAATAACTACGCTTTTATCCACTACAGATATTCGATCAATATTTCTACATTTGAAACCATTTATATTCGACACCTTTGATATTTTACGCCAAGGAATATTCCTTTGACGTTAGATTTATCTCTTTTTACAAAGTGCGCATTTCCTTTATACAATTTGAATAAATAGAACAAAGTATATAAAATGAGACTACTAAAGTAAACTAAATGTACGATATTGTTTCCAGTTGAAGAATGGTTTTTTAATGTAATGTAACTTAAAATCAAACATTATTGTAATGATGTAAATATATTCTTAATTTAACTCTCTGAATTCTGTCAACTCTGCACACTATGTTAAAAAAATTTCAACGACCAAAATTGTAAGCTTTATAAACGTTACATTAAAATGTATGACTATGTTTTTATATGTAATTTGTCTTCATCGTGACTTCATTCAAGCTCATTTTATAAAAACAAAACAAGCGCTTAATTTCATAGGGAAAAGCATAAAAATAGGTGTGACAAAAAAATGTTACATAACTAACTAACAACCTTACCATCACGCAGTTTCTTTGCGGAGATACAGCGTCATATGACAGACATACTTTTATTAATATTCATTACAATGATTGTTATTTGATAATTATCCGTTAGTACATACGCAACTAATAAAACTTGCAAAAATACATTTTTTTTTAAATTAATTTGTTCATTAACGAGTATAAAAAGATTTCCGTATTCAATTTTTTTTTTTGTTAAATTATTTATACTATTTGATTTGTTGAGAACATTTAGCATATTTAGCTACATATTTTATTTCCAAAATACATACCATAGCATGAAAATGAGTAAAAAAAATATATCACTCATATTAATTTATTTTTTTGATACAACCATACCTTTTATTCAAATTAATAAAATTTTTGAATTGAATATTTCAAAAGAATTACGCAACCCTATAATTCGACCATTGACCCCAGGCCCACTATTGAGTTTTAATATTATTTAGATTTTATAGCTTATTATTTATTTATCAACGCAGGTGCAGACTATTGAATGTGAGTTGTCGTGCATCAAACTGCAATGGAGGTAGCAAAATTTCTAAATGAGACACTCTAAATAGCTTAATTGTTTAACGACTTCAGAAATTATACAACAGCGCACAATTTTTGTAGTAAAACTTACCCCTAGTACATCTTCATAATCTTCTTATTGATATATTTCATCTGAATTAATATAATATTCAATACAGAATTGGAGCTGCGAGTGTGGTTGCCGAAGGAAAATAAAAAGAGACCGCCTTCGGTGCACGCCTTCCCTCTTATAATCGTTGGGCACCCCCTCACCACTCTTACATGAGCACACTTCATATTTATTACAAATCATACATATATCAATTACAAATACACCATATATACATAAAATATAAAAAGGAATTTGACCTTATTTATATTAAATAATAATAATAATAATAATGTGCTTATTCCAGCGTTATCAGGTTTTTTTTTTAAACTCGATTCGCCATAGAGATAATACATACTATGTTATATATTAAAGTTATGAAATAAATATAATGCTATGAAACAGAAAAGGAAAAAGAAAACCAAGGAAAATATTAATAAATAAAAAAATAAAAAAAGTTAATAAAAAGTAAAAAGTTCACACATAAAATATAAATATTACATATATAACTACTTCAGTCACGGCCATTATTATATATGCAGCTATTCTGTAGGCGTTGCCATTCTCTGGTCAGGGAACCAGCTTTCCATGAGAGCGCCGCTTGCACCAGAGAGATGTCTGAGAAGCGAAACGAATCCATGTATACGGCCTTCGGTAAACATTGTAGATGCGGTGCAATAACGCGCCAATCCAAACAGTATTCTGTATGAGTTGTTGTACTGAATTCGGAGACGGTTATACGTCACTTGCTTGTATTTCGACCAGAGCTCGCAGGTATACATGCTGGTGAAGAACGATTTAAACAGGATGCTCTTCACCTCCTTACTGCATCGGTAGAAACGCCGTGACAGCATATTTGCACGAACGTTCAACTGTCTCCTCTGCCGTTCTATATCATCATCGTCTTGTCCATCTTCATTGAATATATGGCTAAGGTATTTGACCTGATTTTGAACGCTCAATTTCGTACCCAATTTAAGAATATTTATATTTACATATGTATGCACTATATTAAAAATAAATAAATATGATTTGCGTACGATTTAGTAATTACTAATTGTTTAATTAAACATTTTTAAATTGTTTTTTTGACTAGCCGGATAAAAACGTTCACGTTGTAATGAAAACAAAGCCATTTATTTTGCGGAAAAGCATTCTTTTCGAATAACGCAACAATTCGCTAGGGATTTTATTCAACGACATAATATATCTTTTTTTACACTTTTTAAAATAAATCTCGGAATCTAATCTACCGTGTTTTCATAAAATATACGAGAAATGTAAACGGTGGACTATTCAAAGACAGAAAATATAATATCTTTCATTTACATTTCATATTCAAATGAAACGGTACGATTGAAATAATACCTCCGATTTTAATTATTATTCTTGTAGAATGTTAATAAACGTTGATTGGGATTTATTCAGTAATAAATACTTCATCTATAGAATTTCAATTAAATAATATAATCAAAATATTACAATTATTGTTAGATATCTTATTCTAAAATTTCATAATAATGTCGATTATCAAATGCAGAAAAGCATTTGGAATGGTTATTATATAACATTGATCGTTTCGACAATTGTGATGTACTCAGAGTTAACAGTGTTATATATAATATTCAAATATAATTCTTTAGCGATTACTTAGATCACTCTCATTTCTCAGTAAGTGTATAGAGATCCTGAACGCATCGCACAGTATCTGGCCGTTTAGCCAAGCTATCTACAGTCATTCAAGTCCGTTCAGTACCGACCGAAAATCTAGACGACAACACAACGCAACGCAACCGGTTCGAGAAGCCAGCTAAAGCAATCACTTGGCCGCCTTCTCGGAACAGCTTCCAGTGAGCAGCTCGCGCTTGTTCAATTTAACTTTCAACATGTGTAAATTTATTTGTGTATCATCCTACAATAAACGCTAACTGAAGTCCAATTTCATTTCATCAACCTTTTCTAGCCGCAAACACAATCACCTATTGTCACATGCACGTTCCGCAACATTTATATGCACGTTCCGCAACATTTATATGCACTGCGATATTCACATACACGCGTGAGATCTGAGGAGTGTTAGGGACCTCAAACTCACCATAAACAAATCCCTTTGATATTCATAACCTACAAATATCAGACACACCATACTGGTGACTTAATGCACAAAGCAAAGCAAACTCATATAAAGTATGGAGACATTTTTAATAAATTTGGTAGATTAAGATAGCAAAAAAGCTCACATTATTTGACGCGATAGACGCATATCTTCACGTGATTGATATGACATTTTATATTGTTGTGCGACATGGATGGACATAAACTATAATAAAAGTGATAGTACTTTTCAGATTCTAATTTATCATATTGTATCGATTAAACATTTTTATTAATAATAAAACCAAATACGTTGTTTAAACCACTATTTCATTATTATTCACCATGTTTTAATACCTATGGTATCTTCTTCAGGAAACAATGTATACTGAACAAATAAAATCCACTTTGCAAATAGTCACCTTTTAAATTAGTTTAATTCCTACTTATTTACTCACCACTTAATAGTTTTGTTTTTGTGTTCTTAATCTCAGTATACATTGTTTCCTGAAGAAAATATTGAAACAGGTTGAATAATCAATAAATAGTGGTATAAACAAAGCATTTTGTCTTATTATTTATATAAAATGATGCCACAAAGTAACTTCGAAAAAATAAAAATAAAAATTATTTTCCACAATCTCTGATTATTTGAACGCCCCACTCACTTGGTTGTGCGCAGCTAGAAATTTTACTACAATACATCACTATATAAACCCTTTTGAATTGTCTAAAAATGAAATTTTTAAATACTCCTTCCAGGGCCGTGAAAAGCAGTGGCGTGCAGCAGGTGTAGATTTAGATTATTCTGTTACCAATGGTATTATATACAATATGCTATACAAAGGATTGTGAACTTTATTTTAACCAATATCTTTGGTAAAATGAATCCGTCGATAAAACGACCCTACAATTTATTTCTTTATAATTTTTTAGTACTTTTAATAGCGTTTTGGAAGTTTAAGTATTCACGAAAAATAATACCTTCTTACCCACATCAAATTCATTATAAAATATTTATGATCGCTTTTAGAATACCTTGTAATGATTGAACGTGAATCTTTTAGTATTTGAAAATCTTTCATGTAATAATTAAAGCAAATTATTATCTGTATTTGCCGGTATGATTTTTGTTTTTCCCAAATCAAAAACAAATCCATCATGCACTTCGAATGCAATTTAGCAATCATGAAAACAATACCTTAACAGTATGAGTAAAATTCGCGAATTAGCAAAAAAGGTTATAGATACATTCATGATTTGCACGCAGCTGTAAGCCGAGCAGAAAACCTTTCAAATGTTATTCTGTTAACAAACAGCATAAGTGTGGACTCCGTACAACATGGATCAGCTGAATGGAATTTTTAATTCAGTAAGCAGCCAATTGTATGACTAGAGTAGAACGATAGCTTAAAAACTGCCCCGGCTGCAGTTGCTGGATAATCATGATAGTTTTTAGAACTAAGCATCTTAGGATTCTACTGGTACATGACTGGCGCTAGCGTAATTATAATAATTTGTCTATTTATGACATTTGTTTCTTAGAATTACAGCACAGCTCTTTTGTTTGTATGCAGTGCACGTCCCTGATGAAAAGATACCCCATTGTGAACCTTTTACTGTGGTCCTAGAACCTGATATACCTATGTTATCCGCCACAGTAAAATAAACACCTTATACTGTACCATTAAGATCTCAGTCAGACATCGCGTATATTATATATATAGCCATTCTAATATACATTGGCTGAATAGGCATGGATGGTGATACATTTTTTGATCAGTAAGTCTCTCGCAGAAAACGCACTGTGACTGCTTTATTTGTAAATGTCGATACGCCAAAGTGTATACGCAAATACCTGTTACCTACACAATATTTTTATCAACTTGAAATGTACGCACGTATTAGTTCAAACATATCCAAAGACGAATACTATCGTGATTTCCATACAGTTAAGGCAGGCGAATACGCTTTAATTTGTTATAATTAAATGTCTCGAACTTCGTCTAAAAAACTCTAATATACGATCCTTATAAAATATTATCATTTCTTGTACTTCAAAAACGTTAAATTATACGTAAAAATGTGTTAATAATATTTCAAAATATTTTGTCGAAAGCACTCATCTGCTAATGTACTTTCAAGAGAACCCTACATTAATATTTGACAGCCGCCACTGCGCTCTGGTAATTTTATTGTTGAACTCTGCTGGGAAATTTGAATCGTATTAAATAATAATCTTCTTATCTTTGGATCGTGAACGAAGAGTTGGTTTCGTATTTTCAATGCCACCAAGAACTACGAGGGCCATTATAAAAATAAGAATCGTTTTGTCTCTTAACAATTTTTGTATCTCAAAACACTTTTTAAATTGTTGTAGTAGTAGTAGAAGTACTATTGAAAAAAGAACAACAAATAATACCTTTAAATACATAAAGCAACACAAATATATATTTATAAGGAAACAATCAAGAAATAAGTAACAGAAGAATTACATTATATTACAGTATATTTTTTTAAATAACTACTAACTTTAGTAAATAGGGCTCATAAATTTAATATATACTAGACTGCCCGCACAGCTACCGCCCGGTAGCAGACGTATCCTGCAGAGACGCAGTACTCTGTTGTCAATTTCAGAATAAAAAAAATAAAAAATCTTCAATATAATAAAACTATAAAAAGTTTTTAATAGGAAAATAAGAAGAAATTTTTAATGCTTTTAAATGCATAACATATGCACATATTGGTAAAAATTTTCAAAATTAAAATGGCACTTGAACTAACCAATATAATCAAAAACTCACAAGTGTGGTGGCAACGGAAGAAGCGATAAAAATATGAAATCATTTTTTTTAATGCTATCAGTTGATATTTTCAAAATTAAAATCGCACTCAAACTAAACAACATGATTAAGTGTTGATGGCACCTGAAATAGAGGACGCCCGTGGAAGACTTGGCACGAACAGGTAAACCAGTTAATGGAGGATGCTTCTGTTAGATGCCTCAAAAATCGGCGAACTTGTGTGAGAAAATGTATGAATGTGAATGAGGCGAGAATTGAGTATCGGGAATTGTGTATGGCGCCTTATCCTACCTGCCTACCTCCGCGAAGAAACGGCGTGATGGTAAGTAAGTAATAAAGTAAGCAGTTGATAAGTATTAAACGTCTAAAGAAAACTATTCGCCTGTGAATAAATAACATTTCAATTCCAATGTTACACCTATTGCGAACTTACAGGCGTTCCACATTTATATCAATTTAAATAACAAACGATATGTTTAGGTCTTTTCAAAATATTCATACAATTTTAAATTTTTATCGTGTAAATAATAATAAAAATAACACTCGATAAAAGCTAAAAAAACAATTTTCTGGGAAATTATAAGAAGCTGGGAAATTATAAGAAGTTATGAAATTATAAGCCGCTGGGAAATTATAAGACGGTTGGAAGCTATAAGATGCTAGGAAATTATAAGACGCCGGGAAATTATAAGACACCGTAAATTATGAGCCGCTGGGAAATTATAAGCCGCTTGGAAATTATAAGACGCCAGGCAATTATTAGACGCCAGAAAAATATAAGAAGCTGGGAAATTATAAGAAGCCGGGAAATTATATGAATCTGGGAAATTATAGGCCGCCAGGAAATTAGAAGCGGCCCGGAAATTATAAGATGCCAGGAAATTATAAGCCGTTGGGAAATAATAAGCCGACGGGAAATTATTAGA